>OX393550.1:90151543-90539043 GCA_947650365.1 Chamaelirium japonicum
GTGCGGCACCTACCGCATACCGTCTGATGCACCACTGTGTGCATGGCGATGCAAGCATTGCGTGCATCAGACGGCTTGCCGGTGGCTGTGCCGCACGGACCGCATGCCGTAGCATAGCATGCCCCCATATATATATATATATATATATATATATATATATATATATAATATATATATATATATAATATATATATATATATATATATAGTATATATATATATATATATATATATATATATATATATAATATATCTATATATATATATATATATATATATATCATATATATAATATATATAAAGGAATGATATAAAATGCGGCGTGCGGTGGCGTGCGTCGCGTCGCACCGCAGCTGCCTGATGCACCCGCTATGGTGCGTGGCGATGCACGCAGCGGTGCATCAGGCAGCTGCGGTGCGACGCCGCACGCACCGCACGCCGCATCCTAACCACACCCCTATATATATATATATATATATATATATATTATATATATATATAGGGGACGGGGAGCCTGGACCTCTGGTGCAGCGTGAACGCTGCACCGGAGCCACCACCCCCCGCGCGCCACCTGTCCAAGAAACCGCCGCCCCGCGTTTAAAACAGCATATCGATCGCCCGCCGTCCGATCAGTGCAGCGCACCCCCCGCCCCGCAGCGGTCTGATCTGCAGCGACACCCCCGCCCGCAGCGGATCGATCGCCCGCCGTCTGATCAGTGCAGCGCACCAACCCCCGCAGCCGTCTGATCCCTGCAGCGCACACCCCCGGTCCGATCAGTGCAGCGCACCAACGCCCGCAGCCGTTCGAGTCCATGAAGGATCGGACGGATGAACAATTAAAAATCGCGGTTACTGTAGCCGCTACAGTAACCGCAGAGAATCTTTTCAACCGTCCGATCATCAGGATCCAACGGTTGAAATAAAATCGCGGTTACTGTAGCCTCGTACAGTAACCGCGATTTTATTTTCAACCGTCCGATCATCAGGAATCGAACGGCTGCGGGGCGTTGGTGCGCTGCACTGATCGGACGGGGGTGCGCTGCAGGATCAGACGGCTGCGGGCGTTGGTGCGCTGCACTGATCAGACGGGGCGCGATCAATCCGCTGCGGGCGGGGGTGCGCTGCAGGATCAGACCGCTGCGGGCGGGGGTGCGCTGCACTGATCGGACGGCGGGCGATCGATATGCTGTTTTAAACGCGGGGCGGCGGTTTCTTGGACAGGTGGCGCGCGGGGGGTGGCTCCGGTGCAGCGTTCACGCTGCACCAGAGGTCCAGGCTCCCCGTCCCCATATATATATATATATATATATATATATATATATATATACTAGTAAAAACCCCGTGCCCAAGGGCACGAAAAAAATTTCAAGGACGACAGAAACATTTTGAGGGCGGTGATAATATTTAGAGGGTGGCAACAATATTTCAAGGGAGGCAATGAAAGTTCATGGGTAATGATATTATTTCAAGATGGAGGGTCATAATATTTCGAGAGTGGCAATGAAACATTTCAAGAGCAGTAACAATATTATTAGGGGGTCCAATAATTCAAGGGTAATAATAATATTTTGAGGGAGGCAACAGAACCCTACAGGCTGCCGACCCCACTCAGCCCGATCACCATACAAACTAACGATCGTTGAGGTTTTAACTCGGAACGCCCCTCCCTCCATGTTGCTCTCTCTCTCTCTCTCCCTCCCCCTCTCTCTCTCTCTCTCTCTCTCCCTCCCTCTCTCTCACTCTCTCTTTTTCTTTGTCGGAGGGGACAACACTAAGACGACCCGACCCATGGCCTCACCAATGCAATGGTGGCATTCGACGTTACTGACTATTTTCAGCCCCGACCGGCATGCAAATGAATGACTATGAGGGTATCAGAAAAAGATATCTGACCATATAGTAGGTATCGAAAAAAGATTTTCGATGTCGCCTGTTTTATCCGATTCCGAGTTCGGACGGAGAAACGACAGCCAAACAAAGTTTGGCGGGTTAGCAGGTTAGCGGATAGGGTATGCTGGTAGTTGGGTCGGGTTGTAGTGTTAGGCGGGTCGTGTTCAAGGCTTAAGGTGGGCCGGGTCAGAATAATTAACCCAGGGACAGATCCATTATTTACAGATCTACCCCAGCCTCTTCTTATTTACAGATGTGGGTTCTAATTTCCGAGAGAGAGAGAGAGAGGGGGGGGGGGGGGGGGCACAGCGAGCAGGGTGGGTTCTGATTTCAGAGAGAGAGAGAGAGAGAGTCACGGGGTGGGTATTGAGCAGAGGTCGAGCGGCGGGCGAAGGAGGCAGCGACGGGGGAGGTCGGAGAGAGAGAGAGAGGGAGGGGAGAGGAGAGCACCTGTGGGGCGAGCAGAGGCCGGGCTAGGGCACATAATGGGTAAATTATGCTTTGCCCCCCCTGAAGTTTAGCTCAAAAACACTTAATCCTCCTATAGTTAAAAAACTACATTTTGCGCCGCTTCAATTCAATTTTGATTAGATAAAAATTACCAAATAAAGAAATTAAGTAGTTGACAACAGGGGTAATGGGCTAACAATTCAAACTTTAGGGAGTGATTTGGAACAAAATAAACTACAGGCGACAGCTTCAATCACCATAGACAACAACTTCCATCATCGCTCACCACCGTCCGTTGCACCCATACATGACCAATGCATCGCACTCTCTATAATATTTACAACTTTTTCTCTCTAAAATATTTTCGTTATAATATTTTCTCTACAACACTAACTTTGCATGACATTTTGGATCAACATGAAAAAAAGAATAAAAAAAAGTCATTGACTTTTGTATGGATCTCTCTCTGCTAGCTCTTTCTTAGGTTGCCGAATTTGAGGAGTGGTGCTGAGGCCATACTATTGCTCATAATTCGGTGGTAAAAGCCGTCGAATTAGTACTTCCTTTTGCGATGGAGCTGTTAGCCGTCATATATATAAATTCAAATTCTACGATGACTTGACCCAACTCGATCAGTTTACATAGGTTCTGTTGACCCAACTCGAGCCGACTTGACCCAACCCGACCCGACCTGTTTAGTAAACGGGTTAAACGGGTCGGGTCGGGTCAGCCCGTTTATTAGGTGGGTCGGGTTTAGGTTTAAGTTTTTGAGCCGTTTATTAAACGGGCCGGGTCGGGTCAGCCCGTTTATTAGGTGGGTCGTGTTTGGGTTTAAGTTTTTGAGCCGTTTATTAAACTTTACTCCCCCCAAAACTAAATGGTCTATCAGCTCACCATCTTAGAGAAAGAGTGAACTAACGGAGAAGAAAAAGTTTTGGCGTGTGAGCTGACCGTGTTATTTAACTTTGCCACACAAAGTTTGCATTGTATCAGATTTGACTCTCCATATTTTGATTAATTAGATTTTACTCCCCCCAAAATTAAATGTTCTATCAGCTCACGATCTAAGAGAAAGAGAGAACTAACGGAGAAGAAATAAAATTTTGGCGTGTGAGCAGACCGAACAATTACTTTTGGTGGTAAAGTCTAATTATTATGAAAATATTGGGTAAAGTCTAATTCAATGAAAAATTTGTGGGGCAAAGTTAAAATAACCCAAAATATGGGGTTAAATCTAATTCAATGAAAAATTTATGCGGCAGTCCTCTTTCTCGCGCCCTCCCGGTCCGGCGACCTCCAGGTGCGGGAGAGCCTCCTACCCGAGCATCGGGGCCGAGGCCGCCGTCTCCTCCCCTACGCAGCCCTCTTTCTCACGCCCTCCCGGTCCGGCGACGTCCAGATCTGGGTGATAAGTTAGAGAGAGAGAGAGAGAGAGAGAGAGAGAGAGAGAGAGAGAGAGAGAGGCCGGGGAGAGGAGGGAGAGAGATAGTCGGGGGGAGAAAGAGAGAACCGCTAGAGAAAGAGGGGGGCGTGAAGGCCGGGGATTGGGGGGGGGGGGGGGGGGGGGGCGCGGATTTGGGGGCGGGATCGGAGGGGGGGGGGGGTTGAGGGGGGCGTGAAAAGCGGCTCGAGTGGAGGGGGTGCGATGAGGGAGGTGTGAAGGGGCGGGGGTGTGAAAGAGGGGCTGGCATGCGTTCGAAAATGAAGGGGATGTGATCAGCTGTGTTTTTAAAAATTAATTTATTTCTTTTTTTGGAATGGGGGGTGGGGGCGTTAGTTGGAGTCTCTCTCTCTCGGACTAAATGATTTTGTCCAATCAGCATTCCATATTGTCCTAGTCAGCCTTGGTTCCATATTGTCCTAGTCAGCACAAAACGGCCTTAGCATGTTATATATACATATAGGGGCATGCTATGCTGCGGCATGCGGTGCGTGCGGCATCGCACCGCAGCCGTGTGATGCACTGCTGCGTGCATCGCATGCCGCATTCAAACATTTCTATATATATATGACCATTTCTCAAAAGTATTAGTCACGATCCGTTTTAACTTAGCTTGAATTAAGATTGGGCTTGATTTTTTTTCTCGTTTTGAACTCGAGACCTAAGCTTAAACTTCCTTTATTAAAGGGCGTTGAACCAAAACAGACTAAAACACAAAAATATGTTCTATTTAGGACCTGTCATCAAAATATATACAAAGCAGGACCGAAATGGTTGCTTTATAATTAAGAAGATGATTAGTAATACCATAAAATTACTAATATACCCGTCAGTTGGTTAACTCATTGCAAAAGACGTGTATTCATACGAATGGACGGTTCCGATGTGATCTGACCCACCGTGAGAACCAGATTTAGTGGATCGATCTCGGCGTGTGGTTCGGGAGCGATCTCGACTAGGGCTAGCAATTCTTGACCCGACCCGAACCCGACCCGACGTTAGCGGGTTTGGGTTTGGCCTAATTAAACGGGTTCGGGTCATAGACGGGTCGACCCGATTGACCCGTTTATTTAATGGGTCGGGTTCGGATTTGTACTTATAACCCGATTGACCTGTTTACCAAATTGGTCGAGTCAACCCAACCCGAGCCAACCGGACCCAACCCGGCCCAATCCGACCCGTCTTGACCCAACCCGACAGGTTTACATGGGTTCTGTTGACCCAACAAGAGCCAACCCAACCTGACACGACCCGATCTATTTAGTAAACGGGTTAAATGGGTAGGGTTGGGTCAACCCGTTTATTAGGCGGGTCGGGTTTGGGTTTAAGTTTTTGACCCGTTTATTAAACGGGTCGGGTTCGGGTTGGATGTTTTGCCCTTATACCTATGTCGCAACCCGACCCGACCCATTGCCACCCCTAATCTCGATGGGGATCGTGGCTCGGCGCAGGATCTGGGAGCCATCATGCCTGGAGATGGCTCGCTCGCTACCTATGGGTGCTGTGCAATTCAATAGCCACATGCATGTAGAGTAGAGCCATGCACAATCTTCCATGAATAAGGAAGACCATCATTTTCTCAAATCTCCTCCGGGATGCTCTGAAACTCCGGCCGCCTCCACCCACTCCGGTGTGCCTTCTCGGCCTCGATCCCTCTCTACTCCTCTGCCGTTGTAAGATAGGGTTTGAGGACATCTCGTTGCCGGATTTACTGTGCTATCCTTCTCGTTACTTGTCGTTCAAAGTGTTCGGTCATAGAATCAACATGAAATACCATCTGATGAGGTTTTTCCTAGAATGCCCCCTAACTCGATCATACGAATTGCTGAAAATAGACTCGGTTGCTTTTTGCATTATTTTTCTATCCCTCAACACGTGCCAAATGTCACTTCTGAACACGTGCCAAATGTCACTTCTACTGATGTCGGCCCTGCTATTTATAGGGCTCGGTGGGTTGTTGCCCTCGTGCCCTCTTATGGGCCGATGAATGCCTGAGCCAAATTTTGCATCCACAACATGGCTAATCTCAGTACGTTGTGCCGATTCGATCGGAGCTGACGTCCGATTGATCGATCATTCATCCATTGCGATGCTCCCGCATGATCTGGTCCTCGTACCTGCAATCGAGCACCCAGGGGAAGATCTCATGGCCTTTGTTGCTCATGACTAGATGGATATTAAGGATGGCTTTAACCTCCAACTAATTGGTTGGCTATTTATAAAGCTGAGTAGCGTTCTTGGTTGAGACTTTGAATTTGGACTTTATATCCCATCCGAATCCAAAGTCCCACACAAATCTGGTAGGGGAAAAAATGGAATCATGTGTTTCGTCGTCGCTTTGTACCGACGGATATTATTTTACTGTCGGTATAATGACTTTATACCGACGGGAAAATAATATCCGTCGGTAAAAAGTGACGACGAAACTCAGGGTTTTTACCGGGTCTCTGAAAAAAATGGAACCCTGTGTTTCGTCGTCGCTTTTTACCGACGGATATTATTTTACCGTCGGTATAAAGCTTATTTTTACCGACGGAAGTAAATATGTTCGTCGGTAAAAACCCTACGATATATTAACTTCAGCGATCCCCTTCTCTGTTCTGTTTCAACTAAACCCTATCCCGCACCTCTCTCTCTCTCTCTCTCTCTCTCTCTAAATCCTCCCCCCTCCCCGGCATTCCTCCCCCCCTCCCCGGCCTCCCTCGCGTCCCTCCGGCCGGCCACCCCTCCCCTCTCTTGCGCGCCAGCGAGCTCCTCCTCGTGGACTCCGGTGAGCTCCTCCTCCTCCTCCCTCTCCCCCCTAGTTAATTTCTAGTTTTTTTTTACACAATGAAATACTAAGCACAATTTTTTAGCTCCCCTAGTTAATATTATTACAATGAAATACTAGAAATTATATTAATATAAAAAAGAATTAATTATACTTTGTCCCCCTGAATTTTAGCTCAAAAATATTTTGCCCCATTGAAGTCAAATTACATTTTGCCCCATTGAAGTCAAATTACAATTACAAAGTGAGAAATTAAGTAGTTGACAAAAGAAGTATTGTGCTAACATTTCAAACTTAGGGAGCGTTTTGGAACAAAGTAAACTATAGGGGGGTTAAGTGTTTTTGGCAGTGATTCATGTTTCGTGAGGACTCAGAGGCGATAGTGATTCACGTTTCGTGACGACTCAGAGGCGATAGCGATTCACATAGGCTGAGGTCTTGGTTGAGGCGGACTGAGACATGTACTTAATAATATGGGATAATTTTTCTCAAAACTCGGCCGGGCTATAGCCCGGCCGAGCCAACTATTAGATCCGCCCATGACTTGACCCCTTCAACTATAACTATGCTCCGTCGGCATGTTGACCTTCCTCCTTAAAGTTATAACCATTAGACTTAATTTTTATCCCCAAAATACTCTTTCCAGTGGAAATATAAAGATTTTTCCCATCCATTAGGGATGTGGATGGCCTGTAGACGTTTCGGTTTAGTGTTCCATACCCGGGAACCGAAACCGAATTTGTGCGGAGTCTTATAACATTGTTTGAAATTATTTCAGGTGTTGTATAGCCAGATAGACGAAGATGTCTTCGATCGATAAGAGTTGGATGCGTAATTCGAATCACATGAGCCAAGAGTACAGAGAAGGAGTCAGGAAATTTTTGGATTTTGCATTTGAGCGTCTTGCACCGCTTGATGGAAAAATTATGTGTCCTTGTATAGACTGCATAAGGGTGACTAGGAACGTTCGAGAGGAATGTGGGGTTGATCTGGTAATGCGTGGCATTGACATTAGCTATACCCATTGGTTCTCGCACGGTGAGGAGCTAGATGCAGTCCCCATGGTAGCTCACGGTGAAACTGCAAACACAGTGATCGATGATGATAATATTAATACAGACGATGACGATGACATGCAGGGTATGATACATGATTTGCAAGGTGGAATAGGCATGGAAACACCGTCAAGTGATCAGCCCAATATTGAAGCGGACAAGTTCTACAGATTGCTTAAGGATGCTGAACAACCTCTATACCCGGGGTGTGAGAAGTTTTCAAAACTCTCTTTCACTGTAAAGCTTCTTCATTTGAAGTGCCTCAATGGTTGGAGTAATAAGTCATTTAATATGTTGGTAGAGTTGCTGAAAGAGGCTTTTCCTATAGGTGAGACAGTACCGAAATCATTCTACGAGGCGAAGAAGACAATTAAAGATCTCGGTCTGGGTTATGAGAAAATTGATGCATGTGTGAACGATTGTATATATGTTATACCGGAAAGAGTACGAACATGAGCAGTCATGCCATATATGCGGAGCAACGAGATATAAAGAGACGGATGCCGAGTCTAGTACCAATCGAGGGAAAAAAAATATATCTGCAAAGGTTCTCCTATACTTCCCGTTTAGGGACAGGCTTCAGAGGTTGTTTATGTCATTGAAGACTGCTGAGCACATGAGGTGGCATGCACGAGAACGTACAGATGACGGGATTATGAGACATCCGGCCGACTCTCTGACGTGGAAAGATTTTGATCATACCTATCCTGAATTCGCATATGAAGTTCGCAACGTCAGGTTAGGGCTTGCTAGCGATGGCTTCAATCCCTTTGGGAATATGAGTGTGTCGTACATCATTTGGCTAGTTGTCCTAGTTCCATACAATTTGCCTCCCTGGATGTGCTTAAAAAAGGTATACACAATGCTCTCCTTGCTCATTTCCGGACCCAGGTCGCCTAGTAATGATATTGACGTTTACTTGCAGTCGTTGATTGAGGAGTTGAACGAGTTATGGGAAATTAGGGCCGATACGTATGATGCCTCGTTGCACCAGAATTTTCGGATGCATACAGCACTTCTATGGACGATCAACGATTTTCCTACATATGCCAACTTATCCGGGTGGAGTACTAAAGGAAAATTGGTATGCCCTACATGCAATAAGAAGACAGATTCATTACGGTTGAAGAACGGAGGCAAGTTCTATTATATGGGCCATCGAAGATTCCTTGTTGACGGCTATAAGTGGAGGCAGAACAAAAGAGCGTTCAACGGCAAAAAGAAACTTGCAAAGGCCCCGGAGCAGCTTTCGGGGGTAGAAGTCTTGTGTGAATTGGATCATCTTGATGCCGTGGCACTTGAAAAAGGAAAGAAGAGAACGTATGAAGATTCTACGTGTTAGCATAACTGGAAGAAGAAGAGTATTTTCTTTAAACTACCATACTGGAGCAGCCTACTCTTGCGGCATAACTTGGATGTCATGCATATCGAGAAAAATATGTGTGACAATATTAAAGGAACACTGCTGAATTTCGACGGTAAGACGAAGGATAATCTTAAATCTCGTCTCGATTTTAAGGAGTTGGGCATCCAAAAATCACTTCATCCCTAAGAGATTAGGGATAAGTATGTGTTGCCAGTTGCATGCTACACCATGAGCTCACAGCAAAAGGCAGCCTTATATGCATTCCTACGGTCTGTGAAAATACCAGACGGTTATTCTTCGAGTATCGCACGATGCGTGCAAGAGAACGGCCGGAAGTTGTCTGGATTAAAGAGCCACGATTGTCATGTTCTTATACAGCGATTGTTATCTCTTGCTATACGTGAGAATTTAACCAAACAGGTGTCCGGTCCGTTAATTGAGCTCAATACTTTTTTCGGACAGTTGTGCTCGAAGGTACTTAGACTAGATCAACTTGATCAGATGGAGAGGGATATTGCGATCACATTGTGCAAGCTAGAGATGATATTTCCACCTTCCTTCTTTGATGTCATGGTGCATTTGATTGTTCACTTGGCAAATGAGGCCAAACTCGGCGGCCCAGTTCATTACCGTTGGATATATTTTATCGAGAGGTAATCGTCTCGTCCAGTGGCGGACCCAGGGTTTTTCCTCAGGGGGGGCATAATTATTAAAAAGTAACTATAATCGCTGCCTCACAGTCGAAGACTTCGGCAGGCGGTGTGACAGCGTCCCTACCATTCGATCGTGCAGTAAAATGCCTATTAGGATTTTGCCTCAGTAAAGGAGAATTTCGATCGTCGGAGTCATTTGAAACTATAATTGGCCGACTCGATCAAGGTGCACGGTTTGTAAATAATAGACCAGATCTTTTTTTTTTAGGGGGGGGTAGATTTCATACATACCCCCAAAAACCTATAAATAGGCCCCGATCCCACTCGATTCTTATTCACTAAGAGCCATGGGATGAACTCTATGGGGATGCCACATGTGCGGGAGGTGGCAGACTGCGGTAGGTGTCGGTCGGACAGTAGTGGCCCTGGTGGGCGTCGGTGGCCGGCAAACGGCGAGGTCGGCCGTGGGTAACCAATACTGGCGGCGACAGGTGGCCCATGTGGCGGTTGGGTGGTGGTTGGTGGCAAAACGGTAGATATTGACTGGCAGGGGGTGACGGCTGGTGGGGCGGTGACGGCTGGTGGTGGCCACCTCCTTGTGAAGTTGGCTACCAATAGTTGGCTATAATTGTTTTCTGAGTAAATTAAACTTTGCTTTTCTCCCTCCTGAAGTTTAGCTAGATCAAATAAAAATTACAAAATGAGGAAATCAAGTAATTGACAAAAGGGGTATTGTGCTAAAATTTCAAACTTTAGGGAGTGATTTGAAACAAAATAAACTATAGGGGGTTAAGGGTTTTTGTGCTAAAGTTCAAGGGGGTAAGTGTAACTTTTTTCCCAAATTGAGGGGGGGCTTGAGCCCCCCCTGGGCCCTATGTAGGTCCGCCCCTGGTCTCATCTCATTTTTTAATATATTTGATCGTTCTTGATGTATTTATCCATAATTTTTTTTCTCAAATTAGGTACTTGCGAACATTGAAATCATATGTTCGTAATAAAAGTCGTCCGGAGAGATCAATTGCTGAAGGATACCTAGCAGAAGAATATCTAACATTCTGCTTAAGATACCTACATGGTATAGACACGCGATTCAATCAACTTGAGCGGAACTATGACGGTGGTCCAATAGACTTCGATGGGGGTCTGTCGATATTTGACGAAATGGGTAAACCTGTAGGAGGTAAAACCCCTGTCGATTGTCTGTAGATGAGATTCAACAGGCACATATGTATATGTTGCGCCAATGTGATGAAGTGTGGTCATTCATTGAGTAAGTATTTTATGATCATTTACTCATTCTTTCAGTCCATTCATTAAGTATATGTGCTAATTATAATCTAATTCATAACCTGTAAAACAGGAAGCATAAAGTCATCCTTAATAATCGGGGTACTCGAAATGCTCCCCAAATTCATGATCGTGAATTCCCATCGTGGTTCGAGAAACACGTAAGTATTCACATCATTACTGAATTTTATTGACATCCATTACCGAACAATAATTATGTGTTCATATCATGAATGTCATGTGGTTATTATAGGCACAAGAGCTGCACGACAACCATGATCCGCTGATGAATGAGGATCTCTGGCGCATATCTTATAGTCCTTTGCAAGACGCAATATCGTACGATGGTTATATCGTGAACGGTTATAGATTTCGGATGAAAGATAGTGAAAAATTACGAAGAACACAAAATAGTGGGGTTGTCGTCAACGGTCAGCAAGAAGAATTAGGAAATATCGACTTCTACGGCGTCCTCAACGAGATTCTCAAGATTAAATTCCTTGGCCAAAATCGGATTGTATTATTCAAATGCGATTGGTATAATGTTAATAATCGCGGGACTGGTTATAATGTCGACAAATACGGTTTTATCAGCATCAACACTGGCAAGAGATTGAATACCCAATATTAAGATCCATTCATTCTTGCCTCTCAAGCGGAACAGATATTTTATGCACCAGATAATACCTCTCCATGTTGGCAAATTATAGTCAGGTCACTACCCAGAGATTTTTATGACATGGGAGACAAGGATGCGGGAGTCGTCGATGATGATTTGGATGCATACCAGAATGATAAGATAATCATTGTCGATACAGTGCACGACGAAAATGAAGAGGTCGACAATATAAACTGGACACCGAATGCAGATCAAATGATAGAAGAGGGATGCGATGAGAGTGACAGAGATGAGACACAAAATGACTAGACCGTATGTAAATCAAATTGTTTCATATTTAAATCAAATTGTTTCATATATAAATCATATTGTTTCATATGTATATCATATTATTTTATATTGTTTTATATATAAATCAAACTGTTTCATATGTAAATCATACTGTTTCATATGTAAATCAAACTGTTTCATATTGTTTCATGTGTAAATCATATTGTTTCATATATAAATCATACTGTTTCATATATAAATGAAACCGTTTCATATTGTTTCATAAATCATACTGTTTCATATGTAAATCAAACTATTTTATATTGTTTCATATGTAAATCATACTGTTTCATATGTAAATTAAACTGTTTCAGATGACATCACAGTCGAGGGTTCGTAGAGGCAGGGGTGGGCTAGCTCGGAGCGCTCCGGCTGCCACCCCAGGGTCCGAGGCCGAGCCCTCCGGATCTGGTAGTGTTGTTCCTCTCTCCACACCAGCTCCTGATAAGGTCGCAGCCTCCAGAGCTTCGAGCATTGCTCATCACTCGACTACAGCGTCTACGCCCATAGATAATATTTAGATCTAAAGTTTTATACATGTTGTAAATACTTGTTCAGTACTGATGTATATTTGATTTGCAGGGTCGAGGATCACCAGGCACGTAGGCGACCGGGGCGTGACGACGGCCCGACGCTTGTCGACCTTACACGAGCCGCTTTCCCTACAGTGGAGCGGCAGGACCTTTGTGGGCGAGCACGCTTCTGACGCCGCCACGTGGGTCGGTATGATAGTACGGGAGGAGAGGAATGCCCCGATTGTGGGGATAAGTGGGTGGAAGAACATTGATGTATCCTATAAGGAGAGGATGTATCAGGTGTTTTTGGTACGTTAGTTTCATTAAAGCATTTTAGAATAATATCGTACTTCTTTATAATTTGATTTAATAAAATAACTTGTTTCTAAATTGATTTTACAGGAGAAATTTAAATGGGAGAACATGGAAACCGACACCCATTGGGAGGACTTATGGAAGACGATAGGTGAGCGGTACAGGGATTACCGTTACGAGCTCAACCAGCTCTACAGTTACTTGGTCGGCCAGCCGGCTGAGGAGTTACAGGCTGCGATCGTGACGAGAGACGCGCCACCGCTACATGTTCTACAGTTTTGGCCGCTCATTGGGCCACCCCTCAGTTTCAGATATAATTATTATTTTGTTGATTCGTACTTGTTTTAATGTTATACTAAAAATTTGTATTGATGTTTCAAAATTTAATCAATTGACACAGGCGAGTTCTGCTAAAGGCAAGCAGAATAGAAATGCCTCCACGACACCTGCTCCAGTGAAGGGGAGGACCTCCATGCCCCAGCTTGCCCAGCAGCTGGTAAATGATATAAATATTTTTATTATTTAAAGCTCTATATAAATATTTTTATTATTTAAAGCTCTATACATGTTATATTAATTTATTGTATATGTTAAACAAACACAGTCCTTGGGTCACGAGCCTAATCGGATTGACCTTTTTGAGGCCTCTAGGAGGCGGCGTACTGATGGGGCATTTATGGACGACAGGGTTGTCTCGCAAGTGGTAAGTAATTAAATTACTGTTAATATATTCGTATACGTATGCCATAAAATATCATTGAATATCATTGGTTGTTTTCATATAGAAGAGAATGCGACTTCTGGTGACCCCGTCGGGCGAGGTTGGCTCCTCCTCCAGCTCAGTATCTGTCGACTCAGCGATAGATACTGTGCTCAGACCTGCCACGCACGGCCATGTCCTCTGTACGGGCCTTGGAGTCATGCCCTCCTCCTACTTTGGATGAGAGGGTATGCGCTCGAGGGCACGGGACACCCAGACCGGTGCTATCACTCAGTTGTAGTCTGCGCTAGACCTGGAGCGCGAGTAGAGGCAGGCCCTCGAGCAGAGGCTTGAGGCGGAGCGAGAGCAGAGGCAGTCCCTCGAGCGAGAGCAGAGGCAGGCCCTCGATGAGAAAAGAGAAGCTCGCAGGGCACTGGAGCGTCGGCTTAATGACTTCATAAGCCGGTCTAGTGGTGGCTCATGCTTATGATCAGGTACTTACTAACCTTTATAATATTAGTAAAAAATATGAATCGGATCGTAAATTGTTCAAATATCCTAACTTATGATTTTCCAACACTTAAACTCTAAATCGGTGAATCGGAGCGTAAATTGTTCAAATATCCAATTAGAACTCACCCGCAAGTCCGAAATACAGAATAATTCCAAGTTTGAATTATCGGATGCCGATCCGATGACGATCCGATCGAATCCAAACCTATTTCAAATCCGAAACACGCTAACTTATGATTTTCCAACACTTAGACTCTAAATCGATGAATCGGATCGTAAATTGTTCAAATATCCAATTAGAACTCGCTCGCAAATCCGAAATACAGAATAATTCCAAGTACGAATTATCGGATGCCGATCCGATGACGATCCGATCAAATCCAAACCTATTTCAAATCCGAAACACGCTAACTTATGATTTTCCAACACTTAAACTCTAAATCGGTCAATCAGATCGTAAATTGTTCAAATAACCAATTAGAACTCGCTCGCAAGTCCGAAATACGGAATAATTCAAAGTTTGAATTATCGGATGCCGATCCGATGATGATACGATCGAATCCAAACCTATTTCAAATCCGAAACACGCTAACTTATGATTTTCCAACACTTAGACTCTAAATCGGTCAATCGAATCGTAAATTATTCAAATATGAATTATCGGATGACGATCCGATCGAATCCAAACCTATTTCAAATCCGAAACACACTAACTTATGATTTTCCAACACTTAGACTCTAAATCGGTCAATCGGAACGTAAATTGTTCAAATATCCAATAAGAACTCGCTCGCAAGTCTGAAATATGGAATAATTCTTAGTACGAATTATCGGATGCCGATCCGATGACGATACGATTGAATCCAAACCTATTTCAAATCCGAAACACACTAACTTATGATTTTCCAACACTTATACTCTAAATCGGTGAATCGGAGCGTAAATTGTTCAAATATCCAATTAGAATTCGCTCGTAAGTCCGAAATACGGAATAATTCCAAGTACGAATTATCGGATGCCGATCCGATGACGATACGATCGAATCTAAACCTATTTCAAATCCGAAACACGCTAACTTATGATTTTCCAACACTTAGACTCTAAATCGGTCAATCAGATCGTAAATTGTTTAAATATCCAATTAGAACTTGCTCACATGTCCGAAATACCGAATAATTCCAAGTACGAATCATCGGATACCGATCCGATGACAATACGATCAAATCCAAACATATTTCAAATCCGAAACATGCTAACTTATGATTTTTGAACACTTAGACTCTAAATCGGTCAATCGGATCGTAAATTATTCAAATATCCAATTAGAACTCGCTCGCAAGTTCGAAATACGGAATAATTCCAAGTTCGAATTATCGGATGCCGATCCGATGACGATACGATCGAATCTAAACCTATTTCAAATCCGAAACACACTAACTTATGATTTTCCAATACATAGACTCTAAATCGGTCAATCGGATCGTAAATTGTTCAAATATCCAATTAGAACTCGCTCGCAAGTCCGAAATACGGAATAATTTCAAGTACGAATTATTGGATGCCATCCGATGACGATCCGATCGAATCCAAACCTATTTCAAATCCGAAACAAGCTAACTTATGATTTTTCAACACTTACACTCTAAATCGGTGAATCGGATCGTAAATTGTTCAAATATCCAATTAGAACTCGCTCGCAAGTTTGAAATACGGAATAATTCCAAGTACAAATTATCGGATGCCGATCCGATAACGATCCGATCGAATCCAAACCTATTTCAAATCCGAAACACGCTAACTCATGATTTTCCAACACTTAGACTCTAAATCGGTCAATCGGATCGTAAATTGTTTATAAATCCAATAAGAACTCGCTCGTAAGTCCGAAATACGGAATAATTCCAAGTACGAATTATCGAATGCTGATCCGATGACGATATGATCGAATCCAAACCTATTTCAAATCCGAAACACGCTAACTTTTGATTTTCCAACACTTAGACTCTAAATCGGTGAATCGGGGCATAAATTATTCAAATATACAATTAGAACTTGCTCGCAAGTCTGAAATACGGAATAATTTCAAGTTTGAATTATCGGATGCCGATCTGATGACGATCCGATTGAATCCAAACCTATTTCAAATCCGAAACACGCTAACTTATGATTTTCCAACACTTAGACTCTAAATCGGTGAATCGGATCGTAAATTGTTGAAATATACAATTAGAACTCGCTCGCAAATCAGAAATACGAAATAATTCCAAGTATGAATTATCGGATGCCGATCCGATAACGATCCGATCGAATCCAAACCTATTTCAAATCCAAAACACGCTAACTTATGATTTTCCAATACTTAGACTCAAAATCGGTCAATCGGATCATAAATTGTTCAAATATCCAATTAGAACTTGCTCGCAAATCCGAAATACGAAATAATTCTAAGTACGAATTATCGGATGCCGATCTGATGCCGATCCGATCGAATCCAAACCTATTTGAAATCCGAAACTCGCTAACTTATGATTTTCCAACACTTAGACTCTAAATCGGTGAATCGGAGTGTAAATTGTTCAAATATCCAATTAGAACTCGCTCGCAAGTCAGAAATACGGAATAATTCCAAGTACGAATTATCGGATGCCGATCCGATAACGATCCGATCGATTCCAAACCTATTTCAAATATGAAACACGCAAACTTATGATTTTCCAACACTTAGACTCTAAATTGGTCAATCGGATCGTAAATTGTTCAAAAATCCAATAAGAACTCGCTCGTAAGTTCGAAATACGAAATAATTCCAAGTACAAATTATCGGATGCTGATCTGATGACGATACGATCGAATTCAAACCTATTTCAAATCCGAAACACGCTAACTTATGATTTTCCAACACTTAGACTCTAAATCGGTCAATCGGATCGTAAATTGTTAAAATATCCAATTAGAACTCGCTCGCAAGTCCGAAATATAGAATAATTGCAAGTATGAATTGTCGGATGCCGATCCGATGATGATACGATCGAATCCAAACCTATTTCAAATCCGAAACACGCTAACATATGATTTTCCAACACTTAGACTCTAAATCGGTCAATCGGATCGTAAATTGTTCAAATATCCAATTAGAACTCGCTCGCAAGTCTGAAATACGGAATAATTCCAAGTTCGAATTATCGGATGCCGATCCGATGACGATACGATCGAATCCAAACCTATTTCAAATCCGAAACACGCTAACTTATGATTTTCCAACACTTAGACTCTAAATCGGTCAATCGGATCGTAAATTGTTCAAATATCCAATTAGAACTCGCTCGCAAGTCCGAAATACGGAATAATTCCAAGTTCGAATTATCGAATGCCGATCCGATAACGATACGATCGAATCCAAACCTATTTCAAATCCGAAACACGCTAACTTATGATTTTCCAACACTTAGACTCTAAATCGGTCAATCGGATCATAAATTATTCAAATATCCAATTAGAACTCGCTCGTAAGTTCGAAATACGAAATAATTCCAAGTACGAATTATCGGATACCGATCCGATGACGATACGATCGAATCCAAACCTATTTCAAATCCGAAACACGCTAACTTATGATTTTCCAACACTTAGACTCTAAATCGGTCAATCGGTTCGTAAATTGTTCAAATATCCAATTAGAACTCGCTCGCAAGTCCGAAATATAGAATAATTCTAAGTACGAATTATCGGATGCCGATCCGATGACGATACGATCGAATCCAAACCTATTTCTAATCCGAAACACGCTAACTTATGATTTTCCAACACTTAGACTCTAAATCGGTCAATCGGATCGTAAATTGTTCAAATATCCAATTAGAAATCACTCGCAAGTCTGAAATACGGAATAATTCCAAGTTCGAATTATTGGATACCGATCCGATGACGATACGATCGAATCCAAACCTATTTCAAATCCGAAACACGCTAACTTATGATTTTCCAAAACTTAGACTTTAAATCGGTCAATCGGATCGTAAATTGTTCAAATATCCAATTAGAACTCGCTCGCAAGTCCAAAATACGAAATAATTCCAAGTACGAATTATCGGATGCCGTCCGATGACGATCTGATCTAATCCAAACCTATTTCAAATCCGAAACACGGTAACTTATGATTTTCCAACACTTGGACTCTAAATCGGTCAATCAGATCGTAAATTGTTCAAATATCCAATTAGAACTCGCTCGCAAGTCCGAAATACGGAATAATTCCAAGTTCGAATTATCGGATGTCGATCCGATAACGATACGATCGAATCCAAACCTATTTCAAATTCGAAAGACGCTAACTTATAATTTTCCAACACTTAGACTCTAAATCGGTCAATCAGTTCGTAAATTGTTCAAATATCCAATTAGAACTCGCTCACAAGTCCGAAATATGGAATAATTCCAAGTACGAATTATCGGATGCCGATCCGATGATGATACGATTGAATCCAAACCTATTTCAAATCCGAAACACGCTAACTTATGATTTTCCAACACTTAGACTCTAAATCGGTCAATCGGATCGTAAATTGTTCAAATATCCAATTAGAACTCACTCGCATGTCCGAAATACGGAATAATTCCAAGTTCGAATTATCGGATGCCGATCCGATGACAATACGATCGAATCCAAACCTATTTCAAATCCGAAACACGCTAACTTATGATTTTCCAACACTTAGACTCTAAATCGGTCAATCGGATCGTAAATTGTTCAAATATCCAATTAGAACTCGCTCGCAAGTCCGAAATACGGAATAATTCTAAGTATGAATTATCGGATGCCTATCCGATCGAATCCAAACCTATTTAAAATCCGTAACACACTAACTTATGATTTTCCAACACTTAGACTCTAAATCGGTGAATCGGAGCGTAAATTGTTCAAATATCCAATTTGAACTCGCTCGCAAGTCTGAAATGTGGAATAATTCCAAGTACGAATTATCGGATGCCGATCCGATGACGATCCGATCAAATCCAAACCTATTTCAAATCCGAAACAAGCTATCTTATGATTTTCCAACACTTAGATTCTAAATCGGAGCGTAAATTGGTCAATCGGAGCATAAATTGGTAAAATATCCTATTAGAACTCGCTCGAATGTCAGAAATACGAAATAATTCCAAGTACCAATTATCGGATGCTGATCCGATAACTATCCGATCGAATCCAAACCTATTTCAAATTTGAAACATGCTAACTTATGATTTTTCAACGCTTAGATTCTAAATTGGTCAATCGTAGCTTAAATTGTTAAAATAACCAATTTCAACTCGCTCGCAACTCCGAAATACGAAATAATTCAAAGTACGAATTATCGGATGACGATCCAATTAGAACTCGTTCTCAACTCCGAAATACGAAATAATTCCAAGTACGAATTGGTCAATCGGAGCGTAAATTGATCAATCGGAGCGTAAATTATTAAAATATTCAATTAGAACTTGTTTGAAAGTCCGAAATATGAAATAATTTCAAGTACTAATTATCGAATGCCGATCCGATGCCGATCCAATCGAATCCAAACCTATTTCAAATCTGAAACATGCTAACTTATGATTTTTCAACACTTAGACTCTAAATTGGTCAATCGGATCGTAAATTATTAAAATATCCAATTAGAACTCGCTCGCAAGTCCGAAATACGAAATAATTCCAAGTATGAATTATCGGATGCCGATCCGATGACGTTTTGATCGAATCCAACCTATTTTAAATCGGAAACACGCTAACTTATGATTTTTCAACGCTTAAACTCTAAATTGTTCAATCAGAGAGTAAATTATTAAAATATCCAATTAGAACTCGCTCGCAACTCCGAAATATAAAATAATTCCAAGTACGAATCATCGGATGTCGATCCGATGACGATTCGATCAAATCCAAACCTATTTCAAATCCGAAACACGCTAACTTATGATTTTTTAACGCTTAGACTCTAAATTGGTCAATCGGAGCGTAAATTATTAAAATATTCAATTAGAACTCGCTCGCAACTTCGAAATACGAAATAATTCTAAGTATGAATTCTCGGATGCCGATCCGATCGAATCCAAACCTATTTCAAATCCGAAAAACGCTACCTTATGATTTTTTAACGCTTAGACTCAGTTATAGATATAAACCCATTTTTTAACAAATACATGTTAATTGCAGGAGCCGGGCGGCGTCAGGGGATTAGAGCACCAGTGTTGATTGGCCACGTGGGGTGGTTGAGATAGGGCATGCTGATTCTCTCAATTTTGGATTGTGTAAAAATTATTTTGTAATATGTGGTTATTTTTTGTTCTTGTCTATAATTGTCGGGTATTATGATAATATTTGATAATTTGCTTTAATATTTTATAAATTTAGGTAATATTTGATAATTTGCGATAATATTTTATAAATTATGGTAAATTTGATAAATTGTGGTATTATTGTAAATCATAGGAATTAAATAACATTATTTCGGTAATTTTATTTTAAAAAAATATATACTTTTTACCGACAAAAATTAAATATTCAGTCGGTAATAATCTTTTAATTTTTTTAAATTATTAATCAATTTCCGACGGATAATATATATCCTTCGGTAATATATATATATATATATATATATATATATATATATATATATATATATATAGAATTACTGACGGTAAATATAGTAACCGTCGGTAATAAGCTTACATATTACCGACGGATAGTTATTGTCCGTCGGTAATAATATATTATATTTTTAATTAAGTATTTATATATTACCGACGGCTATAATATTACCGTCGGTATTAAGTATTATTATCGACGGAAATATTTAGTCCGTTGAATCTTTTTTCCGACACCTTTTTTTCCGACAGACTAGCGACGGAAATCTCTTCCGTCGCTATAAATTATTATCGAAGGAATATTAATATTACCGACGGATATTGTCCGTCGGTAAAAACTGTTTTTTTTTGTAGTGAAAGTAGAGCAATTCCGGCAGCCTAACAATCGTTTACAGTGGAGCAATTCCGTCGGCATGACAGTCATTTATGGGGGCCATCTACCCGAAAAAGTTCAGCTAATATGGGGGCCATCTACCGCAAAAAGTCCAGCTAATATGGGGGCCATCCGACGCAAAAAATGCAGCTAATATGGCGGCCATCCGCCGCAAAAAGCCCAGCTAATATTGGGGCCATCCGTCGCAAAAAACGCAGCATATTCGGCGATTAGCAGCCGCCGCATAAGAGTATTTATGGCAAGCTAGCCGGTCGCCAAGTATGAACACCATTCTCGGCGGCCATGGCCGCTTCCAGTTTTTGCGACGGAGCCATTTGCGGACGATTTTTCCGACGGCTACACAGCCGCTTAACCTTTTAAGCGGCCTTTATTTGCCGTCGGATTAGCCCTGTTCTGCAGTAGTGATGAGTTCAAAAAGCATTTTCATCGTCACATATTGTACCACGATACCATATACCATGTATATTTTATAAAGAAAACCAAATAACTCTAGGGGGGTAGTTGCCCCTGAGCCTAACGTGGCTTCGCCCTTAAGAAGGAGCTCGTGTTAGTCAAAACTAATGGATTATATACTCTTTATCAATTGTACGTTACTCTTTTGCTACGTTCGGTAAACTTTGTATATACGGATAAAAATTTTATCGAAAAAGTTTTGTTATCACATGTGCGCGACAGAATGAGCTTGTGTTAGCCAAAGTCTAACCACAGGGACTTAATGTTAAGTTCAAACTTTACATACCCTTAACATTAAACAAAAATCTTTTTATTAATTCTATAATCTCGTGAACATGACATTATCAGTCAGGATTGCTTGCAAACAATGCATCAACGGTCTTGAGGGAAAATTTGCTCCACGATGTTTATTCCATGCAGAATTGCACCAAAATAATAATAAATATAATAGTAATAATAAAACAAGGGTAGCAACTTTCGCCACGTACGTCTTATTTGCATGCATTCAATGCTGTCTTCATCAAGGGGCTGCTTGCAGGGCGTCGGCATGCTGGTGCACCACCTTCCATGCGGCCCTCACGTGCCGCTCCTTCGTGAGTGTAGCACCGACGGCGAACCGGATCACGTATAAACCCCCGACCACCACGTGGGTGACGTAGACGTCCCCGGAGGAGTTCACCACTTCGAGCAGCCGCCGGTTCAGCTCGTTCGCTTGTTCCGGACCTCCTCCCTGGCCTCCTGAGGCCGGGAGAAGCCGGAAGCAGACCAAGGCGAAGTTAGTGGGGACCACGACCTCGAACCTCGGGTCCATGGCGACAAGCCCCTCGAACAGCCGGGCCATTCTCACGTGGCTCCTCAGAAAGTTGCGGAGGCTGGCCGCCCCGTAGCTCCGGAGCACCATCCACACCTTCAGCGACCGGAACCGCCGGCTCAGCGTGATCTGCCAGTCCTTGTAGTCAACCACCCGCTTCGAGTCGGTGGCCTTGTTCCTCAGGTACTCCGTGTCGGTGGACAGGGCGGTGACCATCGCCGCCGGGTCCTTCACCCACAGGCAGCAGCAGTCCAGGGTGGTCAGGAACCACTTGTGGGCGTTGAAGCTGAAGGACGCCGCCCCCTCCACCCCGTCGATGTGGTACCAGAGCTCCGGGCAGGTGCACGCGCTTCCGGCGTACGCCGCGTCCACGTGGACCCAGATCCCATACTCGCTCGCCACCCCGCACAGACCCGCCAGCGGGTCCACCGCGGTGGTCGACGTAGTCCCCACCGTCGCGCATAGGTACAGCGGTACCAGCCCGGCCTCAGCGTCTGCCGCGACGGCACGCCGGAGTGTCTCCGGACAGAGGCTGAACCCATCGGCCCGGTCCGTCGGCAGTGCGCGGAAGTTGTCCGGGTCGATCCCGGCGATGCGGGCGGACTTCTGCAGGGCGCAGTGGGTCTGGTCGGAGCCGTAGACGACGAGGCGGCCGATGCCGTCCTTCCCGATCTTTCCTAGGGCCTTCTCCCTGGCGGCAGTAAGGGTGCAGAGGATGGCCTCGCAGGTGGTCCCATGAAGCACCCCACCGCCACCGCCGGAGAAGAGGAAAGCCGTCGGGAGCTGGAGCAACTTGGCGAGCCAGTCCATGACAATGGTCTCGAGCTCCGTGGCGGCCGGCGACGACATCCAGTTTAATCCGACGACGCCGAATCCGGCGCTGAGCATCTCGCCCAGAAGCCCCGCGGTGCTGCCGCTGGAGGGGAAGTAGGCGAAGTAGTTGGGGCTCTGCCAGTGGGTGATGCCCGGGATTATGTGGGTGCGGATGTCATGGAGGATGGTCTCGATGGGCTCCGGGTGGTCGGGGGCCGAGTCAGGTAGCCTCTTGATGAGGTATCCCGGCTCCACCAGGCTCCGGACCGGGTACTTCTCTATGTCCCGGTAGTAGTCGGCGATGAAGTCGACGGCCATGTGTCCCTGCCGCCGAAACTCTTCTGGGTCAAGGGGGTTCACAAGGCTCACATTGTTCGTTGAGATGTAGGGGAAATTATTTGAAGGCATGGAAGAGAGAGAAAGAGACACACACAGAGAGTGAGAGGTTTTGGTGAAGAGAGACAAAGCTCGTTTGGCTGTGGAGGTGGAGGGAGTGGGATGATTATGTGCTCTTATAGAACAATAATAGTTGGTGTGCACGTGCTCGTTTTGTGAAAGCATGGTGTATTTTTTAGAGACACGGGATCCTTGGGAAAGTTTTTTGCAGTGTAGGGATTTCGCTGCAAATGCTGAGGTGATCAGATAGACTGAAGCTAAAACTGAATCATAATCGTCCGATACATCCTGCCTGACTGGTGATGTGCATTCAGTCACAAATAGAGTGTAAGAGAACGGCTGTGATTTAATTTTAGATTCATAGCATCAGAGGATCTGTGCCCTACTTTCGATTATTCTAGTCAAAGGTAAGAATCGGTGCCGACAACTTGTGTAACAAATGTAAAGCATGCGTTATTTTCTTTCTTTGATGGACCGACTAAAAAGATCCGAAGATCAAAATAAGAAAAGATAACAGAAACTAATTATTAATTTTATAATTATGTGAACATGATATCAATGGTAAGAATTCGAACGCACAAACAAGGCACCACGATCTTGAGGTAAAGTTCGCCCCCACGATGTTCATACCCGGAGCCAAACAAGAAACCTCTCCAACATATGAAAGAGAAAGTACCTCTAGGTCAAGAGCCCGTAGGTTGGGCACGTGCACATTTGATGAAAACATGGTGTATTAGTTTGATACACGGGATCCTCGGGAAATTTTTTTGTTGTGTAGGTAGGGATTTCGATACAAATGCTGACGTTATCAGGTAGATTGAAGTCAAAATTCAATCACAACAATGTGCACCTTAACAAATAAAGAAGGTGGAAGCACCCGGCCGTGTACTTCGCCCGATCGGCCGTGCACCTCACTCCGGCTGGCCGCGCATTTCGCTGTGCACCCGTCGCGCACTTTACTTTGATGCGCCCGGCCGTGCACTTCGTTGTGTCCCAGTTGCGCACTTTACTTTGCTGCGCCCGGCCACGCACTTCACTTCGCCCTCCTTGCCACGCACTTCGCCCGCCCGGTCGCGCCCATCGTTGCGCCCGATCGCGCACTTCGCAGCACCCTGGCCACGTGCTTCATCTTGCTGCGCCCGATCGCGTACTTTGTTGCACCCCGGCCAGCACTTCACTTCGTTGCGACCAACTGTGCGCTTCACTTCGCTGCGCCCCAGCCGCGCGCTTCACCTTGCTGCGCTTGACCGCGCACCTCGCTGCACCCCAGCCACGCGCTTCACCTCGATGCGCCCGATCGTGACTCCGTTGCGCCCTGGCGTTGCACTTCACTTCGCTGGGCACGGTCGCGCGCTTTACCTTGCTGCGCCTGATCGTGCACTTCAAAGCGCCTGGCCACGTACTTCACCTCGCTGCGTCCGACCACGCATTTCGTTGTGCCCCGGCTGCGCACTTCACTTCGCAGCACTCGACGACGCGCTTCACCTCGCTACACCCAATCGCGCACTTCGTTGTACCTCGGCTGCGCACTTTACTTCGCTACACCCGGCCGCGCGCTTCACCTCGCTGCGCCTGACCGTGCACCTCACTTCGTCCAACCGCACACTTCGCTGTGCCCCAGCCGCGCACTTCACCTCGCTGCGCCCGATCGTGCACTTCGTTGTGCCTCGACCGGGCACTTCACTTCGCTGCACCCGGTTGCGCGCTTCACCTCGTTGCACCCCGATCGTGCACTTCACTGTGCCCCGGCCGCGCACTTCACTTCGCTGCGCTCGGCCGTACACTTCACCTCGCTGTGCCCGACTACGCACTTCGTTGCACCCCGATCGCACGGTTTACCTCGCTGCGCCCGGTCGCACACTTCGATCACGGCCATGCATTTCACTTGCAACTGCGCGCCACACTCGCTCGCGACCACGCACTTCGCTCACGGACGCACAAATTCGCTTGCGACAGGTCGCGCGTCTCGTACGTGACCGGCCAGTCGACTTGCTAAACTGGGCATGCCAACGCTCAAAGGAATCAGAGGGAAGCTCTGCTTTCTCCGCATGGTTCTGATATTCACACGATGAGTTCACACGAAGACCTCACATCCAAATCGTGCAATAATTATCTCTGAGAATCTCGGTTGGGCGACTATTACAGGAAGACAGTCCATGCCCTGAGATTTTCGGTCGACCAGTATGGCAAGTAACATTCCTTGTCATGACTACCGAGCGTCTGCCAGACGACACATTGCCCTGACGCAGATAGTTACACAGATGGTGGTAGCACGCCATCAATGCCGCCCTACACGTAGGGCAACAACTGTCACCTAGCAGCACTATAAATTGGGACCTAACCCCTCAGAGGAGGCCAGGGGATCCGAAGTCTGGAAGGAGAGGGGCTGCCCAATTCTTTCTTAAGTTTTTGGTATTTTGAGAGAGAGAGACTTGAGAGGTCAGCATTTTGGGAGGTTAGTCCTATCCGGGTGTAAGTGGGTTTTGGTGAGAGATTGTAACCGGTTTGCCTTGTTAGTGCATTTTTGCTCCGCTCCGTGGTTTTTTTTCCTTCAATGATGAGAAGGGGTTTTTCCACATAAACACGGTCCACTTCATTCCTTAGTTTGTTAGATTGTACGTGTTTTCCAACCGAACCGCCCCATCCCAGAAAAAACCCCTACAATCATTGCGCCGTCTGTGGGATTAGGCTTTGAGACTTCCTACCCGTCGACTTGTGGGTGTCGACCAGTTAGCCGTTCCATACCATTATGGGTGATCGACCTGCAACCTCTCGGAATCTAATACTAGTCAACCCGTGGGTATCGATTGACCTGCAATCTCTCGGAGTCTGCCAACCAGTCGACCTGTGGGTGTCGACCAACCAGTAATTTTAGCATTCATCACCACGACCACACGGTTGAAGAGTAATGGCGGGTGGACCATACCACACTCATTCGACCTCGCAGCTCCAGTCCAATGCGACTGTGCCTGGTGAAGTTGGCAATGTTGGACTCCCTGCTCAACACCTTCCGAACTCAGAGCACACCACTATGCCAGCAAACCCTGCACTGGGGTTTGGGGAGTCAAGTCAAACCTCGACGGTAATCATGGTCACTCAAGAAAGAGGCCTATCAGAGGCTTTCTTAGCTACCATGATGTTGTCCCAGCAAACCGTCACTGCGCAGCTCCAGACGATGCATTGTAACTACGAAGAGTTGTGCGACCTTGTTCGAGCTGCCCCAGCTAGAGTTCCGATAAACCTGGTCGTGCTGGCACAAACCGAACAGAGCCTTCCTGCACAAATTGCCCGACCAATGCTAGTACAGCAACTATCGATTCCTCATAGTAGGATCAGAGCAAATAGGTCAGTGGAGGTCCAAAGCGCGCATCCTAGAGGACGAGGATCAAGTAGCCCGGAGCAGGCCGAGAGAAACAAAGGAGCCCGGGCAACATCGGCGCGCTCGGATGTCTAGTCCCGACTCGGGGGCGCACCCTCGACAGTCGCTTGCATCCAAGCACCACTCGAGGACAAGTTTTGTTGAACCTCACCGTCTAACGCAAGAAGATGGACACCGTCATCCATCGAGTGAGAGTCATCACTCTCGCGCGACACCGACCAGTCGGTAGCCGGCTCACACCGCCGACAGAGGAAGCATACAAGAGCGTGTTCGACGACCTGCCCTGGAACGCCTTGGAGGTAGGGAAGAAGGGCCTCGAGATCGAATGGAAGGGCGAGATCCAGACTGATTGAAAGAAGTTGCAATCTGAGGAGCCACTCGATCTCTACTCATCGAAAAACTCCTCAAGGAACCATTCCCACGAGACTGGAATCCACCCCGCCTAACAAAGTTTGAGGTGACTAAAGATCCAGTGGAGCACGTATGTGCTCGCCTTTCAAGATGCTCTGGTCCCTCATTATGAAAATCATATACTCTGCCGAGCCTTCGCCAACAACTTGTCGGGGACACCGCTCGAGTGGTTCCACAAGCTCAGACTATCGTCGATCTCCTCTTTTAGAGAGTTGAGCACGCGGTTCATTGACCACTATCGTTGCAATCGACGGGATCGAGTCGAAGACCTTGGAATCTCTTTTCGGGATGAGCATGACCCACAAGGAGTCGCTAAAGCAATTCTATCATCGGTTCAGGACTGAATACCTGAGCTTGATAGATGCTGATGGACAAGACCTCATGGTAGTAGCGGCCTTCAAGAATTCGGTTCAGTCTAACCAATCAGTTAGTGCCTCACTCATCAAACGACCATCTGAAACGATCGACGAACTATTCCGAAGGGTGGAGAAGTACATCAAGATCAAAGATGCCGAACAAAAGCGGAAGACTTAAGACATTGGAGACTAGCAGCCCTCCTTCAATCAACCAGCAATTGTAAGAAATATAGAGAAACAGTCGGGCGAGTCGATGCAGCACGACGCAAAGCGCCAAAAGCGGGGTGGTCATGGTAAGGCACCCAACACTCCACGGAATCGGGACTTCACGGTACTGAATATGCTAATTGACAAAATCTTCGAGATCATCAAGGAAGAGCAATACTTTCGTAGGGCACAGTCGATGGATCCATCAGAGAGGAGCCCGCAAGACTTTCTCATTACTGTGGCAACCACATGGAGCACGGACATACCACCCTGCAGTGTCGGGCATTGCATAATCATATTGAGGACCTCATTGAAGCAGGCTATCTAGACCAGTTCATCGACCATCCCCGATGCACGACCCGCGAGCCTATCGATGAGGTGCAGGATGGCACCCCCTCTGCTAACTGATCACCACTACTTGTAGTCTCTCAGACCTAAGAATGTAATGACTTGATGCCTTTAATGGAAGTTTCAAATTCTCATTTTATCAATGAAGAATTCATGCAAAAATTCATTGTCCAATATCTCCTACGAACAAGACCCCTAGTAATATGAGTGGGGGTGGCAAAGGATCGGGAAGACCGATATCGGGCAGAATCATCCACCCTCAAGCTAAAAGCCTCATCCGGGAGCCCTTGACCTCTTATGAGTTGGGTCAAGCCAAAAACCTCCCACAAGAAGACTCGGCCGACTGAAGTTAAAGAGTCGGTTGGGTGAAATCCCGATCGGTCAAAAGACTCAATGTTGAGTATGATCGGGCGGTACTTTCACCTCTCGGAGAGTGGGGGTAAATCTTAAACGCCAACTGGTCAACAGACTCAAGAGAGAGTATGACCGACAGGTGAAAAGTCTGGGCGATATATAACACCCTAAAGTGGGTTCTATCACTCAATAGGAGCAAAGACCAAGGGGTGGTAAAGACCAACCGGTCTAAAGACTCAAAAGAGAGTATAATCGGTCGGTGAAAATGCCCAGGGTAAAACACTCCTTATTGAGTAAAAACCAATCCGCAGTAAAGACTGATTGGTCGAGAGACTCGACAAGGAGTACGATCAGTCAATGAAGATATGCGAAAGGTGAAACACTTAAGTCTAATCTGCAATAAAAACTGACTAGCCGAAAGACTCGACAAGGAGTATGATCGGTCAGTGAAGATGAGCGAAATGTGAACAAAAGTCCAATCCATAGTAAAGACTGACTGGTCAAAAGACTCGACAAGGAGTATGACCGGTCAGTGAAGATGCGCGAAAAGTGAAACAAAAAAGCCTCCTGACCCCCCACGAGTTTGGTCAAGCAAAAGTCTCTTCCGAGAGCCACGTGCTCCACTTGTGGGGCTAGGTATGAGTTTTCAAAGCCGGTTGGGTATATAACACTCCAAAATGAGTTCTACCCCTCGATAAGAGTAAAGTCCTAGCAGGAAAGACTAACTGGTCAAAAGACTCAACCAGGAGTATGATCGGCCGGTGAAAAGTGCCTGGAAGGCGAAACACTTACTGAAGACCGACCAATCAAAAGAATCAACAAGGTGATCGACCAGCTGATGAAAACACTCGAAAGGTGACAATGCGATAATAACTGACCGATTGCAAGACTCAATGGCGAGTGCAATGGCTGGTTAAAGTGTTGCGCATGCAAAATAAGAAATGGTTAAGTGCT
This sequence comes from Chamaelirium japonicum, assembly GCA_947650365.1. Taxonomy (NCBI): domain Eukaryota; kingdom Viridiplantae; phylum Streptophyta; class Magnoliopsida; order Liliales; family Melanthiaceae; genus Chamaelirium; species Chamaelirium japonicum. Next base: position 90,180,947 of record OX393550.1, read on the forward strand.
TAAAACTGGCAAGTTGGGCGAGTGCGAGGAATAGTCTCGATCGGCCGGACCATGAGACCGACCGATCGAGAGGGGGTATTGTGTGTAGTACAACTCACGGGCTTTTGGAATATCCAGCCCAAGACTAGGGACTCTCTTATTTGGCGCAACCTACTTACTAGTCGGGATCTCATGCGGCCTCTCACTTGTTGGAAAGTGAGAGATGGATCAAGGATTAGCTTCCTTGAGGACCAATGGGTTCCGGGACTTCAGGGTTTCAAGATTCAGAGTACCGTTGTGGGTGGGAACGAATTAAGGGTTGCAGACTTCATTGTTCCTATCACTATATCCTAGCTGGAAAGAAGATTCATTAGCAGGACTTGGGTTGCATCATGTACAGTTTCAAGCCATCCTCAACATCCATCTTGTCATCAACCCGGGTTTAGATGCTTTACTTTGGACCCCTTCCTCAAATGGGTTGTTCTCTATCAAGTCTGCTTACTGGGCCCTTTTTGCTAACAAATATGGAGCTTCCTCATCGTCATCGCAAGATACGATCAATTGGAAAGATTTGTGGACTCCTAAGAATTGTATCCTGAAGGCTCACCTGTTCGTGTGGAGGGCTATCCGCAAATGCATCCCACCTCACATATGATCTCCACTAGATCTCCTCCCCTATGTCGATAAACCTGCACTCTTTGCAACAATGAAGAGGAAACGATTGAGCATGTACTACTCTATTGCTCTTTTGCCCGTGCGGTGTGGTTTGAATCGAATCTCCATCTCCACATGGAAAATAACCATGAAAGTATCAACCAATTGGTTAACCGTCTTCTGAGTCTAGAGAGGTCTCGTACATGAGTCGACTTTCAGTTATGGGTCCACCATCATATGGAATATTTGGAAGGCTCGCAATCGCTGGATCTTTGACAAAGCTCTCCCAAAACCTGAATCGATCATTCTAGAATCCAATGCAATGTTCTGAGATCTTTCATCTGCCCACCGCAAAGGCCCGGAGCCTCATCCATCATACTGGTTACCCCCGGATCCAAGCTCGCTAAAGGTGAATGTGGATGGTGCGACTAGCTTCTCGGAGTCAGTAACTGGCATTGCTATCAGATACACTGTGGGAGCTCACATCTTCTCAAAGGGTGCGATCTTTGCAGCTTGCGAGGCTATTGAAATTGAAACTTGAGCTATTCTGCAAGGGCTGAAAGCCCTTCTGAAACTTGAGGCCTCTACTGTTATAGTGGAAGGCGACAATCAAGTTCTTATTGATGTCATGTCGGAAAGGGATTTATTCCCACCATGGCGGATACAGAACATCGTATCCGACTGCAGGCATATCTCCCGTGGTTTCACTTTGTGCAGTTTCTCCCATGTGAAGAGGGATCTCAACGGCTGTGCTGATGCTCTAGCTAAGTTCACGATCCAGGAACGGATCAGTTTTTCTTCGTTTTCTGTGTCAAACTGTATTTCCTCCCTAATCTCTTTGGAGAAATTGCAGTTGAATAATTGCACCTTCTCAAACTTGAGGCCTCTGCTGTTATAGTGGAAGGCGATAATCAAGTTCTCATTGATGTCCTATTGGAAATGGATTTATTCCCAGCATGGCGGATACAGAACATCGTATCGACTGCAGGCATATCTCTCGGGTTTCACTTCGTGCAGTTTCTCCCATGTGAAGAGGGATCTCAACGGTTGTGCCGATGCTCTAGCTAAGTTCACGACCCAGGAACGGGTCAGTTTTTCTTTGTTTTCTGTCTCAAACTGCATTTCCTCCCTAGTCTCTTCGGAGAAATTGCAGTTGAATAATTGAATTGTTCCTCCTCTATTTGGGCTGGGGCACCATGAATAGAACCCCGTAGTTTCTACCAAAAACAAAAAAAAACTAAGATCCCTATAAATATACATTTGTCTTCAGAAAGAGTATACGTTCAACGGGAGAGACTAGAGCTATATTTTGAACTTAACATGTCCTGCAACTAAAAACCATCTCTCAAAAACGATTTGTGTCACACATCCCCAATTTTTTTTCTCCACACACAAAGGTAAGTTAATGTCAAGACCACGCGATCCCCATGGAGACATCTTCCCCCAACTGCTGGGAACATGTCTCGATCCAATCCAAATGGTTGGCTGCACTGAAGTGGATGTCGACACGTCGGATTTTGCTACAGATGCTGAGTGAGCATCTTTTGGGTTAATTGGTGAATAATCTGTGACAAAAGGAATTTCCAACGTAAAATACAATGAAACTTTGTTGATTATATCATGTCCTTGTCTATCATATACAGTTAATATGTGGTCCCTATTTGTTGTCCCGTTGGGGTCTCATTGTGGTCCTTCGAAAATTTATTGTCACAGCTTTATAGAGATGATTTTATACCCTGAAAATACCAAATATGCCCATACTCTGCAGACCACCGGCCACTCGTCTCCGCCCCGTTGGCAACCACTTCCGTCGGCGACCACCCCTGTCGATAACCAACGACATAAAGAGAATATGTTTACATTTTGAAGAACATTAAATCTTTACAAAATTTTGTTAAAAAACATAAAAACAATAATTGAATTATAAAGAGCATCAATTCAAATTTAGTTATTTTAGATCTAATTATATTTATATTTAAATTCATATATATTTCAAAGGGTAATAGCTTTCCAATACAGACCTAAAAGATACATTAGAGTAATATTACATATTTATACATATATATCTATATATATATAATATGTTTAAAACATAAGAGCAACAATTGAACGATAAAGAGTAGCAATTCAGAATTAGTATATTTTATATCAAATTTTATATAAGACCACCACCGGAGAGCGACAGCACAGGAGGTGACCCCGAGGATGGGGTTTGTGCGCGCCTGATGGGCCTCTAGCCAACAGTAGATCGCAAGGATATGAACGATGGGTCGGACCTGTTACCATGCACCACCGGAGAGCAATAATCTGAACCTTAGCAGCCCAGGGGTTACTCACTTGCCTCGGCCATCGACTAGGGTGGTTAGCCAGCCACTCTGTACCACCGAAGAGTGGCGTCACAGAAGGCAGCTCTAGGGTAGGGTATTCACACGCTCGACTGGTTATCGGTTGGCCACAAAGCGAGGGACAATCAGAAGCTTAGCAGTTCAGGGGGGGGGGGGGGGGGGGGGGGGGGGGGGGGCGCACTGGCCCACTCCCACCGACCGAAGTGGTTTGTTGGCCACCCTGCACTACCAGAGAGTAGGGGCACATGAGGCAGCTACCAGGGTGGGGTTTGCACACGTCCGGTAGGGCTCCGTCCATAGGTTGGTCACAAGGAGAAGGACAACGAGTTGGGTTGGCCACCTTGCACCACCGGAAAACAACAATTAAAAACTAACAAATCGAGGATGGTGCACGGGCAATAAAGAGTCATACCGATAGACATGACGGCCATGATTTAAACCCAAGGTTACAATAAGCGCAATTCACGTGAAGTATAGGAGAAAGATGCTAATATTTAGGGGTTGTTTTTGTAAAAAGTATAAGTGATTTTTTTATATAATAAGGGACAATGGTCCACAAAGTGGGGTTAAGATTTATAGAAAGAATGTAATTGACGATCATGATTTAAATCCTGGGTTATAATAAGTGCAATTCACGTAAAGGGTAGAAAAAAGACAGTTATATTTTGGGGAGTTTTTTTGTAAAAAATATAAAGGGTTTTTAAAAAATGGAGGAAAGATTCATCGGATATAGAAAGGCATCCCCTCTCACCCTCTCTCCTATCAGTGTTATCATGTCGTTGTCCCCCTTTTGTTTGACTGATTATCATTTACAACCCCTCACGTCTAAAACACAACAAATGCCCACCTACTGTTTGAAAAACACATCACTTGCACCCCTTCAAGGATAGCATATACCCTTTGTAGTTTGATTATCATTTAGAACCCCTCTAAAGATTGAAATAGTAAGGTATCTCTTCTCACTCACTCTCTCTCCTGTCAGTGTTGTCAGTGTAGTCAGGTCTCTCTCTCTCTCTCTCTCTCTCTCTCTCTCTCTCTCTCTCTCTCTCTCTCTCTCTCTCTCTCCAACCCAAGTCAAGGAGAGCATAGACCTCCTGTCGTTTGACTGATTATCACTTACACCCCCTTATGTTTAAAACCCTACAAATACCCCCCTATAGTTTGAAAAATACATCACTTGTGCACCCCTCTAGAGGCGGTCTATGTGCATAACTTTCAAACTATAGGGAGGTATTTGTAGGGTTTTAAACATGAGAGGGTGTAAGTGATAATCAGCCAAACTATAGGAGTAGTAGGTTTTATTTAGCCAAAAAAAAAAAAAATTACCCGCTTGATTTGCTGCACTTCCTTACCCTTATCATCTTCTGGGACGTCGTCCATCAGAAGGGTATATAATGTGGCCAGTACAATCCGGTTGCAAGGAAGTCCCCATTATGTCCTTTCTAATGGATTTTATCATCTTCTGGGACGTCGTCCATCAGAAGGGTATATAATGTGGCCAGTACAATCCGGTTGCAAGGAAGTCCCCATTATGCCCTTTCTAATGGATGATGTGGGTAAACACCATTGGTCCATAATGATTTCTCTCTTTTTTTTATTGGGATTTTTTAAAAACAATATTAAAAAAATAAATATTTAATTCAATAACAGCAGACCGAAACTATGTATCACCCTAGCAACAGCCACATGGCAATCTGCATCGTAAAACGAGCCAGTTTATTTTGTATTTTTTTTATTCTTGGGAGTTGGGAGAACCCGGTATCCGGGTTATAGGGTTTAAACCTAGTACCGGGTTTAACTGAAACCCAACACACACTTCTCAACACTTTACGAGATTCATAGCAGGTTTTTGGTTAAAATCGATACCGGGTTAAAACCTGGTAACCCGGATATCAGGTTCTTCTAAGAACATTAAAAACAAAAAACGTCTCGTTTTACGGAGCCATTGTGTGAGACCACCGATATCAAAAGATCAATTCTAATTATGATTTGATATTTTTTACCAATCCATAGAGATAGAGGTCGGGGTCTACATCCAGTGAGTAGGGGTGGCAATGGATCGTGTCGGGTCGGGTTTGTGTCGTGTCTAGTTTCGGGTCATGTCCAAAACCTCTAGACTCGGACCCAACCCGTTTAGCTAATCGTGTCTAGATCCTAAACCTGTACCCGACCCGCTAATAAATGGGTAGACCCGATAAGACCCGTTTACAAACCGGGTCTATTCAATTGACCCGATCCGACCCAATCTGACTCGACCTGACCTGACCCGAAAGACCCGCTGGTATTTATATTACAGTATTGGATTGAGGGTAGACCCGACCCGACACGACCCGACCCGTTGAATACTAAACAAGTCTTCCCGGGTCTACTATGTCCAGACCCTAAACCAGGACCCGATCCGTTTATTAAACGGGTCTATCGTGTCGACCCATTTACGACCCGAACCTGTTTAGCCCTGACCCAGACCCGCTAACTTCGTGTCGGGTCTGCTGTGTCGGGTCCAAAATTGGCGACCTACTAGTGAGGATATGATATCGGCGGGTGCCATTGCCGGATCCACACTAACAGCCCTCCAAAGTGGGAACACACCTATTTGTATCAGAGCAATGTTATTCAGCCCCAAGGCTTTCCCGATTCCGCTCAGCCCGATTGATGTAGCAGCGTGCAATTGGTGGTGTAAAAGACTTAAATGTCGTTAGTGAGTTTCAGCCACCAGTTGCACGTTGCCATGTCAATCGGACCGACGAAATCGGAAAAACCTTCAGGCTGAATAGCATTTCTCTTTGTATCAACCGGATCTAAACCCCCCATATGATGCTCCAGTTGGACGGACTCCGAGTTCGTAGCCCATATACCTATCTCTCTCATCTTTCTCACTACCCATCGAGAGCAATTCTACACGGGTTCACCCCACCCGTGCTTATCGATCCATAGAAAATCCCAATATATAAAGGTAGGGGCTTGCCCTCTTGGATCGGTCTTGAAAGAATGGTTAGATGTACACTAATCATTTAGGGTATGTTCTTTTAGTTTTCAGGGAAAAAAAATAAAGGAAATAATTTTTGCAGAAATAATTTATGCAAAAATTGTTTCCACATCACAAAATTTCTGCCGTTCTTTTGAATAGGAAAATGGATTGTGAAAATCAACTAAGATCGAGTGGCCGACCATGGTCGCCGGAGATAGAGGAGGTTCACTGAAGGTCTGTGAGGTCTGCTTGAAGGTCTGCCATGGTTGAAAAGGTTCGCCGGACGACGAGGAGGTCCGTCGGAGGTTCGTGAGAGGTCGACGAGATCAGCTAGAGCTCGGACAAAAATTGCCTGCGGGATTAGGATTTTGAAGAAGGAAAATTGATTTTCTACAGTTTTTGGACGGAAACATTTCCTTGATAGCAGAAAAATTTCAGAGGAGGGAAACTAGATTTCATCGTAAAAAAACACCGGAAACGGATCAGAAAATCTCATTTCCACTCACTTATTATTTTTCTTACTTCATTTTGCGTGCAAAAGAACGGACCCTTAGTCTAATCATCCCAGCCGTCTCCCGAGCCGACTCTAATTAATGAACTAGCTTCTAAGGTCGGAACCGAAAAAATCGGTGTCTGATTGGATTCCAGTCCCAAGGCAGGTGTCAAGTTCTGATTGGGAGACGTAAGAAATTCCCCAGGTTAGGGTTACCCGAGTTTAAACAGAAAGATCTTTAATCAAAGCATAAAGGGTTCAAGAAAAGTAATCTTGAGACTTAACTTAAGGGTTACTACCGAGGGCAAAGGTTCATTTAGCTATTGGGATCTAACCAACCGACAACATGATGACAATAAAAATTAATTCTGGGGTTTTGGATGTAGGAGAGCCGGAAAGGATTACCCAGTTGGGAGGGTTAAGAGTACCTTGCAATTTGTAGGTTGAGATTAGAGTTTGACCACCGAGACCGTTAAGAGGTCGGCTCGCACTCCGATGAAGTCGTAGCGATTCTTGGGCAGGATAGCAGCGATCGACTCTTTGAGTGAACTCGGGAGGAAGTCGATCATGAAAGGGGGCTTGGAAGACCTCAGAAAATCAGATCCGGTGCAAATCGAGCATTGTTTGGGAGATATCTACTCATGAGACTCTGGTTGAATATCTGCTCATATGAGACTGTTTGGGAGCAGAGTAATCTCGGAAAAAAGGCATGATGTTGTGCATATAAGAGAGAGAATGTTGTGCATATGAGAGAGAGAGAGAGAGAGAGAGAGAGAGAGAATGTTGTGCATATGAGAGAGAGAATGTTGTGCATATGAGAGAGAGAGAGAGAGAGAGAGAGAGAGAGAGAGAGAGAGAGGACCTTACACCTGAGGTGTAACTTTGTTGCTACACCTCTTTCCTTTTTACAACCCTAGAAGTTTTAGAATTTGTTGATTTTTGGTGGATGTGTTATCTAGGGTAAGATGATCATCCTCTCCAAAAATCAGCAAATTCTAAAACTTCTAGGTTCATCGATGGTTCACAACATTCAACATGATCTAAACATTCTAAAACACGTGGATAGAAAATAAAGGATTTCGAGAATTTTAACATGTTCATAAGTGATTAAAAAAAAAAGGAACAAATTTCAATTTGATACTAATTCTTCACATTACGAAAGAGTACAGCTTGTCTGCATTACGATCAAGAACTTAATTGGTTTTAAGCTTCAATACTTTTCCTCCCTAACCAAAACAAGACATTTCAAAACCCACTTTCAAAAGTGAGTTTCTTCTTCTTTTCTTAGTTATATCATTACATAATTGAACATTCTTTTAGAAATAATTGAAGTTGTATTATGCTTTCCACCACACAAACACAGGATAGGAACCTAAAACCTAGGGTTGTTAACTGGAGCAAGGCACAAGAAATCGAAATATTTCATAAAATTTCATAAAATATTTCCGCTTTTCAATTTATTGAAATGTAATATTTCAATATATTTCGCGATATTTTGGTATATTTTCAAAATATGCCGTTTTTCAAAATGATGGTCGAAATTGATATTTTGAACCTTCAACTGCAAAACCTTTCGATTATAGTAGTAATTTCCTAATCACACACAGCGCAATTAACGTATAGACTCGATAAAATATAACTAATGAGAAAATAAATAAGAAATTGATTAAATATAAGAATCATCTCTTATGTTCAGGTTGTAGCATAAACAGGAAGATCCCGCCTGCAACTGAGACGTTAAGGGATTCGAACATTCCTTCCATAGGAATGCTTACAAGCTCGCAAGCTTGCATAGTTTGCTCAGATAGGCCATCCCCCTCGCTGCCTAATACCAAGCACAGAGGCTTACCTGCCAGTGAATCTGCAAGCTCATGAGATAGGGAGGTTGGTCTATCCGATCCCTCACTGCGAGTCCCCGGATGGCCAGCCAACATCTTCATCTGAAATTTGGTTCTCAAAGCCTCGAGATGAAACCAATTACCAGATAAAACAGGGAGCTGAAAGGAAGCACCTCTAGCTGCTCGGAGGGCTTTTTCGTTGAAAGGATCACAGCAACCAGGAAGCAGAAAGAGACCATCCTGTTGGTGGTTGGCACAAAGCAGTCATGAACAACTTATTTTGAATGACTTGAATGTACAGTACAATCAGATATTTATCGTCAATACTATGAATATTGTATGAAATTTGATTCATCTAACGTTTTCCAAACAAGAACAGATCGAGTCTACTGATAATCACTGGAGGAAATCTAATGGCCGATTAGTCAAATCAGTGAGAGGTAAGAAGGATTTTGCTAAGGGTTCCAACGGTCAACAAAATCTTATACTATTGATGAAGCAAGTCAAAACAGTATCTGCGTCTGCTGACTTTCCAACGCCATTCAGCAAAAAACAAGCAGGAAAGAAGAGTTCGGTTGGGAAAGGAACAGAAGGGAACTGGCTACTCAGTAGTCAGTAGTCATAGCATAAACAAACATAAATAGCAAGCCGTATCATATTATTTCATATTAACAATCTATTTTTTGTGCTACTGTCGCCAATGCTAGCAACTCAGAATCTGGTCTAATCAATGAGATCTGTTCCTCTCACACGCAAGCGTCTATTTCCAAATTGCCTATTTCATTCATATGGTTACAGATAGAATGTAATAAAATATACAAAGAATAAGAAAATACTGCATGCAGAAACAGTCGAGTTTAGCTGACTACAAATACGATAATAGGCTCAAGATCTAAAACATACCCAATTGAAAGCCATAGCTGATCTTAATAATGTGCCAAGATTACCTGGGTCCTGCAAGTGGACAAATTTCAATTGATTAGAACAAAATGCACAAAAAGAAGATCCTTTGAAAACAACAGAACCCATAGACACAGATCATATAAGGCCCACTATCAAGATTTTTGCTTGATTCTATCAGATAAAGGAAGAATGAGAGCAAGGCTTATTCATCATCGTCATATTGATCCCCATCGTATAAGTCTTATCCTATTTATGGAACATTGGAACACAATGCTAATTAAGGAGGCTCCACAAAAAGATCGGCACAAATTTTCCAATTAGACGTCAACCCCCCAAGTTCGGTGCCAAAAACCTAACCAAAGCAACTTGGCAACAGAGGGGCTTGCCAACAAACTTAGAAGGCCAGTTGGCAGGTAGAGAGACCTACCCTATTCGTCACAAAGTTTAAGCATGTGCAACCAGGGAGCAACCCTCTCAGGTCCCCCTAAACTATGAAAGAATCTGGACGGAGAGGATAGGAGGCAACATTTGACATAGGGAAGTGCATTCATTTTTGTGGCACAAATTTTGAACAACGTAAAGCACCTGAGAAGTTAAACAGAGATCTAGAATGAACTTCAAACCACTGGAGTCATTTTTGGTTCAACACAAAGGAAGTTGAGAAACCTTGCCAAAATTGAATTTATAGTGCACGCTATTTGGATACTTAGTTATAGTTAAAATCTAGATTGGAAGACAGATTCAGACATAAGGACAGTTAAAATCTATTTTACAAGGACACTAGAACAGGTGGAAATAAGTTCTTCATTCTTTGACCTAGACAAAGTAGATTGGAAGACACCGCTTCAGACGTACTTCACAAATGCAGTAAGAAACAGCGAGTTAAATGAAGTAATCAAATTATTAATGTCATCATAAATAAGCTTATGTCATGGTTCAAAAAAGCCTTGGATTTGATTACCGAATTTGAGCTTGTAAGGTTCATGGTCATAAAATTTCTTGGTACATAGAAGAATTGAAATGTCAGTGAGTGTTAGATCGACCAAGTACGCAGTCATATAGTTCAAAATGCAATAATACTTAGGTTTCCTTTTACCTCTCTTCTAAGCTTAAAGAGGCGCTATTGTTAATTCAAAGGAACTAAGGGGTGCACTATTCTCTTCGCAACAGGAATGAAGATGAGCTTCAAAACTCGACTGAACCTTTCCTGTAGAAGAAGATCTGGATGTTCATACTCCCTTCACTATGTCTTGCATTAAATGTTAATTGGTTAAGCCCATAGTGACACGTAATAAACTTATAGTGTTCGAAACACCCCTACTACAGATACACTGAATGTGCCGATGATGCGAGCTTCAACTTAGATATTGGGCTCTTGAGCCAAGTCCGACCCTTGGATGAGGTATTGTTAGCAAGGGGGCCTAAGCCAAGCTAGGGTTAGGGTTGTTTGTGTTCAAGCACAAAGCAATCTATATTCTATTCTGCTTGTTAAGAATGAACCATAAAATGCACATGAATTTGGATTAATCTATAATTTATTTAGCTTTCATATATACTTAAAGATGTTATTTATTGTATTAATATGTTCAGTGATAAGATAAGCTTATGTTATATGTTATTAGGCCCAAGTAATCCCAATACCCTATGAGAAGAGCCAAAAGTCAAGACAACCCAAAAGGCTAGACGTGCATGAGAGAGAGATGGAAACCAAAAGTTTTGGAATTTTCAGCAAAATTTGAAAACAATTCATGAACCAGAAGCAAGCACGGGCACATTTCCTGCATTATAGAATCCATCCTACTGATTCATAATATAGGAGTTCCTTTTAGGTTAAAGCGATCCCTCGAGCCATTCATAACCTTCAACTTTTAACCTAAAGTTTAGATCAATTAGGACTCCAAACTATTAGACCACCACCGTGCTAACATAAAATGGATAACAATCCACTAAGAAAATACCTGAACATATAAAAAACATCTAGAGGCTCCCCAACTAGTCAATATTCGATAAAATCTGATCAAAGATCAATTCTTACATTAACCATATTGTATCCAATGAACCAAAATGTTGGCCTCTGAAGTTTGAGTTGCAACCATTCATTGGCGGTTAGACGAGAGCGGATTTAAACTACCCCCTCGAAACCGGCTTTAGCCAAGCCGAGGTTCTCTTGGTTGATTGAGCCCAGATTTATATGTTGGTTGGAACATATTGTTTCCCTTTGTTGACAAATAGTCCCACATCGGTGAGGGAGGCACCCATCACCCGCTTAATATATCCCCTGTGGACCTCCTCTTACAACCCGGGTTTTGAGGTGAGAGGGTATCTAACATGGTATCCGAGCTAGCCCATCTCCTGCTCCTGCTCCCGCTCCGGGTGCTCCCCACCGATCATGCCTTGCCACGTGTGCGTAATCCGTGTGGGAGGATCCTTGCCACGCGTGCTCCGCGTGAGGGGGAGTGTTGACAAATAGTCCCACATCGGTGAGGGAGGCACCCATCACCCGCTTAATATATCCCCTGGGGACATCCTCTTACAACCCGGGTTTTGAGGTGTGAGGGTATCTAACACCCTTAAACTTGAAGGTTTCAAACTACCATTTAAGTTAGCTTATCACAGTAAAGAAAGGAGAAAGAGAGGGGGAAAGAGATGGTTTGTGCTGATTCCAAGCATTTTATGCACTTATCGACCATGGATTCATGTGAAAGGCATGCTTTGGTTAAACCGAACATGCCTCCAAGGTAGTCTTTTAAAATTCTCAAGGTTTCATGGATGAATATATACATATGCTTGTGAATATATAAGATCTTGATATTTTCGGAATGAAGTAGGTTTCACTGTTTCACCCAATACCTCAACCCAAAAGAAATAATTTGAAGAAAAAAAAAATGGTGAATACTCACCTAAATAGGGTTTCTTTTATATGTTATGTTGGAGGCTGATCCACACTTTTCCAAATACAATTTTTGTGTTTCAAAATAATTTACAAAACAATATATCAATTAGAAATTTTTAAAAACATTTAAAAAATAGACAAATTGGATTATGCTTATTGCTTAGTATACGTTAATTTTAATCTCTACTTAAAATAATAAGAGATGTCAATCATTTATTAAAATCGGCAACAAATGTTTGCATTCTTGTGGTAATAAATTTATACAGGAGGCACAAAAATGAAATAAGAGATCAAAACATATCTACATTCAGTCAAATTATAAGTAAAAATAACCTAAATGACCAACACTGGAAAAAAAAAGGGTATCCAAGTGGGCCAGCTTTGTATTTTTCCAAGTCAGTCTTACATATCTTTCCATGTTAGTGTGTCATGTGTCGACCATGCATATTGTTCTAAAGTCAAAACGATTCACGTCACACGACATAAAAATATTTGAATTTAAGACGGTGACCTCGTTCCGTTCTTTCATATTTCCTATTCATTATTGATATGTGTCCCGCAATTGTAACAGGTGTCACATATTCAAGTGATTTTCAGACAAAGTTGGTACTCTATTATTAAGTTTTGCACTTCTCGTTCTTAGTCCCTTCTTTCCAAAGTTATTTCAAGAATTCCAATTTAGTATTGATCCCTTCTCTAGTATGATTTATCATATGGAAACAACACACACCACGAGAAAGAGAATATATGACTCAACCGGACATGTCGATTTTCTAACCCTTAGTAAAATCAAAACTACAATGAAGTAATGTTTAAAACAGCAAGATAACTAATCATGGAGAAATTTTATTGTGCTTTAATGAGCTTTCTTGTTTAGATGCATCAACTGTCAAAATAAGAGATGGTTAAAGCTGAATGAGAAAATTGCCATCGAACAATTGGAGGTGAAAACGCTGTAGGAAAGAAATAATGAAATTGTTCCTCTAAAGGACAAGCATTTAAATGAAAGACAATGTTGTAATATTACAAAACACAAATTGCTTTAGCACCTCTTGCAAGAAACATCAGAAAATATTTAACAATTATAAAGATTGAATCCTCATATAGCACAATTTCGAAAGCAAGTATTATGGCGACGACATAACCCATTAGCGAAAAAGCATGAGACCGCACCTGGATACCATCAAGGGCTAATATACGGTGAGGAGAAGTGGACCAACTCTGATAACTTGATGCCTTTTGTTTAATATCCATATCACAGAAGTTCGTAGGGATCTTCATAACAGCAATTGCCTCAATTGAATCAATTGACTGCATACCAGAAAGTTTCTTCATCACAATAGAACTCACATACACAACTGAAGTAGAAGAATCATGAAATTCTTTCGGAATTTCTGCACCATCAAGCAAAAGTAAACAATCCACTATAGAGAGTTTTTCATCCTTTAATTCTTGAAATCTGCATATCTCCCTGCATGTGTAGAAAAAAAATAATTATACTCATCTTCAGAAGATATGACTTCAGAAAGTTGAAATTCGCAAAAACCTTCCAGTTTTTTCAAAAATGACAGCCAATAAGTGAAATAAAATTAAGCATGCACAACAAATGTCATAAAAACATTTACTGTAAATTCAGGACATCGAGACTCCAATAAAAATCAAAGCTTCTCAAATCCAACTACAGATTAACAACTAGAATTCTATAATTAAATACAAAGAATACAGCGAAAGTTAAGTAGGTCCTTTTCCTGTGAACATTGATAGCATAGAAGAAATTATAGTAGAAAGCAACATTTGGGTTCTTTAACAATGCAGAACTAATTGGTTCCATCAAAATACCTGAGAGAATGTTCGACACTGGACAAATGGAAGAGGTTCAAGAAAAGGATACAAAGGTTAGTGTTCCTTTAAGTATTAAAAGAAACTGTGTTTTGATATACAAACAAGCCCGTTAACATATATATTGAGATACTTCTGTTACAGTAAATTACAGTATCCTTTGTTAGAACTACGAGAGGTTGTTTGAATTTTATCAAAAGAATATCATGACTTGCATAGATGCCCCACTATGAAACATTTCTCCAACTATCTATATAACATGGAACGGTGGTATTCTGACTAGGACAAAAAAACCCTCTTCGCATTCTGATTTTATATAAACATCACAGTCGTCTGTTGACCCAAGCTGGTTACCTAATAAATGACCCAAAATCCCCAATCATAGCTACCCAAAATCAGGTAGGTAATAAATGTCGGAATCCTCTTCTCCACCCAAATCGGTTCTTCCGATTTCGAGCCGAGCCACCTCTCTCTCTCTCTCTCTCTCTCTCTCTCTCTCTCTCTCTCTCTCTCTCTCTCTCTCTCTCTCTCATAAATCCTATTAAAAACCTACTATAAAGATGATAAATGCCTATTCAATGACATTTAATGGCCATTTGATGTTAATTGGTACCAAGTGAATCACACCCCGAAGGCAGCCGTCCGAGTGCTGACGCTTATGTTGCCACCGAAGGCGGCCGTCCAGGTGCCGACAAGCACGTTGCCACCGAAGGCGGCCGTCCAAGTGCCGACAGGAACGAGCATTTACTAGTATATCAATAGATTGCTACCTATACATTTCAGGTAAAGTTAATATTAGCTGATGGGTTAAAAGGGAAAGGTGGAGTTGTAAAATATCCAAAACTGACATAGTTGTCAAAAAGTAATTTTTGTTGGGATCTAATACCAGCTAGTGAGAATGCAATGGAAGGCAGTGAGGAATTGATGAACTTCATCTTCCATTACATAATGAAGGTTGTGCAACATGACTAACTAATTTGAAGGTTTTGATTCAGAGGCTTGCGTACATAAGAAGTATCATAGTTATAAAATCCAAGCAACCTTGCAGTGGAGGTGTATCTTTTTCAAGTGTGATATTTTTATCAATGGCCTTGATATTTTGCCTTGCCTTTATATGTGTTTGCAGTCTAAGCTAAATTTGAGTGATTTAGGGATTCGCTTCCATATGGATGACCCTATAGTGAAGAGTGAAAAGATAGCATCTGATAGATGTTGCAATGAGATCTCAACGATAATGATGGTGACTAGGTTCGTCAACATATAGTAAGAGACTATGTAGCAAAGAACGGAGCTCAAGTAGGCACCACCAAAATGCAATGTCTGGTCACCTTTTAGAAGCAGAATGCCTCCGGTTGTCGCTGGTATATAGTGCGATAAATGATTGTCCTATTGCAGAGACATGATGCTGATCTAATTTTACATGTCAGAGCCTTGCAGAAGCGAAATGCCTACAATTGTTCTTTGGATACATGACATGATAAATGATTGTCCTATTGTAGGGACTCATTAGGTGCATGATGCTGATCTTATCCTACATGTCGAAGTCCTTGCAGAAGTGGAGGAACCATCAATTAATACCTAGGAAATGGCTAGCAATGAGAAGGGAGAGGAGCCTATGTTTGAGGATGTTGATGCTCAAGCAAAGCACGCTGAGGGAGTTAAAGGCAGGAGATGTAGAGCTGATGATTTCTAGGATTTGTTGCCCGGATGCGGGTGTCAATGTGAAATTAGGGGTTGTTGGTGTTAGATACACAACTGAATTTGTACCTACTTAGTTTGTATAGTTGTTAGTTCATTAAGTTGTTACTCAGTTGTTAGTTAAGCTGTGTAACAGACTATTACAATGTAACCCATCAATCTCTATAAATACTACTTGAGTCTCAAGTGAAGTTTAACCAGAACTTTTCTCTCCATTCTTAATCCTCAAAGTCTACATGGTATAAGAGCTTTGAAAGACCAACGTCTTATTTTTTTTATGATCCCTTTCTTTATGGAGAAAACCCTAGATCTTGATGAATTCATCATTCATGATCATCTTACGATCTGATCCAGTGAAAAGCTGATGCGAGGTCTTGATGATCGACGGTGAGGTGACTGATTCTCTAAATTCTTGCCTTCAATTCCAGTGATAAATTGATCTAGCTTATTATTCTAAGTTTCTTGTTGGGGATCTTCATCACCATTGTTATGGCTACTCCAATCCCTTCTTTTATGCGAAATTTGATTTATCTCCTTACAATCAAATTGGATTCCTCAAATTACTTGGTCTGGAAGACCCAATTTCTGGTGGCGTTACAAACTAACAAAGTTGAAGATCATCTTGACAGTTCATCCATTGCTCTGCCTTCTACAGTAACAGATGAGAAAGACAAATTTCTCCAAATCCTCAATACAGTGAGTGGATTCTTTGATCAACAATTACTTAGTTGAATTTATGCCACACTATCTCCTTCGATTCTTCAAAGTGCTCTTGGTTTTCAATTTGCTCGAGAAGTCTGGCTTGCTTTAGAGAAGCGTTTTGCTTCTGGTTCTCGTTCAAATGTTATGCAGTTAAAATCACAACTTCAGCAGATTAAAAAAGGAGCTGATTCAGTTTTTTATTATATTCAAAAGGTCAAATGTATCACTGATAATCTTGCTGCAGCTAATTCCTGTTTAGAAGATGAAGATATCATTTTGCATATCTTGAAATGTTTACCAACTAAGTTTAATTACTTCAAAACTGCTATAAAAACTCGTCCAGAATCTCTTACGGTTGAATCCTCTGCTACTCTTCTAAGTAAAGCTTCAATGCCTTCTTATTGGGTTGATGCAGTGTGCACTTCAGTTTACCTTATAAATCGTTTACCATCTCCTAATCTTCATAATAAATCTCCTTTCCAAATGCTACTTGGACATCCTCCAGATTATCATTTTCTCAAAGTTTTTGGTTCTCTTTGTTATCCTTGACTTCCTTCCGATACAAATACCAAACTAGATCCTAGATCCAAACCATGTGTTTTCATTGGATATTGTTCAATCACAAAAGGGTACAGGTGTTTAGACCCTAAAATGGGTGGTTCATGTATCTAGACATGTCAAGTTCTATAAAGAAATCTTTCCATTTTCGTCTTCACTCTCTTCTGCTATCACTCATTCTACCCCTAAAGACAAACTAGCTTATTTGCCTTTCAATTACCTTCTTTTCCTATGAGAAATCCACCTAAACAATTTCCTGTGAGAAATTGAATTGAGTATTATTTTGTATATTTGAGTATCATGCATGGGTTGCTACAGTGATTTCATTGTAGCTGTTATCATAGTTACCAAGTCGGAAGTCGGAAAAAATCGGCTAGGGTAGAAGTTGGAAAAATCGGAAAAAAGTCAGAAAGGTCAGGAAAGAGTCAGAAAACAAACGGTAGAATTTTAGAATATAGTTATATATAGATGTCACAATAGGTTTTTTGAGCAATACATGACGGGATTAAAACACAATTAATCGGGATTAAAACGTGTACATCGGGATTGAAACGTGAAAATCAAGACTTTTTCATAAAATCATGACTTTTTTAAAAAATCGAGAGAGAGTTGCGTAGCGAACGTTTATTGAATAAGTCGTGTTAATCGAGACTTATTCAAAATATCGAAGTTTTTGGTAACAGAAGCTGCTATAGTGAAATTTACCGTGACGGCTAAAAAAGCTTCCCTACAATGAATCATTGTAGCAAAGTACTCAATTTACGCAAATAATACTCAATTGAATTGAGTATTATTGCGACTAAAATTGAGTACTATTGCTACAGTGAGTTCATTGTAGCAAAGTGTTTTTAGTAGCCATGGCAAAATCACTATAGCTGTTACAGTAATTTCACTGTAGCAAAGATACTCAAATATATGCAAATAATTCTCAATTGAATAAGTACTACTGCTATCAAAATTAGTACTTTGCTTCAGTGATTTTCACTCTAGTAATGTGTTTTTAGCAGCCACAATGAAATCACTATAGCTGCTATAGTGATTTCACTGTAGCTGCAATAGTGTGATTACTATTGATACAAAATTAAGTACTATTGTAGCAACATGTTTTTTAACAGCCAAGACAGAATCACTATAGCTGCTACAGCGATTTCATTGTAGCTGCTACAGTGATTTGCAGCTATAGTGGTCCCATACTAGGTCCCAAAACTGTACGATTCGTAGGAATCAGGTGAAGTTATATAGACAATGGCAGTTTGGATAATTTGGCAACTTAAACATGACTATTTTAGCCTTGTATTAACCAAAAGAGCTGTTGCAATTAATATGCTGAAATGTGGACCTTGACTTAGAGCAAGGTTTGTAGTTTCGGTTTCGGTCCGCCCACCAAGGATCGGTTTCGGTCGGTTCAGAGTTTCGGATCGGAGTTTCGATTTTGTTTTTTAAATTTAAAATAATTACATAGGTACCCACTTTATAGTGGTCTTGTTTTCAAAAGAGCGTGGCTTTTGCTTTACCCTGATTTTTTTATCAAAAAGTTGAAAAATCGTTATTCTGAATTTTGGCTAAGTCTGGAGGAAAAAAGAGTTCTTGTGTTGTGAAAGAATTTTTTTATAGATTCAAAATATTTTATTGAACTTTGGGTTTTTAAGCTGATCTTATACTTCTAGATTTCTGAGATTTTTTTCCGGTTCAAAATACTTTATAGTTTTTTTTCACCGAATTTTCTTTTTTAGCCAAAAGTTGTAAAGTCTGATTTTGTATAAAAACTGAAAAATTACATTTTGATTCCTTTCGATTTTGATTGTTATGATATTTTTATTAAATCCAAATTGAAGGTATTTGCATATTTACATAAAATAACTTAAAGTAAATGGAGAACATCATTTACTTAAATGTTTTTTATGTAAAAATGTCTGTCAAGCTGTCATGCTGAAATACACTTTATCCTAAACTCAGTCCTGCTTTTACTGAGTGCTGAGTTCCGAACCCAAAACTGGAGGGTTTCGGACCGGTTCCGACTGAAACCAATCTGAAACGGCCGAAACTCTAAAACTTGGCTTAGAGGAAAAGGTTGTCTGGACCTATCCTAAAATGAAACCCTCAAAAAGGACTGTTTGCAATCCGCCCCATTTTATAATTGGGAGTAACACAGAACACAAAAATTCCTGGCAAGCTCAAAAATCAGAAAAACCCTAATTTATCGCATGATGGAAAAAAAATCATAATTCCTCACAATATGAAATGATGATGCCAAAAAGCTCACTCAGACGAGAAAAATGGAGAATCGAACAATATACCGGAGGGGAATCACTCACTACCACCAGTCACCACCAATAACACGGTAAACCAGATAAGAGGTGGTACAGTGATATATACACGATGGGAGTCAGGCCAACGACGAGGGCGGAGCCGCAGGCGCGCCGGTACGAGGAGCTGAGGCGGAGCTTGACGCAGTGCTTCACGAATGGGTTGGAGGTGCTCGATATTCTAGCCGGCGCCTTCGCCGCCGGGGCGTTCGCACGGACGGAGAGGGACGGAGTGGCACCCGTTCCGCTTCGGCCGCCGTCTCGTCTGACGCCGACGGCCGGAGCCGATAGGCAGGAGGAGAGGCGAGGGAGGGATATCATCGTCGTCGCTCGGCAGCCCAGGGATATGGTCGGTTGAGGGTTGTGATTACACAAGTGATGCATTTGCATTGATGGTGATCTCGCGCGTGGCTCAATGATACACAGGATGACAAGGGGGGACATTAGATGGCTCTGATCGCAGCTGGAATGGATGTGAATTATTACCCAAATCGATTTTAGTAATATATTTAATTCTTGGGTTTTTTTAAATGACATTTAAAAAATATTAACTACTATAATGGCCAGATGAGGAACTTAATTCGAAAAGTGATCATCTAACAGTCACAATGGCCAAATTCCTATTATCCCCGACCTTTTCGATCCCATCTGGCCATGTTGTTCCCCTCAGCCCCCTAATCCTATCACCCATCCTGTACTTCCAAGTGGCCCCCGCAGACGTTTCAAACCCCATATAAAAACCTCTTATAATTGCAAACACAGCTCCAGATGAGTCGATATCCTGCACCCACCTCTCCAGTTTATACAAGAAAACATGGGGCAAAATCAGGCTCTTCGAAATGGAGGACTGTAATCAAGCCCATGAACAACAGAGCACCCCTCCAAAGATTAAGCGACTTCGCATCAAGGAGGAAGCAAGAAACCATTCTAACGTGGCGGTGGCAACTGGCCCTAAACAGCCGCAAGGGAAATGAAGCTTCTTTCTTGGAACTGTCGAGGTGCCCGAGGAGACTCGACAGTCTGACATCTCCAAGCTCTCCTCACATCCACAACCCCCGACATCGCATTCATCTCCGAAACTCGCTGCAATCATCAACTATCCACCTCTACTCTCACAACTCTACATCTCCATAACCACCATATAGTCCCTGCCCAAGGATTTTCTGGAGGCCTTTGGCTATCTTGGAAAGACCATATCCCCATCTCCATTTGCCTTTCATCCGACAATTTCATCATATGTTCCATTGATGCACATGCCGGCTCCCCAAAATGGTTTCTTGTTTGTATCTACGGCGCTCCTAAGAAATCCAATAGAAACTCCATCTGGAGAAAAATTCTAGATTGGTATTCAACTATTGTAGACCCTTGGTGCATGCTCGGAAATTTCAATGCTATTCTTCACCAAGCCGACAAATGGGGTGGAAACAAAGTCAATCGAGCCTCTACTAACAACTTCAAATGCTTCCTTAACAATGCAGGTCTTTTGGATCTCGGCTTTTCGGGACCAGCTTATACTTGGTCTAACAAAAAAGACTTCAAATTTCATATTCGCGAAAGATTGGATAGAGCCATGTCGGACCCCTTATGGAGGTACCTCTTCCCTCGTGCGGCAGTACTTCATCTTCCAACAATTGGGAGTGACCATTGTCCTATCCTCCTATCTCTTCAGTCAAAGCCCAAGAAAAGAAAGCGGACATTTCGCTGTGAAGCTATTTGGACCAAAGATGAAGTTTTCAACAATCTTATTGAAGGCAAATGGAAGTCCTCAAGCTACCGCAGTAAGTCTCTCTCTCAACGTTGCACCTCCCTCAAAACAGATATACGAGAATGGAGGACAAAATCCAAAGATCGAAAGATTGGTGATCTCCCTTCCATTCGAAGTGAAATTGCAGCTATTCAAAGCCTCCCCCCATCTGAAGCTACTATACTCAAAGAAAGAGACCTCCTCAAATCATATGAAGATCTATCCATAAAAGAGGAACTATTCTGGAAACAACGATCAAAAATCCATTGGCTTCGTGAGGGTGATCGTAATACCACCTTCTTCCACGTCACTACCCTCAATCGAAGAAGAAAAAATCACATCACTGGCATTCGAAACTCGGCAGGCATTTGGGAGGAAGAAGACTGTTATTTCCAACATATTCACCAACTACTTCCAAAATATTTTTCTCTCCTCTAATCCCAAACCACTTCCCCAAAACCTTTTCAACAATCCCAACCCGCCTATTTCTAACATTGATAACGAGTTTTTGTGTCAAGTTCCTTTCTTGCAGGAAATCAAGCTAGCGGTTATGTCCATGGGCCCTCTCAAAAGCCCGGGACTAGATGGATTCCCGGCTTTATTCTATCAAAAATATTGGGATATTATCCATGAAGAACTTGTGGCCTTCGTTCAATCCTTCTTCATTAACAAGGAGCTCCCAAATGGTGCCAATCATACTTACATCGTTCTTATCCCCAAGAAGGACGTAGCAGAAGACCCGTCTCACTACCGACCTATCTCTTTATGCAATGTTGCCTACAAAGTTATCACGAAAATCCTAGCAACCCGGTTGCGCTCCATCATCGGCAGAATCATTTCACCATGCCAATGTGCCTTTGTTCCGAAGCGGCAAATTTCTGATAATATTGTTATCGCCCAAGAAATTCTCCACACTATGAAGCACAAAAGGGGAAAATCTAGCCTTTTCGCTCTCAAACTTGATATGTCGAAAGCTTTCGACAGGATGGAATGGAGCTTCATCAGTGACACCCTCAAAATCTTCGGATTCTCTCCCAAATTCATTAATCTTATTATGGCCTGCATCACTTCACCCTCCTCCGTACTCATCAATGGTAACCCACAAGGGCTAATTATTCCTGAGAGAGGACTTCGCCAAGGATGCCCACTATCTACATTCCTTTTCATAATGGGCATGGAAATTCTCTCCCGCTCACTTGCCAATATGGAATCAAAAGGGGATATTACTGGAATCCGAGTAAGTCGAGCATCTCCTAGCATTACTCATCTTCTCTTTGCAAATGATCTCTTCATTTTTGGCCAGACCAAACCTTCAGAAATTGCCAAACTTGATGACTGCCTCAAACTATTCAGAGCATGGTCGGGCCAATTGATCAACTTTGACAAATCCTCCATTCTTTATAGTGGCAACACGAGTCCTCATATCCGAGATGAGATCTCCTCTATCCTTCAGGTTCAACTCATGAGCCCTAAGGAAACTTGCTTGGGAGGTCCACTTTTTTTTGAACGGAAAAAGAGCAAATCCTTTACATTCATCGTGGATAAATTCAACAGCCGGCTCAAAGGATGGAAAAGGAAATTATTATCCCATGCGAGACGGTCAGTACTCATCAAATCAGTACTTAGCTCATTGCCTATCTACTATATGTCCACTCTCATTCTACCCAAGATAATTTGCAAAAAACTCAATGCTCTTCAACGAGATTTTTGGTGGGGTCTTCATCATGGGTCGAGACACCTATATCTCAAAGCATGGCATCAATTCCAACGTCCCCTCGCCGATGGTGGTCTCGGATTTCGTGAAATGGAGGCTGTAAATGCTTCTCTCCTGGCCAAGCTCGGATGGCGATTCATTTCTGATCCGAAGTCTCTTTGGGCTCAGGTCCTCCACCACAAATATGTAAATCAGAAACCATTTTGGGATATGAGCTCAACTCCCTCTGGGTCGCAAATCTGGAGGGGCATTCTGCAAGCTCGGGCGTTATTGCAAAAAGGGATCGGCTGGCAAGTTATTAACGGTCTCCATATCGGGCATTGCAAGATCGGTGGGTTCCTAATCTACCCACACCACCAAAACCCCTGGTTCCGATTCTCAACACATTAATCCCGGTGGCCAAATTCATCCTTCCTAACACCAAGACTTGGAATATCTCTCTCCTCCGGCAAATATTTGATGAATTCACTGTTAAATCCATCTGTCAAATTAATCTTCCACAATTCTTTGATGGGGCTGCAGACAAGCTAATTTGGCAACTCACTCCTAATGGAAAATTTTCTAGCAAATCAGCCTATTTGATTGCCCACCAAGAACAACCAGCAAATGCAGAATCTTCATACTCATCTCATCTCCGAACCTTATGGAGAAAGCTTTGGAAATATAAAGATCTGATGCCTCGCATACTCTATTTCATTTGGCGTCTTCTCACATACTCTCTTCCTACTCTTGACATCCTAGCTCGAAGAATTATTGGTATCGACAAACTCTGTTTACTATGCAAGAATCGGGAAGAGTCTTATGCCCATGTATTCTTTACATGCCCATATGCTTCTTCGGTCTGGTTCGGATCTCCAGCCAGTCTTGATACCAGAGATACATCTGTCCCTCTTGTGGAATGGATCGGACATGCAATGAACGAAAGTATCCAGAGCAGAGCCTTTGAATCCTGTGCGATCACCCTCTAGTACATTTGGAAAGCAAGGTGCACAAATATCTACGAGAAGAGGCTTATATCACCATCCATCACCATCAGCTTGATCAATTCAACAATCCACTCCTCAGCTCTAGCTCATCACTCTGACGAGATGGACACCATTATTCCCAACAACTCTACTTCACCATCGCTCAAATGGAGTCGGCCCCTCCCTGAATCGGTCAAATACAACATTGATGCAGCGATTGGTCCTTCTTCAGGCGCAAGTGCATATGTGATCCGTGACCACCATGGTTCGCTCATTTCTGCGGCCACAGCAGAACTAAACACTACCGATCCCCTGCTAGCTGAAGCTATGGCGATGAAGTATGCACTTGTTGCAGCCTCCAACTCCCCAGGTGCAAGACTCACTTTCGAAGGCGATGCCAAAGTCATTACTGACCTTCTTCTCCATCCAGACCAAGAGCCGCCGTGGCGCATCGCTTCTACTATATGGGATTGTCGTTTCCTTCTACAACAAATGCCGACTGCATCAATCAGTCACTGCCTGTCACGCCCCAGAAATCTGAAGACCGATCCCTGGGGTGTGAAATGAGAAAAGGAAGAGGGTTTTGGGTCTGGTCAATTAATTACACCAATTTGGATTCTCACAGGGCTTCTACGCTCTCTAATATGAAAGACAAGAAGGAGGGAGAAACAAGAGGGGAATCTTTTAAATTTGATTTTTCGAAAAACATTTTTATTAAAAAGCAAAGAAAGAGAAATTATCAACAGAGAGAAAATATTATCTAGTCAAGCTCAACCTTCAAAAGTCATATCCTCTCAGTATGAGTGACCTGTCGGTGCTACTACATACTGACAGGAGTCTATCTGAGGGAGCACGAGGCTCAAGCCTCCTAAGGCTAGTCAAGTGGTCTCAACCACTCCCTAACACTCAGGTGCACCAGTCTAGGGTTCCTATCTACATGGCTAATCAATTTAGTCATTTATATGCACTTATATCTTCATCATGATCTATCCTAGGCTTGGGGCCTTGAGGAGAGGCCTACCCAAAAGAATTCAGCTGGAACCATTGCAACTACAACCATATAATACTAACTAACTAATAAGAACTCTTATTCCAATACAATTACAATATCTAAAGAGAAAAGACGACAAGATTAACATACTAAGCAGAAAGGTAACACTGCAACTCTAACTCCGCCTCTGGACTCTTACTGCTACTCCTGAGCCTCCGGACCTGCAACTGAGCCTACTCGTGGGAAAGAGTAGCCCCCAATAGAAAATTGGGAGATTAGCCAAATTAATGGCTAGTGACATCCTAATAGTCTTTAATAATATGAGACAACTAATCTAAATAAATTAAGATAAGATTTATCAATTCTAGTAGAATCAAAGTTTGCATAATGAAACCTAAACCTATCAGTAGTCTATATTCACATGCAATTCCTACTGTCACTAGGTTATCTAACATAAAGTCCATTCAATGTTCTACAGCCTTAAAGAATAAATTAAATAAGACATTCATATAAAGTCACGAGGTCATCATGTAAACAGTCACACAATTCTAAATTCATATATAGATAAAACACACACATTCAAATGTGAACCCCGAATATTTTGTTCTTCCTGCCCCCGGTCGGGCATTACTATAGGGCCTTCAACTCCCCGGGACAGGGTTGCTAGGCCAATCCCTACTCGAGGGCACCACCTATTGGCTTTACCACAACCCTTGCCCGTGACCCCTACCCTACTTAACTTCGGCTGTACGCGTAGGGTGGTTCACGGCCCTTGCGCGCACGGGGTCCCTACCCTCTAACCAGGTAGATACGCATATAACATATTTCAACATATACAATGAAGCTACAAAAAGTCTATTTAATGCTAAACAATCTCCAACAAATTACCCCTGGTCCCGTACTGCTCTCGCAACCCATGCGACATAATAAATCAATAAAGTAAGACACTCATCCCAGTGACCCGTGTGCTAGGGTTGCCATACTCCTCTCAGGAGGGTGGTCCCCGATAATTATTAGTTATTCAATTTATTATTTAATTTAAGGGAATCCTAATTACAGTGTCCATACAATCAAAAGCAATCATTATTATTATTCTATTAATATTTTAATTTATATTTTAAGCATGCGTCGCCGGGCTCGCGACTCCGCATGCAAGGCGGGGTCCACTTGACCACATCTTCGATGCCCGGCGGGGCCCGCATGCAGTGTCATGGACACCTACCCTTAGTCATTCTCATTTCTCACTATTAAAGACCACGCAAGGGTAGTAGATGTCACCTGGTTGTCGATCGCACATGACTCCGGCTTGCAAGTTGTCTCTGATCCGCCTCCGTTGGATCACCACAATCATAGTCTGATAACATGCACAGCTCTATATCACAATTCTATCGATTAAAACAAAAGAATCTACGATAAGGGTTCTATGCCAAGAATAATCGGGCACCCTCGATAGGGGACTAACATTGAGTCGACAGCACGCAAATCCTTGCGATTGAAGAACTTGAACCTAAACACTACTAGCTAGGTCAAACAAGTAATTAGAAGTTAAACCTACTCATTGAATCGGGCTCGAAGAACCCTTTCTGATGGTTCCAGTTTCGCTGGAATCCGACTTCGGTCGGATGGCTTCGGGTCAAACCACGTAGAACCGGTAAAACCGATCGCATGGTTGGTTCACTAGGGTAGAAGAGGTTCTAGGGTTATATTCTGGTTTTGAAAGGTAGGACTCAAAGTTCTGAGCACAATGCCGCTAGTTTCGTCCGAATCCGAGTTCGGATGATGAAACGGCGGTCAAACCACGGTACCGCGATAATATCGGGTCCAAGGATAAAACAGGGTATTAAACAGTATAAATACTATTCTAGACTATAACCAACAGGTAGTATTTTCCGAGCCGGTCGAAATGGCGCTGGTTTCGTCCAATTCCGAGTTCGGACGGAGAAATGGCAGTCGAACCAAAATCGACTGGTTCACGGGTCTGGTTCAGGTGAACCAGACCGGTTCACTGCATGAGTTGGGTCTGCTGGGCCGGGTCGGGTCTGCAGTGCAAAGCCGGGTCGGGTATGCAGTGCAAAGCCGGGTCGGGTTCAGGGTTAATTATAGCATAGGAAATTACCAAACTACCCCCCCCTCCTTCTTCTCCACGCGACCGAACCAGCGGCACTGGTTCCTGCGCGTCGGTGGCCGGCGGGAGGGGCGGCCTGGAGCGCCGGCGAGCGCTCGGCCGGCCTCTCCCGCACCACCCCCACGGAGGAGGCACGGTGGGAGGCGACCGGAGCGGCCGTCGGAGCCCGAAGCTCGGCCGGAGGAGCTCGTATGGGGTTGGTTGGAGGTCGGTGGTCGCCGGGGAGGGGCTCGGAGCGGCGACGGCCACTGCCCGTGTGGGCCGCGGCAAGGGAGGAGGAAGGGCCGGGGTCGCGGGGTTGGGTCGCGGAGGGGATGAGAAGATGAGAGGGGGCTGACCTGGGGGTCTCGGTGTGCTCGCCGGGGCTCCGGCGAGGGCGGGTCGGTGCTCCATCTCCCTCGATCTCTCCTCCTTCTCCGTCTCCGTCTCGCTCTGTCTCTCTCTGCATCCCGTTCTCTCTCTCTCTCTCTCTCTATTTCTCTCCCGTTCTCTCTCTCTCTACTACGTCCTTCTCTCTCTCTCTCTCCCGTTCTCTCTCTATTTCTCTCCCTCTCTCTCGGTTTATATATATAGGGGGGCTGTTGTGATAAGGGTTGGGGATAAGGATAGAGTCGGTTGAGGTTTCCTAATAAGGGGGAAGGAATATGGACTAAAAGATATGGGCTTGTCATCCCCAAATCTTACCCGATAATTACCATCCGAATTTCGGATTTCAAATCACTGGGGAGGGAGGTCAAGAGAGCTTAAACTATGCTAGGACACCGGGAGGCAGGCTCCAGGGCTGGTCAGGCTCGGTCCCGAGCCCTGAACCGGACTCGGTTGGAAACCGGGTGCGATTCGTCCATCAACCGGGCTGAAAAGAATAATCACTTGTAACTATCAAACCGGAAGTCGGAATAGGGCCCGAGAGGATTCGTTGGAAAGGTCTCGTTAACGCGAACGCGTTAGCACTTGGTACATAATTTTCTGACTTCTGGATCTCCAGAAAAGAAGGAAAGACTACAAAACTTAAAACAGCAATAACTATTCACCCGGGTGTCGGATCGACCCTAACTCAGGCTCATTTGAAGGCTCTCTCAGAGCCTCATCTAACGTATCTTGTTTCGTTATGATCCGATCACCCGATCTCTTGCAAGAAATAAAGCAGCTACAACTATCGACCAATTATCGCTTTTCTAGGGTTTACCTGCCGGGCTGCCGAAACTGGATGCGCATACACATGATCGTTGCACAGAACGCATCATCGTGACATGCTCGAAGTTACGGAGAATGTGAACGTAAAACATCACATAGGTTTATGTTCCATTTATTGGGAAAAAGCCCAAAGGAAAAGTCTGGCTGTAAAAAGACGAAACTAGCCATTGAGGATTTCTATTATTCTCAAATCTAACACCACAGGTGTTACAACCTACACACCTTAAAGAAATTTTCGTCCCGAAAATTCAATTACTAAAACTGACGATTCAATCCTACCAACCTACCACTAAAGTAACGAATACGAATTCACAACTGGTACTATATCCTTTCTAATATAGTCCACGAGAAATTAAATCAATACGCCAATCATACTAAAAAGAGAAAGACTCCGCCACTAACGAGACTACTAACCGAACTTATACAATCGAGCTACATAATTATTAGGATAGGATTAGAATATTAGGTTCTCGTGGAGCTCACACAAGGCATAACGTTCAATCGTGGTCCTAACAATTATGGACTAATAAAAATTTCGTGACTTTGAATTATCTCCCTTCCCTGGATAAGGAGCGTCCCCCTTATTCAAAGTGAGGTAGCAATCCGATTTCACGAAACAAGATCATGAGACATTCTCAACTAACGATACTAACACGGAAACGTAATTCCTATAAATAAACATATACCTATACACCTATAGAATTGAATTGAAAACAACTAGATAACTCGAACTAGTACGCCTAGACTTAAGTCCTATGAGACTTCTCTCCGGAGCAAATGCGTCTATTACCTACACAACCACTACTACCCTATTAACCTACAAGAAAAACACCACTAAGATATGAATTGGATATCACAACATACACACTAACTAACCTAAAAAAATGTTGAATTCCAGGTAACACACTAAACCACAAACGAGCGAGAATAAGAAGAGAACAATGAAAAAGCTGACGCTCAATGAAAGACCTAACACTAACAATTCCAATTATGTTATTATCGCAAGACTTAGAAACCTTCTAAAAGATACACTATGATGAACAATTCAGATATACGAGGAAACCTACTACTCACGTAGAAAATATTGAACTACGAGAACAACTAACCTACTAGCCAAATAGAGCCGAAAACTAGGATACCGACACGACTACACCTTATACTGACAGTATCTTTCTACAAGATTGATTGATCGGTTCTAAACCAAAACAATTAGAAACAAAGCTAAGTGAATCCCCTAAATAATGATTATTCTTAAGATTCCAACTGATAATGCATTCCCAATTTTAATAAATATAGACAAATTTCTTGACATTATTACTAACATCTTTCCAGTGCCCATAAATCAAAACGTCACTGTCATTTGGCCAGTGCACGCTCTGCCGCATGTTCCAACAGGAATTGCGTAACTAGCTGCCAAAGTTCCGATTGGGAACAGTACAAGCTCTGCCAGCTGCCAAAGTTTCCGAAGAAGCAGTGCACGCTCTGCCGCAAGTTCCAACAGGAACTGCGTAACCAGCTGCCAAAGTTCCGATTGGGAACAGTGCAAGCTCTGCCAGCTGCCAAAGTTTCCGAAGAAACAGTGCACGCTCTGCCGCAAGTTCCAACAGGAACTGCGTAACCAGCTGCCAAAGTTCCGATTAGGAACAGTGCAAGCTCTGCCAGCTGCCAAAGTTTCCGAAAAAATAGTGCACGCTCTGCCGCAAGTTCCAACAGGAATTGCGTAACTAGCTGCCAAAGTTTCGATTGGGAACAGTGCAAGCTCTGCCAGCTGCCAAAGTTTTCGAAGAAACAGTGCACGCTCTGCCGCAAGTTCCAACAGGAATTGCGTAACTAGCTGCCAAAGTTCCGATTGGGAACAGTGCAAGCTCTGCCAGCTGCCAAAGTTTCCAAAGAAACAGTGCACGCTCTGCCGCAAGTTCCAACAGGAACTGCGTAACTAGCTGCCAAAGTTCCGATTAGGAACAGTGCAAGCTCTGCCAGCTGCCAAAGTTTCCGAAGAAACAGTGCACGCTCTGTCGCAAGTTCCAACAGGATCTGCGTAACCAGCTGCCAAAGTTCCGATTGGGAACAGTGCAAGCTCTGCCAGCTGCCAAAGTTTCCGAAGAAACAGTGCACGCTCTGCCGCAAGTTCCAACAGGAACTGCGTAACTAGCTGCCAAAGTTCCGATTGGGAACAGTGCAAGCTCTGCCAGCTGCCAAAGTTTCCGAAGAAACAGTGCACGCTCTGCCGCAAGTTCCAACAGGAACTGCGTAACCAGCTGCCAAAGTTCCGATTGGGAACAGTGCAAGCTCTGCCAGCTGCCAAAGTTTCCGAAGAAACAGTGCACGCTCTGCCGCAAGTTCCAACAGGAACTGCGTAACCAGCTGCCAAAGCCTCCGAAGAGTCAGTGCGTATCTTGTCGCGAGGGTCTTCATCGAGACATTCCAAAATTTAGGAACCATGTGAACTCAACTACTACCTGAGATTTCCATCTCCTGGTATACTCTTTGAAACCACTACCCCCATGGGTCATCATCACTACTCATAGGATTTATTTTAAAATAACATATAAGCTTTATACCAGCCCATGACACACCAGAGAAAATTATCAAGAAGATTATACCTAGAACTAAATAACGGACGATCCTAAAAATACCAACTAGGCCTCTGATACTAATGGTCGATGTAGAATCAAGGAATCCTAAGATACCGGCTAGGTCTCTAGTGCTAAGGGTCAACGAAGATTAATAAGTCCCAAAATACTGGCTAGGTTTCTAATACATAAGTTTAGCAGAAATTAATAACCAACAAAAGAGGACCTCACAACCATGCCGATATACATCCTCCCAAACATATTCGATCATACATTCATCTTCCAAAATCAAATAACCATATTACTAACTAAAATTCGATATCCAGTTCTTAGTCGACTCGCCACCAGGCCCACATCTAGCAAATCCAAATAAACATTAGACTCCAAATAAAAACTCCGTGATTGACTCAAACACTATCCTTGGTTAAGATGTTCTAGGTGATTCCTACCTGAGTCATCACGACTAGCTCTGTACCTAAACACTAAGGTCTGGAGGTAAACATATCCCTATCAATCCCTATCAGGTGTTGATCAATCAAATACTCAAGTATGGACAATTCTTAATCACAAATCAATTTCTCCAACCTATCCAATTCTCCAATAAACCATATATTTTCATCCTTAGATACACACACTAAGCTATCACTAACTATTCTAAGAGATACTAACAAATCAATCTCCCGACTATCTTTAGAATCACCCTAGCACTATTATAGCCTAGACCTCCCATTAATATAATCACAAGATAACATCCTAACGAAACTCCTAGGAACATATCCCTAAGCTCTGATACCAGCTGTCACGCCCCAGAAATCTGAAGACCGATCCCTGGGGTGTGAAATGAGAAAAAGAAGAGGGTTTTGGGTCTGGTCAATTAATTACACCAATTTGGGTTCTCACAGGGCTTCTACGCTCTCTAATATGAAAGACAAGAAGGAGGGAGAAACAAGAGGGGAATCTTTTAAATTTGATTTTTCGAAAAACATTTTTATTAAAAAGCAAAGAAAGAGAAATTATCAACAGAGAGAAAATATTATCTAGTCAAGCTCAACCTTCAAAAGTCATATCCTCTCAGTATGAGTGACCTGTCGGTGCTACTACATACTGACAGGAGTCTATCTGAGGGAGCACGAGGCTCAAGCCTCCTAAGGCTAGTCAAGTGGTCTCAACCACTCCCTAACACTCAGGTGCACCAGTCTAGGGTTCCTATCTACAGGGCTAATCAATTTAGTCATTTATATGCACTTATATCTTCATCATGATCTATCCTAGGCTTGGGGCCTTGAGGAGAGGCCTACCCAAAAGAATTCAGCTGGAACCATTGCAACTACAACCATATAATACTAACTAACTAATAAGAACTCTTATTCCAATACAATTACAATATCTAAAGAGAAAAGACGACAAGATTAACGTACTAAGCAGAAAGGTAACACTGCAACTCTAACTCCGCCTCTGGACTCCTACTGCTACTCCTGAGCCTCCGGACCTGCAATTGAGCCTACTCGTGGGAAAGAGTAGCCCCCAATAGAAAATTGGGAGATTAGCCAAATTAATGGCTAGTGACATCTTAATAGTCTTTAATAATATGAGACAACTAATATTAATAAATTAAGATCAGATTTATCAATTCTAGTAGAATCAAAGTTTGCATAATGAAACCTAAACCTATCAGTAGTCTATATTCACATGCAATTCCTACTGTCACTAGGTTATCTAACATAAAGTCCATTCAATGTTCTACAGCCTTAAAGAATAAATTAAATAAGACATTCATATAAAATCACGAGGTCATCATGTAAACAGTCACACAATTCTAAATTCATATATAGATAAAACACACACATTCAAATGTGAACCCCGGATATTTTGTTCATCCTGCCCCCGGTCGGGCATTACTATAGGGCCTTCAACTCCCCGGGACAGGGTTGCTAGGCCAATCCCTACTCGAGGGCACCACCTATTGGCTTTACCACAACCCTTGCCCGTGACCCCTACCCTACTTAACTTCGGCTGTACGCGTAGGGTGGTTCACGGCCCTTGCGCGCACGGGGTCCCTACCCTCTAACCAGGTAGATTCGCATATAACATATTTCAACATATACAATGAAGCTACAAAAAGTCTATTTAATGCTTAACAATCTCCAACAAATTACCCCTGGTCTCGTACTGCTCTCGCAACCCATGCGACATAATAAATCAATAAAGTAAGACACTCATCCCAGTGACCCGTGTGCTAGGGTTGCCATACTCCTCTCAGGAGGGTGGTCCCCGATAATTATTAGTTATTCAATTTATTATTTAATTTAAGGGAATCCTAATTACGGTGTCCATACAATCAAAAGCAATCATTATTATTATTCTATTAATATTTTAATTTATATTTTAAGCATGCGTCGCCGGGCTCGCGACTCCGCATGCAAGGCGGGGTCCACTTGACCACATGCGACGATGCCCGGCGGGGCCCGCATGCAGTGTCATGGACACCTACCCTTAGTCATTCTCATTTCCCACTATTAAAGACCACGCAAGGGTAGTAGATGTCACCTGGTTGTCGATCGCACACGACTCCGGCTTGCTAGTTGTCTCTGATCCGCCTCCGTTGGATCACCACAATCATAGTCTGATAACATGCACAGCTCTATATCACAATTCTATCGATTAAAACAAAAGAATCTACGATAAGGGTTCTATGCCAAGAATAATCGGGCACCCTCGATAGGGGACCAACATTGAGTCGACAGCACGCAAATCCTTGCGATTGAAGAACTCGAACCTAAACACTACTAGCTAGGTCAAACAAGTAATTAGAAGTTAAACCTACTCATTGAATCGGGCTCGAAGAACCCTTTCTGATGGTTCCAGTTTCGCTGGAATCCGACTTCGGTCGGATGGCTTCGGGTCAAACCACATAGAATCGGTAAAACCGATCGCATGGTTGGTTCACTAGGGTAGAAGAGGTTCTAGGGTTATATTCTGGATTTGAAAGGTAGGACTCAAAGTTCTGAGCACAATGCCGCTAGTTTCGTCCGAATCCGAGTTCGAATGATGAAACGGCGGTCAAACCACGGTACCGCGATAATATCGGGTCCAAGGATAAAACAGGGTATTAAACAGTATAAATACTATTCTAGACTATGACCAACAGGTAGTATTTTTCGAGCCGGTCGAAATGGCGCTGGTTTCGTCCAATTCCGAGTTCGGACGGAGAAATAGCAGTCGAACCAAAATCGACTGGTTCATGGGTCTGGTTCAGGTGAACCAGACCGGTTCACTGCATGAGTTGGGTCTGCTGGGCCGGGTCGGGTCTGCAGTGCAAAGCCGGGTCGGGTATGCAGTGCAAAGCCGGGTCGGGTTCAGGGTTAATTATAGCATAGGAAATTACCAAACTACCCCCCTTTCCTTCTTCTCCACGCGACCGAACCAGCGGTGCTGGTTCCTGCGCGTCGGTGGCCGGCGGGAGGGGCGGCCTGGAGCACCGGCGAGCGCTCGGCTGGCCTCTCCCGCACCACCCCCACGGAGGAGGCACGGTGGGAGGCGGCCGGAGCGGCCGTCGGAGCCCGAAGCTCGGCCGGAGGAGCTCGCATGGGGTTGGTCGGAGGTCGGTGGTCGCCGGGGAGGGGCTCGGAGCGGTGACGGCCACTGCCCGTGTGGGCCGCGGCAAGGGAGGAGGAAGGGCCGGGGTCGCGGGGTTGGGTCGCGGAGGGGATGAGAAGATGAGAGGGGGCTGACCTGGGGGTCTCGGTGTGCTCGCCGGGGCTCCGGCGAGGGCGGGTCGGTGCTCCATCTCCCTCGATCTCTCCTCCTTCTCCGTCTCCGTCTCGCTCTGTCTCTCTCTGCATCCCGTTCTCTCTCTCTCTCTCTATTTCTCTCCCGTTCTCTCTCTCTCTCTACTACGTCATTCTCTCTCTCTCTCCCGTTCTCTCTCTATTTCTCTCCCTTTCTCTCGGTTCATATATATAGGGGGGCTGTTGTGATAAGGGTTGGGGATAAGGATAGAGTCGGTTGAGGTTTCCTAATAAGGGGGAAGGGATATGGACTAAAAGATATGGGTTTGTCATCCCCAAATCTTACCCGATAATTACCATCCGAACTTCGGATTTCAAATCACTGGGGAGGGAGGTCAGGAGAGCTTAAACTATGCTAGGACACCGGGAGGCAGGCTCCAGGGCTGGTCGGGCTCGGTCCCGAGCCCTGAACCGGGCTCGGTTGGAAACCGGGTGCGATTAGTCCATCAACCGGGCTGAAAAGAATAATCACTTGTAACTATCAAACCGGAAGTCGGAATAGGGCCCGAGAGGATTCGTTGGAAAGGTCTCGTTAACGCGAACGCGTTAGCGCTTGGTACATAATTTTCTGACTTCTGGGTCTCCAGAAAAGAAGGAAAGACTACAAAACTTAAAACAGCAATAACTATTCACCCGTGTGTCGGATCGACCCTAACTTAGGCTCATTTGAAGGCTCTCTCAGAGCCTCATCTAACGTATCTTGTTTCGTTATGATCCGATCACCCGATCTCTTGCAAGAAACAAAGCAGCTACAACTATCGACCAATTATCGCTTTTCTAGGGTTTACCTGCCGGGCTGCCGAAACTGGCTGCGCATACACATGATCGTTGCACGGAACGCATCATCGTGACATGCTCGAAGTTACGGAGAATGTGAACGTAAAACATCCCATAGGTTTACGTTCCATTTATTGGGAAAAAGCCCAAAGGAAAAGTCTGGCTGTAAAAAGACAAAACTAGCCATTGAGGATTTCTATTATTCTCAAATCTAACACCACAGGTGTTACACTGCCCTCGTCAACTCAATGCCCCAGCTCACAAGCTAGCAAAATTTGCTTTATGTAATGCCTCCTTCCGGTCTTGGGACATCCTCTCAATACCCTCTGGAGTTGGAGAGAGTTTGTGTAATGATGCTTCTGATTTATAACATCTGAGCTTCACAGCTCCTTTCCAAAAAAAAAAACAGTTACGTGGTGAGACGGTGACTATCCCTTTATTTTTCTCTATGGCCGCGAAACCTGGTATACCAATTACCGTTTGTAAACTTGGCATTTCAAATGTCGGATTCCAGTTCTGTGATTTTGTATGGACTTCAGCTTCCCAAATCGCAGTTTAAGGTTAAACTCTGTATTTCAAATACCAGTTTTCAACGCAGTCTGGTTTTGCATGGACTTCAGCCGCCTGAGTATAAGAGAAGGTGAACCTAGCATTTGAATTGTCAAGTTTAAAAAATAATAAGTGGGATATCGGTTCTCATGACCACCAAGAAAAAAATGGGATGATCGACGTGGTGGATTGCTTTGCGGCGGCGCCTCGCCACATGACTGTAAAATTGGCACTTTTCGAATTAAGTTTCTTACGTGGCCATTATAATAGTTAAATATTTTTTAAAATATTATTTGAAAAAAAAAACCCTTTAATTATTAGATCAGGAAGGATAGAGAGACAATTGGATGATAGTAGCCACAATAAAACCAATTTTGTTAACCCATCCAATGTGAACCTTTGATGCACTTTTTGGACCAACGGGCCCTTCTCCGAGTGGTACTTCCAGTCTCCCTTGTTGAAGAGATTCCATGCTCGACTTCCGGTATGGACTCATAAGCGAATTTTTCCTCAATGTCGTTGTTACCTTATTTGCACATGTGACTCTTGATTGTTGATGTCATGTTCATGGATTATGAAATTTAATTAATTATAATGCCTCCCCTTTTGATCTTTGAACCACTTTGAGCTCATGCTCTAGCGCCTATCCTTTGACCACCTAGTCCATAAAAAAACGGTTATTTAGACCTTGCCCCCCCACTTATACCCTTAATTAGACTAACTCCCAAACTTTTCATAATTATATTGTGCCCCCCAAATTCACGGATTCCATGCGCTCATCGTGGTTGACCAACATTTGCTCATGTTGACCCTCTATGCACTCCCAAATTGACAATACTACCCCTCCAAAATTAGACTTTGTCCCTTCAGTTAATAACAGCTTATAGCTATACAATGGCTACAAATGGGCGCCAAAGTCATAAGGGGTAGTATTGTCAATATGGGAATTCACAGAGGGTCACAGACGGTCAGCATGAGCAAAACGTTGGTCAACCATGGTGCACGCACGGAATCCGTGAAATTGGGGAGCATGGCCTAATTATGAAAAGTTTGGGGTCAAAGTTTAATTAAGGGTATAAGGTGGAAGGCAAGGTCTAAATAATCCTAAAATAAAGAGAAATGATATTCAGATCGAAAGTTTCTCGATTCTACTTGATATGATTTACGTGGCAACATACAACTAGTGGTTGAGTTTCACTAATGATATTTAAATCTTTAACATCACCAGTTGTACTTTGCCACGTCAGTCGTACCAAGCATAATCGAGAAATCCTTCGAACTGAATAGAATTTCTCTAAAGAGTAGTGATAAGAGAGCCCCATTCTATAGACCATATCAGGAAGCCCCATGATGTGACAATCATCCAACGGTTTAACAATTTAATATGAAAAACAAAGCAAAGTTTAAAAGTCTTAATTGTCCTCAAGAGCAGGCTCTATACGCAATAAACATAGGCTCTCATTTCCATCATATTTTTAGAATAATATTTTTGGGAGTTGTGTTTTTCACTTTAAAATATCCATAACTTCTTTTATACATATCGAAATTTTATAAAATTTATATTTTTGGAATATACTCATGGAGCTCTGCAAAACTAGACCTATATTACCTATGAAATTTTTTTAAAAAATTGGATATAAAACTACCCTAGGGGTGTAAACAAAGTCCATCGGTCCGAACCCAGCTCAGCCCAGTCAATGGTCCGGCTCGAACACACCATGGGCTGGGCTTGAGCTGCCACTTTGAGCCCGCAGCCCAGCCCAATTACTATAAAAAACTGAAAATATCACTTTTGAAATCTTAGTTTCACGTTAACTAACTAAATGTCACTTACAAAAGCAAATGTTATGTAAAACTGATAGTTGCAAAATCAAGAGACACTATATCAGACACAAACTGCCGATAAAAGTTTCTTAATTTTACAACTGTCAAAAACTAAAAATATCACTTTCAAAATTTTGGTTTCATGTTTACTAACTCAATGTTACTTACAAAAACAAATGATAACTAAAACTGACAGTTGCAAAATCAAGAGACACTTTGTTAGACACAAACTGCTGATAAAAGCATCTCTTAATTTTACAATCAAAAACTTAAATATTACTTTTGAAATCTTGGTTTTACGTTTACTAACTAAATATCACTTACAAAAGCAATTATCACATAAAACTGGCACTTACAAAATCAAGAAACACTTTATCCAACACAAACTGCCGATAAAGTGTTTCTTAATTTTACAATTGTCAATTTACGTGTCATTTGATTTCGAAAGTGATGTTTTCAATTTTTGACAGTTGTAAAATTAAGATATACTTTTATTGTCAATTTGTGTCCGATAAAATATCTCTTGATTTTGCAAGTGTTAGTTTTACGTGATATTTACTTTTGTAAATAACAATTAGATAGTTAACGTGAAACCAAGATTTCAAAAGTGACATTTTGAGTTTTTTATAATAATTAGCAAATGACTAAATGTGGGCTCAAGGTGCTTCTTCTCGGGTCGGATCCGACCAAGCTTCGGGCTCAAGGTGGCAGCTCAAGCTCGGCCCATGAGTTCGGGCAGGGCCAGGTCGAGCTGTTGATCGGGCTGGACCGGGTTCGGGCCGGATTCGGACCAATGGGCTTTGTTTACACCCCTAGGGTAGTCTTATTTCCAAAAATTTTTCTTAAAATTTCATAGGCAATATGGATCTAGTTTGCAGAGCTACATGAGTAGATTCTAAAAATATATATTTTATAAAATTTCGATATATATACAAGAAGTTATGGATTTTTTAAGTGGATAACATAACTCCCAAAAAAGTATATTTAAAAATTCAGATAGAAATGGGAGTCTATACTTACCATGTATAGAGTCTGCACTTGAGGGCAAATAAGATATTTAAACTTTTGCCACATCATGGGGCTTGTTTGGGGCTTATAGAGGGGGAGACGTTAATTTTCTTCTCTAAAATTAAAGGATGCACTTTTTGGCAGGCGTTAAAAGCCTTGCATCTTGCATCCCATGTGTGATCACTGCCCTCTAATGTACCCCTCCAATGTGAACTCTTTAATATGATTAAACCTTTTTGATACATTGGAGGGTTTTGTTGACCCACATGCCAGGGGACTATCAAGTTAAAATAAGGGGGACTCATTGAAGGTCCCGACAAGAGATCAGTATTAGCTAAAGGACAATCGTATTTCAAAGACGAAAATAACTTTTTATTTCAATGCCACTTCTTTTTAAACTAAACTGAATCCTAAACCCTAAGCTCTATAAGCTATGGAATGAACCCCTCTGCCTATCACCCGCCTCTTGTCTTTAATGCTTGCCGCGGCGAGCAGCTGTAACTGGTGCTACAATGTTACAATCTGCGGTCCTTGCGCAGTGGAACACGATGTGTGTAGAAGCACCATGGTGGAGGCGACCACCGATAAGACCGAGCAAAAAGATAAACATAAACAAAACACCCAAGAAATTCTGGTAACGACCGATCGATGGATTTACTAGTATGGGAAAAACCCGAGTATAATTACAATTATCTCTAACCAATCCCTCATACACCCACAAAGATACCCTCCTTTAGATAATAGATCCCGCAGTCCTACACCTCGAAAAACACTGAAGAAAACCCTAATCAAGACCTTCCGTCTCTGATAGATTCTCTTCCCTCTCCCTTGGTGATGGCTACCTTCTAAACCCTAATCGAGGATGCTATTGTGCCACCATGATCACCTAGGTTCGTCCTAGGATCAACATTTTATAACCTTATATTCGTATCCGACTTGGATAAGGACTACCACAAGAAAACACCGCTCGAACTGCCACACGTGCATACTGCCGTAACCAGTCTTGTGCATGACCTAGAGAGGTTGTGTGCATGACTTGACCTATTGCCCGATTTTTATGCCGATACCACTCGTCCGCATAACCTGGGAGGACGTTCACATGACTGTAGTTTGTCGAGTCCTTCGCCCCTTGTGCTTTGTCTTCCACCGTTTCTTCGCGCACGAATCTTGGAGTTTGTATGCGGCTTGTTTGGAGCCACATCTTTAACAATCTCCACCTTGGCTTCATAACAAGACATAAACACCTCCACGGACCGAATCACCATCTTTTTGCACCGTAAATCCATCTCCTGATCGTCCTCACCGCCTTTGCCCCCGCACCGTGAGCCTAATCACCAAACTTGGTGATTCCCCAAGTCTTTCGACTTAGCCAACCTCCTGATCAATCTCGACCTTGAGCATGCTCCACCTGCACCCTTAATCTTCACTGAACACCATGCATGTGTCATCGCTTTCTCGGCTTCCGCCATGATCATGGAAACTGATACCATCGCCTGTCGACGATCCCGCCGTAAACCACAACCCTTGATTGGTCTGTGACGCTTCCCGCACCCATCGCTCCCGAGCTGTTGCCCGTTGGCCAACGCTCGAACATCTTCTACACCCTGTTGTACCACAAGTGTGCCCACAGCTGAGTCCGCCGCCACCATGATCATCGTCGCATTTTTTCTGTCGTTCGTCGATAGCCATCGTACCCTGTTAGACTGCAGGTGTACCCGCAGTCGTGCCTGCTGCTACCGCGCCCGTCAGCGCCCATATCACCAGTTGACGATCTGCACCGGTGCGTAACGGTACCTCCACCAAGCACTCATTAGCAACCCACGTCAGTCCGCTCATCAGCGACTCCCGTGCCATCGAGGTGCTCCCCCTCGATCCAGGCACCCGTACATGCCGTGCTATCGCGACTTGCCGTCGTGATCCGTCAAACCAGAGAGTAGATGCCAAGACCACACCCTCCTCTCGGCTAACCCCTTCGGTATCTCGAACTGCCCCAAGGGAGGAGGTGCTCAACTGCAACCTCCCCCTCGAAGACTCCTTCGAAGACCCAAACCTCCCGGAGAGGACTGGATCATGCCTCTTCCTACTGTGCCCTTCACCTAGGGTGCCGGCCGTCGTTGTAACAAGTCTCTCGGAGGAGAGGTGCATGATATACCGCAACCTCTCCCCAGGCCTCCGGCTTCCTCCTTGAGTGTCGCTCTCGGGTCTTCCGTCACACTGCATGCCGCGTGTGCATCTCGATCCCCTTTCCTTGGTCTATATTAATCTATGTCGTCGAGCTAAAGCCTTCCTGGATCCCCAACAGAAAGCATTGATACCAATTTCTTGGTATCACCCCGAACTTAAGCTTTGAAACCAATTTGTTACGATCCAAGGTCCTTGCATAGTAGAACAAGACGTGCGTAGAACCACCACGATAGAGACGACCACCGACAAGACCAAACAAGAAGGACAAAACAAGCAAAACATCCAAGAAATTCCGACAATGACCGATCAATGGATTTACTAGTATGGGAAAAATCCAAGTACAATTATAATTGTTTCTAACTAATCCCTCATACACACACAAAGAGATACGCCCCTTTAGAGATCGAATAGATCCCGCAGCCCTCCACCCCGAAGAACACCGAAAAAAACCCTCTCGAGAACTTCCATCTTTGATGGAGTCCCTTTCCTCTCTCTTGGTGATGGCTACCTTCTAAACCCTAACCCGGGATGCTATTGTGCCACCATGATCATCTAGGTTGTCCTAGGATCACCCTTTTATAACCTTACATTCGTATCCGACTTGGAGAAGGACTCCCACGAGAAAACGCAGCCCGAACCACCACGCCTGCGTACTGCCATAACCAGTCGTGTGCACGATCTGGGGAGGTCATGTGCACGACTTGACTTGGTCTTCTTGCCCGACTTTTATACCAATGCCACTCGTGTGCACGACTTAGGAGGACGTGCGCACGACTGTGGTTGGCCGAGTCCTTTGCCCCTTGTACTATGTCTTCCGCCATTTCTTCACGCACAAACCTTGGAGTTTATATGCGGCT
The DNA here is from genome assembly GCA_947650365.1 of Chamaelirium japonicum. Taxonomy (NCBI): domain Eukaryota; kingdom Viridiplantae; phylum Streptophyta; class Magnoliopsida; order Liliales; family Melanthiaceae; genus Chamaelirium; species Chamaelirium japonicum. The sequence continues at coordinate 90,222,416 of OX393550.1, forward strand.
TGCTTGGAGCCACATCTTCAACACACTGCTCACGCTCACTGTCGTCGTTGTGGCCTCCGCTGCTCAGGTCCGTTGCTCGCCACTGTTGCTCGAGAGAAAACATAAAAAAGGGGAGGGCATTTTTAGGTTTCGGCAGCCCTTTTTACCGATTCAATCTTTTGACCATGGACCTTCGGTGAAAAGGCATTTGTTGCCGGTCCTTTTCAGCCCACCAATCCGTTGTCAAGATCTTAGACACATTACCCCTTAAAATAAACACAATTACAAAGTCATTCCAAGTTTTTGGAGATCACAGAACTTGGAAGACTATCAATCGGCTCCCAACGAAATGAAAGCCATGTCAATTGATTTTTTTTTTAATATATGAACTATGGACGTTCTATTCATGGTGACCTAGCCCGAAAACCAGAAACATTATTACAAATTTCCAAATGGTCCTTCTATGCAGCAACTAGAGAGCAGCCACATTGAGAAACAATCGAGGAAGAGAACGAGGCATGCTTCTCCAATACGAATTTAGCCAAGGCATCAAGATCCCCCTTCACATGCGAATAACGGCATGAAATGAAGTCATGGGGAAGAAACCTACAGTCAGATACAATATTTTGTACCTGCCATGGGGGAGAAAGGTCTCCATCTGACAGGAGCCGAATCAATGTTTAGTCATCACCCTCCACTATGACAAGAGTAGCCCCCCAAAGTCATGTCAATTGATAACCATCAAATTTGTCATTTTTCCAAATTGTATAACAATGAAATATTTCGGCCAAAAATTTATCATGGCTTTTCTCATGAGATTATAATTGATTCACCATCTCTTTAGAAATTTTCTCAATATTTCACATTCCAAACGTTTATACGAAATAAACATTGAAGCTTTACAACACTTTAAATTTTAAAATTGACTGGACAAAAATTCCTTTAAATAGTAGTATTTTATAAGGATATAGTTCTCTTAATGTAATTTTTTTATTAGTTGGTCTTCTTATTTTTTTTTAAAAGGACATTGTCTTGGTTTAGAGCGACGCTTGTAAATGTCATTGTACAAGAGAGACCACGATTCGAAGCATGCCAACTGCGTGATAGCAAAAAAAAAAAATTCTCGCCAAAGACTGAGCCTTGATCTTCATATGGGATCCGCAACAACTCACAGTTTGGTCATCACAATCCACCCCCCTTAAGGGCCACACGTCCTCGTATGGGATTAGACCCCCCTATCACCAGGGGATCCGTCTTTGATACCATTTTTGTAACACCTCGTCCCATACATACATGATATTGTTCTTTTTCCACATACTTGCACAAGACTTTCCCAGGAGGTTCCAATAACCCACCCCCCTTAAAGGCCACTTGTCCTCGTATAGGATTAGACCCCCCTATCGTGTGGAGATCCGTTTCTGATACCATTTTTGTAACAACCCGTCTCATATAGACATGATATTGTCCACTTTGCCCATGCTTGCACGAGGACTTCTCAGAAGATCATCCATCATAGTATTTTTCTCGCCCAATCATGCTTAACTACGGAGTTTTTGTAGGATCCGCAGCGGCTTACGATTTTAAAACGCATTATATCTGTTTGGGATAAAATGCTATATATATAGTCCATAATCTCTTTCTTTCCAAGTGACGTGGGACTCATTCGTGGCCTTGTACATCTCACCACACCTCACATCACCTCATCTATCTTGATTTTTCTTGCCTCAGGATTCTTGCTATTGGATTTTGGATCTTGGTCGTCACAAGGTTAGTGTGAGTGCAAATACACCTAGAAAGGGGAAGAAATAACAGATACTGGGTGAGAGGTTTTGTAAGAAGGGGGTTTTGAAAAATCAAATTAAAAAAATGTTTGTTTTTTAAAATAGAGAACAACCCCATGTGTGTGTATTTGTGCGTGCACACGCGGGGAGATGGGGCACACTCTCCCCTCTCTCCAGTCATACCTCTCTCTCTCTCTCTCTCTCTCTCTCTCTCTCTCTTCCACCACACCTCTCCTGTGATGACCAAGATCCAGGAGCCAATAGCCAAGATTCCTTAAGCAGGGAAAGCCAAGATGGATGAGGTGAGGTGAGGTGAAGTGTTGTGAAGGTGAGTGAGGTGTACAAGACCACGAATTAGTCCCACATCGCTTAAAGAGAGAGTTATGGGCTATATATATAATATTCCCCCAATCATATTTGGCGTGTTTTAAAACCGTGAGTTGTTGGGGATCCCATAAGAACTCTTGGGAAATACAAGGATGTGTGACCTCTTGGGAAGTTCTCATCCAAGCACGGGCAAAAATGGACAATATTATGTCTATTTGGGCAGGATGTTACAAACATAGACATTAGATCATGGACGTCCATATCCCCCCCTCACCCCCCCCCCCCCCCCCCCCCCCCCCCTCAATCAATCTGTATCGCCACCTATCTCAACAAACAATTCCCCATTCATCCCATGTTATAGTACATAAGGTTATTCAAAAATTATAATTGTTCAAGAAGTGTAATGGGTCCCAGGTAGGGTTACGGGTCCACTGTCATCTCCGTGGGCCTTAAACAGGGCTGCACGTCCCACTATCATCTCCTGGACCTTAGGCAGAGCTGCTAGTCCCACTATTATCTCCAGGGTCCCAGGCAGGACAGCCAATCCCACTGTCGTGCATTAGCTAGATTTTGCACCCACAATGCCTAGGGGCTATGTTACCGTCGAAGACGGTCCGACTGTGTTTTACCGTCAAAGATGGCTTGTTGCAATGTCGACGGATACGAGCATTCACTGTAATAATAGTGGGGCGACATTTTTAAATTAGTAGGCACAATGATGCACATCGGGGAAAAAAAAAATCATAAAAAAGAAAGAAAAAAAAATAAACAGTAGCACTTGAAGTCTGCCCTCTGTCTTGTCCGTTGGGTCTACTGAAGGGCCACCACCTCCGACTCCCTCCACCCCGCCCCCGCCCCCGCCCCCGCGCTCTCTCTTTCTATATGTAGAGAGAGAGAGAGAGAGAGAGAGAGAGAGAGAGAGAGATGGCGATGGTGGTTTAAGTAAGTAGGAATGCCATTACAACTGCAGCCCATCTGCTGCAATAGCAGACATGGTCTGATGATAGGCTCCTCCTCCGCCTCATCATCCGCGACGATTTTCTTCACCATCAGCAACCGGAACAGGAGCCAGAAAGGGAGCGCCTTCGTCGCCGCACCAAGCAGACGCACCAGAAGACGGTTCGTCGTTCGATCGAGCGGCGGCGGCGGCAGCAGCAGCAGCCGCCTTGGAAGCAGATGGGTTGAGTGGTGGAAACCTCCCGCCTCCGCCCCTCGCCTTAGCGACGTGTTCTGGCCCTCCGCCGGTGCCCTCTCCTTCCTTTCACTTCTTTCATCACCATTTCCAAATCAATGATTTTTTTTTAAAAAGAAGGAAAATAGTTATGCGGTGATGGATCGGGTGGTGGCAGGCGCGTTTGCGGCAATGGCTGTTTTGGGGCGGCTGGATCAGGTGATGGCTCCGAGGGGCTTTTCCTTCACAATCGCACCTATGGGCGCCGTAGCGGCGGTTTTGTTCACCACCCCCAATTCTCCTGCTGCCCAGGTACAGACACTGGTTGATGATGTCATTTTTACTAATTTTAATGGTCCGTTCTTTTGGCGAGGCATAAATGGGATGGGAAATTCATTTGATTGAGACATTCATGGGCAAGGATAATGATGTCTCCGGAAATTAAATGTTTTATGTTCTTATTAGGCAAATCCATCTAAATTTATGGTGGATGAAATAGATCTTGGCAAATAATGTCTCGCCCGCATTGGACAATCAATGTCCGATCAATTTTGGTGGGACTCTAATATGTAACCAAACTAGAAAAAAAAAGGATTTTTGGAAAACCATTTACCCGAGATATTAAACAAAAGAATATGGTAAGAAGTGAGATTATTCGGGTAAATCAATGTCCAACCTAATTTACTCGCCAAAAGAACGGCTCTTGTCCTGGTGGTATTTCCTCTCTCCCATGTTAGAGAGGTTCCCTGTTTAACACCCGGTATAGACATCGTGGAGCTAACGGGATTATGGATGTAATAAATAGCAATTGCTGCCCCTCTTTGAGCCCTTGCTCTGGCTCATTGTCCTCTGACTGCCTGGTCTGTCCAACCAAAAAAATAAAAGTAATGGTTGAGAAATGAAATCCCACAAAAAATTGGGGCTTTCGTTTTTCTGGGAAATTGGAAGTCTCTGGCAAGAGCATGAAAAATGGACCCAATTGTTGGGTTTCCATATCCATGAAGACTCAAACAGGGATGCGCACACTTGTTCTTGTCGCCAGTTTTCAGTTGTGTCGGATTGTGCACATGTTTTATCCATCGTACATATGTTGTCGGCATACTGCATATGGGTCGGGTTTCCAGCAGAGTTATTCTGGGAACCTATATATATTTGGTTCGTTTCTGATATGGGGAATATCCAAGATGTGCTATTCAAAGAGGGGTGATGGCTAGGGTTTCTTCAAGAGAGAGAACTCCAGCCGGATATTCTCCATGGAGAGGGGGATCGGGTTAGAGTCTTTGTGATTGTAATTCTTGGCGTTGTTGGAGAAGAAGAGGAGGAGAGTGCTTTATAGAAGAAGAGAGGTGTCAGGTGTACATCCTTTGTTTCTTTCTCATAGTGAAAATCTTTCAAGATCTGACGATGATGGATGTAGCCCTTGATTGAGTAAACCACCTTAAAAATATCATGTGTTCTCTGTGCTTGTTTGTTATGTTATTTGCTCTATGATTGATTTCAAACTAGGTGTTTCAGTAACAAGTGGTATCAGAGCATAGACTCGGTTATTTCTGGATTGAACATCTATTATGCTTTGAGATCTATGCTCATTGAGATGGACAACACACGGATGATTGGCCTCAATCGTTCTAATTGGTTGACCAGGAAACCAAAAATGAACGATATCTTGTATTGCAAGAATCTATATGCCTCGATTAAAGGTGATGCGGCAAAGCTAGAGGTTACGATCGATGATCAATGAATGCTTCTGAACTGAAAGACCATTGTGACGATTAGACAATGGTTGCATGATAGCGTTTTCCATCATGTGTCTATGGAGACATCGACGCATAAGTAATGGATCAAGTTATAGGAGTTGTATGAGAGGAAGACTGATGGGCACAAAATGTTTCTTATCAGGAAGCTTGTGAACCTCAAGTACAAGAAGGGAAGCTCTATCACAAAACATCTACGCAGGATTCAAAGCATCGTGAATCAGTTGTTAGCGATGTAGATGGTTCTGGAGGACGAACTAACTGGAGGCTTTGCTTCTTTTCAGCTCTTTGTCGAATAGCTGGAAAACTTTGGTGGTATATGTAAGTAATTATGCTCCCAATGGGAAGCTCACGATGAGTCTAGTGACGAGCAGTTTACTCAATGAAAAGACAAGGGGGAAGGCTGTAGGCATTGGTCAACCACATGCGTTAATCTATGAATTTAGGGGACGGAGTAAGAGATGAAAGCCACAGAGACAGCGACGAGGCAGATGAGGTCCAAGTCCAAGGGGATGCTATTATTGTGGTATGGAGGGACACATGAATCAAAATTGTTGGAAGCTCAAGAAAGAACAAAAAGAGGGCAAGATTGAAGTGCAGAAGGAAGATACTATTGTTGGAAGCTCAAAATTGTAGGAAGCTCAAGAAAGAACAAAGGAGGGCTAGATAGTATTTTGATTTAGAGGGAAGTAATTGGTGGTTTTAATTAAACTAAATTGGAATCAAAACTAAATTAAACTAAAGTATGGTATCAATTTGGAGAGAACCTAGGGCGGCGAATCCACCGCTAGTTCTATACTATTACTTGTGCTAACCAATGTTCTAAAAAGCGGCCCAGGCGGCCGCCTAGGTGCTAGGCGATCCCCCACCGCCTCACCTAGGCCCTAGGCGCTCCAGAAAATGGCCAAGCTCCCAGACGGAGCTAGGCAGGGCAAGGCGGCCGCCTTGGTGGGCTCAGGCTGGCCAGGCAAGATCAGGCTGGCTAGGCGGACCAGGCGGGCTGAGGCTGGCCAGGCAGGATAGGCGAGCTGAGGCTGGCCAGGCGGACCATGTTTGCTTTTGTTCTTGTTTATCACTCAATTTTGAATTATGATTATATACTTGTTCTTTAAAATAATAGTTTGGGATAATCTTGAACTTATATTAATTTTTAAACATATATATATATAATATAATATCAAAATAATAATTAAAATAATTTAAAAAAAAGACAAAACGCTTAGGCGTCGCCTAGGTGCTAGGCGGCCCCTCACCACCCGATTAGCGCCTAGCGCTTTTTAGAACCTTGGTGCTAACCAGGGTTTTGTATTATTTGATTGAACAGTCGATCCATCATGGTCAAAACCATGATGGATCTCAACAAACACTCTATTATCCTCAACAGCATGGGTCATCTGCGGTTGGCACGATCCGTCCTTACTGTGCATGGACCGTCTTCTATAGGCATGGCCTATCTCAGAGATAGATCGTAGATTCGGTGATAATACATTGTCTCACCGTCACCCGCATGGCATGAACCGTCTTCGGTCGGCGCGATCCGTCCTTGTTGGGCACGGATTGTCTTCCTTAGGCACGACACATCCTTCGTGCGACTGTGAGTACAATGAAAGCAATTCTTGCATGGTAGATTATGATCGAACCAACTCCTATTACTACATCTCCTTTCATCAATATAATAAGAGCTAGGACTTATGGATACTCTGAAACAAGACATGTGTCCATATCGAATACGAATACAGCTCAGATACGGCTGGATACGTATCAGATACGGCTAAGAAGTATCCAAATTAAAAATAAATAAATAAATAAATTGGACACTGTGGGGATACGGTTGGTGTCATTTATTTGTTTATTTTTTGTCAGAGTCACTTAAAAATAGGTCGGGCCAACAGATTCAGAAATCATAACTGAACCTTGTTTCACTTATAACTCATGAGGCCTCAACTAAGGGTCTGATCCCCTCGATCCTCTTATACCTCCATCCTGTACTCCTTTGACACACTAACCGCCTGACCCCCTCTCAGACGACGACGATGCTTGAGCTATCCGACGACGAAGTTAGGGCTCTCCGCCTACTCCAACGTCTTTGGTTCCCCTTAACAGTGTATGCGTGGAAAATATATTCGGGTCGTCTTTATTGCGAGCACACAAAGATTATAGAGTCGGGACCCGGGGACTCGAGGGTGGTGAGTCGGGTATGGCGAAGATTTGATCAGGAGATTGTGGGAGAGATCCTCTGGAGGGTCCCTTTGATCCACGTCTCCACATTACTTCGTGCGAGAGCTCTAAAGGGGTTGCCCAAGACATAAATCTTTACATGGTGAGGGTTTCCTGAAAAGCTAAGGACTTTTCGCCATTGCTTTTTTCCCTTTCGTGTTTCGCGCTTTTTTGGCTAGGGGCTTTTGGCTTCGTTCCTCGGTATTTGTGTTTCCCTCGGCTCTTGCTAGATCTCGGCGTCCTTGATTGTCGATTCACGACGTTGATCGTGCTTTTGGCGTCAGCTTTGGCATGCCTCTGGCTTTTGCTTTGCTTTGGCACTTGCGCTTGAACGTAGACGGGGTAGAGACTTGCGATGTTTTAGTTCTTCCAGACTTCGCATCGTATCGGCTAGAACGTGTGGTGCTTTGCTCGTGACCGTCGTAGTTGCTTGACTTTGGCACATGCATTGCTTCGGCTTCTTGCTTTAGCTTTGACTCGATCTTTTCCTCGAAGGGCGATGGTGGTGTTTCCGAGCCTTCTTTATTCTTTCGGCTTCGTGAAGATGGACTTTGGCAACGACGGTTGTGGCGTCGGCTTTGACTTTTCTTCTTCTCCGGGCTTCTATGGCGTGATCGGAGTCGAATGCTTCTGTTGAAGATGGTGGGTGTAGCACCGATCTCCGTGCGACGGATGTGGTATCAGCTTTTGTTGATAAAGACGGCAAGGGTAGCACGGATCTCCGTGCGACGGTTGTAGCTTCGGCTTTTGTTTATGAAGACGGTGAGGGTAGCATCGACTTCGGGCCTTCTTCTCCAAGCTTTATTCTTCCTGCGAGGAGTTGACACCTTTGTTGAAGACGACAGGGTGTTGCCAGCTTCGATCTTCTCCTCCGGCTTGCTTTTGGCGTCTTTAGAGTTGATGAAGATCGTTGGAGACGACGAGGTGATGACGACTCCGGGCCTTCTTCTCTAAGTTTTCTTCTTTGTGCGAGGAGTCAAAGCTTTGATCTTCATGTGCAAGATCTTCGTGTCGATGAGGACTTTGATGGGAGACTCCTCTCCGTTGGGATACGTCTTTTTGTTTCTCACGAAACCTTCGGTCTTCAAGCGTTGGAGTCTCCTTTGCAGAGCCTTCATGCCTTCTCTTGTTGACCTTTGATGCCTTCCCCCACCCCTTCTATTTATAGGCGAAGGGGGGGAGGTTGGGAGAAAGAGGGCTGCGATTTGGTGCATCCCTTGAATATCTCTACCCATAACCGAAGATATATTCATTTCTTTTTTTGGGGAAACAACCCTGATCTCCTTTCCTTTTTTGTAGCGGTGGCTATGAGCAAGATATGACTCAATCTTTGAAGATAACTAGCTATCTTAGCACATTCGAATTGATAGCGACACGACGTCATCTTGTCCCTCGGATCGAGGGATCGACGATCCATGGTTGCGTAAACGTCCACGTTACCTCCCCCACGCATGGTGGTAGTTCTTTCCTTTTCTTTCATTTCCTTTCCTATTTTTTTTCTTCTTCTTTTCTTTTATGGCCGGCCACACCTCCTCATAGGGAGGGGGCACGGCTCCAAAAGAGGGGGCCGGTGGGCCCTACCCGGTCCCTTTGTTCGCCGGCCACACCCCCCATGGGGAGGGGCACAGTTTTTTTGAGAAGGGGGTCGGTGGCCCTCTTTTGGCTTCGAGTCGTAGGCCCGGTGGGTCCTACTTGGGGATGGGCCCACTAGGGTCCGTTTGAGTCGGGCCGTTGTGTGCAGGTCAAGTTTCACATGTGGGCCGTATTATGCGGGCCATTGTGTGCGGGCCGGGTTTGCTCGTGGACCATTGTGTGCGGATCGGATTCGAGCCGTGGGCTAATTTCGGTGCCCACAGATGCTTATTTTCATATGTGAAAGACATCTAGACTAGGGGTATAAACTTTCTAGTATGCTAATCATATATGCATACAAAATTTTAAATTATATATATATATATATATATATATATATATATAATTGGCATATTCTTGTCGTATCTGTGTCCTACTTTTTTAGGATTTGTCGTGTCCCATATCCGTACCCGTGTCTGTATCCGTGTCCATGCTTCATAGAATAAGAGCGATCAACTTATAAAAATTGTAAGCAATCCACACGAATAGTTGATATCAAACGTAGAAACCCTAATTAAAACACAAAAGTATAACTGCTTGAACTAGGGTTTCATCAAAACCCTAGATGTTGTCTTAGCCTAGAGCATAGAGACGATGATGAAGAAACTCCACGAGGTTGTCATGGCTACGAATCAGCAATCTTCGCTCTTCTTTATGACAACTTCTGACTCCTCCAAAAACCATCCCCGGCTTGATGATGGCCCTTCAATAGCCCTGCCCCCCTTTTAGGGTTTTGTTGGAAGAGAGAAGGTCACAGATCCTAGGTGTCGCGTGCTCAGAAGTCAGGCTCGCTCGATCGATACCGGATCACGATTGATCGAGCTAGACATTTCTTCTGTTTGTTGAAGCATGTATAGCCCAATCGATCGGCGCGATCGATCTCGTTCTGCAACTCCTCTGTCTGGATGACCCTGCAAGTACCTCGATTGATCAACGTGATCAATCGAGGTTCGTAACTTCTCTGTCTGGCTAGCCCTGTGGGGACCTCGACCGATCAGCGAAACGACGAGATCGATTGAGCTCTGCATTGGTGCTGCCCAGGTGGGTTTCCCTTGGAGTTCTTTGGTTCCTTCTTCACCTTTGCTCCTAATTGCTTCTTTTATGTGGTTTTCGTTGTAATGGCACTATTTCATATCAAATAGAAAAATACACATAAGTGCATATATTTTATCTTGGAAGATGGCGAATATGTGTAGGGTTAGGGCCTTAGGGGTGTAAATGTGGTGCATTTACACACCGGTGACATCTCCAAACTTACACTTTGCTTGTCCTCATGCAAAGTAAAGAATCGCAACAGATATGCTTAGGTAAATTCATCATTGGGGATATTTAGTATGTGCATGTGCATATTAGTGTCATCTGGGTTGTGGATCCAACATTGTACGTGTGACATCTACTTGCAACAGGTTGTTTCAAGTCAAAAGATTTCTAAAGATTATAAATCATTCAATCTAGACTTACTCGTGAATTAGGTTATCTTCGCATGATCCCTCTTGTGTAGTGTTGTTCTAGCCCAATGTCATAGGACTACCTACTATCCTACTATTAACTTAAGGCAATGATCAAAATTCTCCGATTTTTATTAAAATGAATGGATCAGGTTTGCAAATATATATGCATATATTTGTACTTTAATATACATTTTATTATTCATGGACGTCCATGCAATATCCAACCCCAGCTTCAACGCAGCCCATTTTTTGAGTTTTCGGGTCAATTACTCCCTGGCCAGATGGTTTCGGAGCATTAGGTGTGGAGCCACTTGATGCAGCCTGATTTGCATCACCATATCATCTATTATGTGTCCTTTTATTTTGTTGCTGAAAACAATATGTTATGTTCTTCATTTCAATCTTTCAGGCCATTTATTAGTATCTTTCGGCCATTTTCTGCATTAGTATCGTATTAGTTTGTCGCCTTGTTGTGCGGGTTGTCCACGACCACATTCGGGGGCCATTCGAATCTTTTCGGGCTCTTTCCGATGTGTTTCCAGCACTTTAAAGGGCTTAGAATTGTAGGGTTTCTATTCGGTACCTACATCAACACCCCTACGGACCTACTGGCTCAGGCTATGAAAGCTATGAATTACACTAGACAACCTGGCTACCTCGCCTAACTCCTTGTCATTTGACGTGAAACTCCAATTGGTTAGGCCTGAGCCTCGGTTACTTTGCAATAATTCTGGACAAAGAAGACTACTTCGTTCTAACTTTTCATCGTTTGACGTGAGACTCCAGGTGGTTAGGCCAGAGCCCCAGTTACTAAGTGATGGTTGAACCAAAGTTTATAATATTAGTAAAAAAATTTGTATATATTTGTAGAAATATATAGATATGTATATACTTGCCTGGTCCAATCCTATTTTAAATCCGATCAATTCATCTCTAGCATTGCTTAAAGTTAATTTTGGATGTTCATCTAATGGTATTAGGTTAGTGTGCATGTGCAGTTAGGTAAGATCGTGTGTTGATTTCCTGATTCCCAATTGTTATTTAGATTAAACTAGGTATACGTTCTAGGATTTTTTCGTGTTCTAGCAACTTTTGCAAAATAAATTTGTCTAAATGCAATGTTGGTCCATCTTTTTAAAGATGGCTCTAACATGCACACCCCCAAAATTGAATGACATAGTGTCCTCAATGTGATAAGGGCAATCGGCTAACTAACAAATTGATTAAAAATTTCACCAGGTTGCTAGATTATATTGATATGACGAAACAGTAGTATTTGGCTTAAGGTTGGAGTGTCAGAATAGAGGTGTGAAAGAGAGTAGGGTTTGTCGTACATGTTAAACTTCAATTTTTGAGTGCCTGCATTGTTAATTAATCGAGAAAAACAATGGGCATAGGCCGCATATCAAAGTTGCAATATGTATCACATAATAGAGAGCTTTATTCATCATTCGCATGTCTCAGGGGCTACATTATTGAAATAGAAACTAAATAATTTGGAAAGTGAAAGTACGACAATGTGATAAAATAAATGGTTATTTTGACTTTGCCCCCCAAATTTTGCCTTGAATTAGACTTTTATCCCCCATATTTTCATTAATTAGACTTTACCCCCAAAAACAAACTGTTTCGTCAGCTCACCCCCCAAAACTTTATTTCTTTTCCGTCAACTCACCCTTTCTCTTAGATGGTGAGCTGACAGAACAGTTAGGGGTAAAGGCTAATTAATTAAAATATGGGGGGTAAAGTTTAATTCAAGGTAAAATTTGGGGGGCAAAGTCAAATAACCCTAAAATAAAATAGGTTGCCTCCTAAAAGCGCTAAGTTCATGTCTTCAGCCAGACTTGATACCCGAGCGCTCAGGTGTAGATCGGATTAGATAGAGCGATAGCTTCTATTAGTCCGACTTTGTCATTGGATTCAACTACTAGGTTTAATTGTAGGCTGTTAACTTTGAACACAGCCATCTTTTGGTTCTAGGATCTCTATTGCATGGGCGAAGGTGGAGACGACGGTATATGGGCCATCCCATCGGGAACGGAGTTTCCCAAGGAACATCTTCAATCAAGAATTGAAAAGCCAGACTCTTTGATTAGGGGCAAAGGTCTTCCGGGTAATCAACTTGTCGTGGAAGGCCTTCGTCTTCTCCTCATAGAGTCTAGCGTTTCATAGGCATCCCGTCTGAGCTCTTCTAATTCACTTAGTTGGAGCGTCTAGTGTGCACCTGCTTCCTTCATATCGAAGTTGAAAGCTTTGGTGGCCCAGTAAGTTAGATTAATTGATGGTTGGATGTAGACCTACCCACCTTTGAAAATAGAGTACTGTAGCTATTTGACTAATTCTGATTGTGTCAATAAGTTAGATTAATTGATGGTTGGATATAGACCTAAATTTCAAGCCAACAAAACTGCTAATAGATTAAGTAAACTATATAATGATTTTGATGATAGTTTTATGATGGATGGTGGTGCAGAAATACAATATGTTTGTGGCTCAAATTGGATGCGCAGCATTTGGGGTATTGGCATTGTCATTATTTGGTCCAGGCTGGTTGGCAAGGGCCACTGCTCTTTCTACATCTATAGCATTCATGATCATCACAGGAGCCACACATCCTCCAGGTACACCTCTAATAACACGGGGAAAACATCAATCCATCTATATGTTTATGAAATTGGGATTTTTAATTTAAGCAAGTAGTTAGGGTTGCAGTTGGGTAACATTGACCCAGACTCGTTGTTTGGCTTATACTTTGTGCCACATAGATTAAGTACAATTCCCTATATCAAATCATGCCTTCTAGCTTCATTCAGACACTTTTCTAGTCTAGGGAACCCTGGAGGGTTGTTTCATGGTTGCATGAACTTAAACTGGATGACCAACAGGGTAGGTCTTCCCTACCCACAAACTGATCATTTAGGTTCCTTGGCATGCCCCTCTTGCGCCAAGTTGCCTTGATCAGGAAAAACAACAATCTTAGAGGGTTGACGTCAGGTTGACAACCAATCAGAAAGTTCTTGTGGATCTTCCATACAGTCAACCCCATCTTGAATGAAGACTTGGATGGTGATGGTAATGATAATGACGTGACGATTATGATGATGATGATGACCCAGTCATTCTAACCTGGCTCGGGCACATGCCACACTGCATTGTACGTATCAGATGGGTCCCATTTCAAAAAGTTGGCTGGCTTTGATTGAAACTGACCCACCCTACCCGACTTGATCATACTTGACCCACTATAGTAATTTGAGTATAATCCTTATCAAGCCAAATCCAAGCTGACCTGATATGAACCATCATTTGTACAAGTGGTCATTCTGCCGATTAAAGCAAGCATCGAGGCAGTGGTACAAGTGGTCTGATGGGTTCATGATCATGCATGGTTATAGTAGTAGTAGTTCTGACAGTTGTGTTTACCACCACAAACTTGACGATGGTTTTATTGCTGTGGCTACACTTTATGTTGATATGTTGATAGCAACCAAAGTATGGATGCAGTGCCAAAATTCAAGTCATTGCTGAATGCTGAGTAAGGAGTCTGGCATAAGACTCGGGAGGTACTAAACAAATTTTAGGAAGTGAAATCAGAAGTGTCCGTACTCATCGGAAGTTATGTTTGTCTCATTATTACTCAAAACACCATTGACCCAACACTTTAAACCATCCTTGGAGTAGTGACCGGAGACCAAGGAGGAGGACTATATGCTCAAAGTATCGTACTCTAGTGCATACGGTTGTTCAATGTATGCCATGATTTTGTACGAAACCAGACATCTCACATGCAGTCAGTGTTGTCAGTAGGCATATGCATAATCCAAGCAATAAACGCAGGAAGGTGGTTAGGTAGGTGCTTCTTTACATGACAGATATAGCTGATATTGCTATATTGTATCGAAAGAGCATAGGGGAGATCGAAGAAAAAAACTATGTGGATTTTGATTATGCAGGTGATATAGACAAATACAGGTCCGTGATAGGATATATGTTCATCTTAAGCAGAGAACTGATCAATTAGAAATCTATAGCACAGTCGATTGTAGCATTGTCAACTATAAGGGCGGAATATGTGTTGCCAATTAAAGCAACTAAGGAGTAGTTTGGTAGAAAGGTCTGGTTGTGGAGTTTGACATTATACAGGGAAGAGAAAGCATACACATCTTTTGTGACAATCAGAGTATTATCAGTCTTTTAAAGAATCAAGTGCATCATGTAAGAACTAAACACGTTGACATTCGATACAACAAAGTAACGGAGTTTTGGCACTGCCTAAGCTTTACCACTCTTTTGAGTTATCTGAAACCCCAAAGAGTTGGTGTTTTGAGAGATGATATTAAGGGCTTCAAGTTCTTGCAATTAGCTAGAATATAAAAGTCAAGTTAGAGAATATTGTGGTTTTATGGCTTTTTAAAAGCCAACTAGTGTATGCCTTTGGGTGCGGGACCAGAATCCTTTCCTGGGCTTGCCCTAAGGATAACGTCTGCCACCTTTAGCTCCTATATACTGAGCCTTCATGGTGCTCTGTGCATTATGTGTTGAAACCGAGAGCCCATCAAAGGGATTCTGAAGTTGACACCGACGCCAAGGAGACCCATACAACGTGTTGCCGAGCACTGGAAAATCTAGTGAAAAAAGTGCAGCAATTCAGTATAAAGGCGAGAGAACATGAGAGACTAAGAGCAATGGTGAGATCAATACATCGTAAGGCCAATTTATGGGTTATATATCTTGCTATCCCCATGGATATACGCATATGGTTGAACCACAAGAATTTGCTTTTACCTTTTATCTCTAATTTTAGTGAGTTCCTCCCGACTTTCTGTATTGCAAGACTTTCTGACTCCGGATTGTTCATCTGTGTTGAGGGGGTTACAGCTGCAAGCTTGCCTATTCTGTTCATCGATGGCGCAAAGTTCCATCGCTTGCATCTTTGGTACATCTTGTTTCCAGGAGCCACCGGTTGCCTACTTCTCTGTTTAATCGTAAGCGCCAATTCTCCAATCACCTCTCTTTTTTTGCATAGATCACAACAAAGAGAAAGGATTGATGAATTCCCGGTTGGAATGATTCGCAGCAGGAGATGGTGAGTTATCTGAAGAACCACTGTAAATTCTGACCGGCGGTGCACGGTTACTCTTCTCCGATTCCAACATGCTCGAATAAATTCCGTAGAAGGGGAGGCGCTCATCTCGGCTCCCAATCACGCCCAACATGTCTCCACTATAAAGCCGCTCAAAAGATAGATTATATCGAAGGCCTCGACTTGTTTGCTTCAGCAACTTTACCACTGTAAAGCATCTCATAATAAATTTACAGTCTATTCTTCATGAAGGTAGTCTGTGCTGATTCCATTGTAATCCAAATTTTTGTTGGGTAATTAGAGTCGTACTTTCAGACCAATTAGGTTACGAGAACTGGTTTGTTCATCCAGTCTAGGGGTGGATATGGGCCGGGTTTGGGCCAAGCAAATACATATGTTTTGAGCACCCAAAAGCCCGACCCGATATAGCATCAAAGATGACTGTGTATGGTGAATAGCAATTAGGGAAATTCTATGGTACCCACTTCGGTACCTTCCCGAAATTCATAGGGACCATCCGATGGCCCTGTGGTGGATCTCAGGCTTCCCCCTAGGTTCATCCTATGGCCCCTAGAATAATGCGCCCACCACCAGATGTATGTAAAATGAGATTGATGGTGGAGATGGGTTCGGTATGGTACCAAAATTCCAATTTGGCACCGTAGTGGAACCCTAGTAAAAAACATTATCATCGTCATCATCATCCGTGTCTTATCCCATCAAGATGGGTTGACTATTCGGAAGATTGGTATGCATTATCTGACCAACTTAGAACCCGACACCAACTCTTTAAGATTGGCATCGAAATCAAGTAACTTGGCAAGAGAGGGACATGCCAAGAAACCTAAAAGGTCACTTGACGGATGGTGAGGCCCATCTTGGGTTATAGTTATATGAATTTTTGAAAATCAGGGGGTGTATATGTTTTTTTTTAAGGCCTATCTTAGGTGTCATATGCCAACAAACCTAAAAGGACATGGAGCATTCCCGGATGGATTAGTTCGAGCCTGAACTCTGAAGTGAGTCCATTGCCCGAAAGGTTTCAGGACACCCGCTGATATTAAAAAAAAAAAAGATCAGTCAAAAATTAAAACAACAAATTAAACTTTTAGACCAATTAGGTTACGAGAACTCGTTTGTTCATCCAGACCAATTAGGTTACGAGGACTGGTTCATTCATCCAGACTAGGTGTGCACATGGGCCGGGCTTGGGCTAAGCAAAAACATATTTTTTAGTAGGCCTCACCACCCAAAAGCCTAATATGATATATTATAAAATGAGGTCCCTAGGCTGGGCCATGTCCACCACTAATCTAGACCCTCCTAGAATCGGGTAGACAATGACATCAAAAAAAAAAA
Organism: Chamaelirium japonicum; assembly: GCA_947650365.1. Lineage (NCBI taxonomy): Eukaryota > Viridiplantae > Streptophyta > Magnoliopsida > Liliales > Melanthiaceae > Chamaelirium > Chamaelirium japonicum. The sequence goes on from OX393550.1 coordinate 90,239,170, forward strand.
AAAAAACAGATAAAAGGTATAGAAGAAGAATTTCTTGGTTGCATCACATAGAAAAAAGGTCCATACATCCAAACACAAAAAAATAATACATGGCTCAGTGCAGGGTGATATTTGAACAAGACACGTATCTCATGGCAGGTGTCGCTATCCAACTCCACTATTGCCACACACCCATTGTTTGAGCCACATCTCTTCGAACTCGTGGTAAGAATCCATGTCAAAAGAATTGATGTCTACGATAGAGTTTTCCAAAAACAAAAAAGTCAGCCAAATATTAAAACAAATAAAAAAAATAAATGTGCAGAACTAAATGGATTGTGCACCAAAAAACAAAGTCTCAAAAAGATTAAGCCAGAAATCAAAAGAATTCTCGCAAAAGTTTCAAAAGATTACACACATGTATCACCTCTGCCTTCCATTAGGGTGAGCTCGTAAGAATCCTCCGCAAATATATCTTCTTCTCTCTTGTCGTCTTTCATGTAGAACGCCATTTCCACTTTCATCTTGATGGATTTCTAAGAAAGGTAGAGTTAGAGTGTGCTCTAAGTGATGGACAAAAAATAAATTTAAAAGATTTCTCAATAGTCAGATCACCAAGACAAGTGTGGCATTGGCATTGGAGAGGTCGGGCCCCTTGGTGCCAGCGATCTTGTATTCGCTCTCAATATCGTAAGAATACACACCTTCTTCCATTTCGATTCATATTCTTATAAAAAATAAAATAGTTAATCAAATGTTTGATTAATACAACTAATTAATAAAAATAAATAAATTGAATCAAGCAGATATTACCATATGTTATTTAGTTTTCTCCAAAGTCCCAGTTTCTTGAAACCAACCAATGTGGCAATTGAAAAAAGAAATCATACATGAAAAATTGTACATAGATAAAAAATATATACAACAAAGAAGTTTGCTATATAGTAGAAAGGACGAGCTACATGTCATGCAAATTTTATTTTACTTGTCATGTAAAAAGTGTCCTTAGGAAAACACATAAAAGACATGACTGTGATTTGGATTTGTCCCATCATATGTGGTCAAATCATACCAAAAATGTATAGCACAGGAGAAATGTCGGCCCGATTGACGTGGCAGCATGCAATTGGTGGCTGAAACCCACTAACTGTTTTAAAATCTTTAACAGCACCATTTGCACACTGCCACGTCAATAGGGCCGGCAAAATCAGGAAAACCTTATGGCTGAATAGCATTTCTCATAACACAGATCTAAGGGCTAGTTAGGAGGTGTTTGGCTTCATTCCGGAACCGTTCGTTTTTATTTTCAGTTCCATATTGTAAAACTAACGGACAGTATATGTTCCGGTGGAACAAAGGATTTGGGAACGATAATATATCACTCCATGTGTTTTTATGCTAACCGGAACTCTGAACTATCAAATTACATTAGAAATAGTAATGGATGGGAATACCCTCTTCCGGATGAGGTTTAAGTAGATAGTTGTTCCTCATGCCAAACACCCCCTTAGGTGCGACGTTGTAGCACCATCATTCTACAATCCTCATTGAATTTGCAACACCTGAACGCTCATGGCGGCTCTGAAGAGTGCCAGGCGTCTTGATATCAACCCCAACTGCCCATCTTTCATCTCTTTCTTCAACGCCATACCACCGACCGACCCGATCCCCAACTCCCCTTCTTCCCGCGCCACGCCATCATCAGAAAGCTGCCTGTCGATGCCTCATGAATCATGACAACTGTTTGAAATGATCCAAAACCATGCCAGAAATAGGGAATTTGGTGTGTGATGATCCTGCGCTCTATTAATAATAAACATCTAGTTAGTTAAAATTTCGGATTGCCAAAAGGCTTAAGATTGTGCGCAAGTCTATCTTGCTTACATCACAATTCTAATAGACTAACCGCTGAATCTGTTGTTAAGTAACCCCTTCTCAACAATTACATGATATCTTTGGATATCATACTCTTCTATTGTAACTATGTTAATCTCTCTCTAACAGTTGTATCAATTCTGCACTATTTAAAGAGTCATTGTAAATAAGAATGATACAGATAATCCTATATTCAAAAAATCTTTTATGGTATCAGATCCCATCCGTCATCAACCCATTCTCGATCCAATGACGACTTCGTCCTCTTCCACCACCACCAACTCTTCTACTTCGGCAGTTCCATTATCCACCCCACCTCTTACCCAAAATATTACCATTATGGCAATATCAGTCATTTTGTTTCCATCAAATTGGAACAATCCAATTATCTTCTTTGGCGTTCACAATTCCTCCCAGTTTTGAGTAGCCATCGTCTCATGGGCCACGTTGATGGCACCATCCTTTCGCCGCCGCCACAAGTTCCTTCTTCATCTGGTTCTACCACTCTGGTGGAGAACCCAGAATATGTTCAATGGGAGACGCAAGACCAGATCTTACTAAGCTGGCTCATGTCGTCTGTCTCTCCTGCTACCCTGGGCAATGTATACGGCTTGTCGACTTCTCGTGCAGTCTGGGTATGCTTGGAGACTCTATATGCCTCGACTTCGAGGTCTCGCGTGATTCAATTGCGTGCAGAGCTAAGAAAGGAAATAACAAACCGATGCCCGATCACCACAAGCAAACACTGCCATGAATGATTCTTCTCCTGATGTTGATTGGTATCCCGACTCTGGTGCCACACATCATTTGACTGGTGATCGATATTCAGAATTAAAACCATCATAGAGAGTCACTGATGAGCGATTTCCCCCCCCCCCTTTCATCAGTAGAGTTAGGGTTTACTTCACCGGGTTCATGGCCTCCTCGGCTGCCGCCGGCGGCGTCGGGGAGGTCGGGCCTTGGATCTTAGTCGTGATGGGGGTGGGATCTGGCCCCCTTCATCCCCGTTGTAAGTAAGTAGGGCATCTCCAGCCAGGTTTTTGTGTTTGCAGCGTTGGTGTAGCTTGGAACTTCCTCCTGCTCGATCGGCGGCGTACTTCCGACGGCGGGGTCGGATCTTTTGCCGGGCGCAGATGGATGGTTGGATCTGGCCCCAACGTGAGGCTCTCCGCCGATGGTTGTTCAGAGCGCCTCCTCCTTCCGGCAAGCGACTTCACCATTTTCGCCGGTAGGCTGGATCGAGCGGTAATCACTAGTTTTTTTTTGGTTGGTTTGTTTTTTTTTTTTTGTAAGGATTTCCTGTGGTGTTTGAGTCTCTAGGCCGACCGATGTGGCGGTCTTTCATCTCGCCGGAGTGGCGTTTCAGCCTTTGTGGCTTTGTGATTTTGGGATTTTGAGTCTCATGTACTTTCCGCCGGTGTGTGACGGTTGTTGGTTTGTGCCGGCCTGTGGCGCCTCCCAAAGACCGATTGTGACCTCCCCCTTAATATATATATATATATATAGAGAGAGAGAGAGAGAGAGAGAGAGAATACGGGGTATGAGCTGACAGCCCATTTGCTCAAATGGGCTGTCAGCCGGTAGCCATCCGATTAGATCGATCAAACCATCCATTTTTTTTTAAAAAAAAAACAGCTGTAAATAGCTGTATTTATTTTTATTTTTTTTACATTCTCTCTCTCTCTCTCTCTCTCTCTCTCTCTCTCTCTCTCTCTCTCTCTCTCTCTCTCTCTCTCACGCGCTAGCAGGCCGGCCACCTCCCCGACCTTCACTCCCGGCGCCGGCAGCCACCTTCTCCGACCAGGCTCCACTCCAGCGAGTTCCGGCGGCGCCGATCCAGCCACTGTCAGCGCCGGGGGCTGCCGGTGGCCGGATCCGGAGGCGCAGGGGGCTGCCGTCGGGGGTCGTCGGGAGACCGGAGGGGGCTGCCGGTGGCGCAGGGGGCTACTGGTCGGAGGGGGCTGCTGGTCGGAGGGCTGCCGGTGGCGCAGGGGGCTGCTGGTCGGAGGGGATCCGGAGGCGGAGGGGGCTGCCGGTGGCCGGATCCGGAGGGGGCTGCCGTTGGGGGCGCGGGGGGCTGCCGTCGGGGGCGCAGGGCCGGGGTCAGGGGGCTGCCGTCGGGGGCGCGGGCTGCCGTCAGGGGGCTGCCGTCGGGGGCGCAGGGGGCTGCTGTCGGGGGCGCGGGCTGCCGTCGGGGGCGCAGGGGGCTGCTGTCGGGGGCGCGGGCTGCCGTCGGGGGCGCAGGGCCGGGGTCAGGGGGCTGCCGTCGGGGGCGCAGGGGGCTGCCGTCGAGGGCGCAGGGGGCAGGGGTAGGAGGGCTCGCGAGAGAGAGGGAGAGGGAGAGGGAGAGAGGTGTTGGGTATATTTTTTTTTATTTTAAACGGACGGTTCGTGATCAAGATCGGAGGGCTGTGAGCTGACAGGCCAAATGCCCAAATGGACTGTCAGCTCATATCCCGTATTCTCTTTTATTTATATATATATTCAGAATTTGTCGGACGTCTCTTCATACAATGGGAATGAATAGATTCGCGTTGGCAATGGCACAGGTCTGAACATCCATCACACCGGTTCTTAATCATTTAAGATCGACTGACCATTCTCTATTCAAATTACCTCATGTGCTGCATGTTCCACACATCAAAAATAATTTATTATCTGCTTCACAGTTTACCAAAGATAATGGGTGTTTCTTTGAATTTCATCCCTCTAAACTTCTTGTGAAAGACCAGACAACATGCAGAATTCTTCTTGAAGGACCAGTCAAGGATGGCCTCTATCAGCTAGCAAACTCAAAGATGAATAAAGAATTTGATGGTCAGTGCTTAATTTCTTGGGGCGAAGGCATCGATCTCTGGATACTTGGCACAGTCGTCTCGGGCATCCGGCACCTCCCATCTGCAAGCAGGTCCTCACCCAGCATCATCGTCCTCTTACAGGCAGTTCTAGTTTAATAAAGTTTGTACGCCATGCCGCCAAGACAAAAGTTCAGAACTTTCATTTGATGCTAGTTCATTTTGCACTATCAGTTCATTAGAAGTTATTTTCTCTGATATTTGGGAACCTTCTCCTGTTATCTTAGTCAATGGATTTCGCTATTATATAATTTTTGTTGGTGCTTATAGCAAATTCATACGGTTCTATCCACTCATCAATAAATCTGAGGCCTTTTCCAAATTTATTGCTTTCAAAAATATGGCGGAGAACTTATATGACAGGCGATTGGTGTCTTTTCTTTGCGGCTACACCGACTCTGATTGGGCTGGTTCTACGGATGACCGTCGCTCTACTAGTGGATTTTGTATTTATTTGGGACCAAACGTAGTATCATGGAGTGCGAAGAAGCAACTCACGGTTGCGCGATCCAGCTCAGAAACAGAGTACAAAGGGCTAGCAAATAATCTTATGTTGTAACTATGCTAATCTCTCTCTAACAGTACCAACTCTGCTCTATTTAAAAATCCATTGTAAATAAGAATGACATGGATAATTCTATATTCAAAAACCCTTTTAAATTCATCTGATACAACCACCAAGAGACTTTACCAGATGAACTAGCTAGTACACTCAGAAGGATAGTAAAATGACAAATACAAAAAAAAAAAAATCATAGTATGATGATTGAGAAACCCGAAATAAGAGAATGGTCTTTCATAGCTTATGACTTCGGATGGTTCAATTCTGAAACAAACCTTGCAGTCTAGAGTAAACAAAAGTTCTCCCTTATAAGTTAAAGGGAATTTAAAAGTTCATGATTCAAGTTCGTCTTTTGTGCTTAACCTTGTCATTAGGGTGAATTCTGGCATAATGTCTAAGGTGGGGAATATAGGCCCACTCTAAACAAATCGCTAAAGTATGTCACCTTCTCTCTCTCTCTCTCTCTCTCTCTCTCTCTCTCTCTCTCTCTCTCTCTCTCTCTCTCTCTCTCTCTCTCTCTCTCTCTCTCTCTCTCAGTTACTGGTTTTTGATTGTAAGGGTTTCGGCCGCGAGGTTACAGCGCGAAGGATAAAACTACGTCTCCATCTGTTTTTGGAGGTACTTACTCGGAGTGGGGATCAAGCAAACCTCCAGATCATCGTCCCTGGCGCATTATCTTTTTGAACATAGGTGCATTGTTACTCTTTCATGTTTCCAAAGTGCTCGAATAAGGTTCATAGATGAGAAGGGTTAGTTTTGGCTTCGATCACAGTCAACATATCTCCACTGTAAACCACTCAAAAGATTAGATTTATTATATGTAGTTATACGTTAGTCTCATATCGACTATGGTGTTGTAATGATATGTGTTCTCACCCTATATAAAAAGAGGTAGTGCTAGCGTACGTAATCAAATCATCAATATAGCAAGTATGCTCTACCAACACTAGTCTCCCTCTCTCTCACATTACATGGTATCATAGTCAGGTTTGCTCAGTCTAGGGTATTGGAGTACATTCTCATCTCCAGCCTCAGTCTGGCCTCCTCAGTTGTTGCCAGCAACCTCGATAAGGTCGGAAATAGTAGAAATTTTTTCTCCCGATCAAGCAGCAACCACAGAGTTCGCCTATTGACAATAGGGAGAAATAGGCGGAGCAACGACACCAGTGGGGTCTCCAAGCTGCCGTGCTAACCCTTTTCGCTCGTAAGGAAGCCGTCTTTTGGAAGAGCAACTGGATGGAGTTCGCCCGATCATGCAACGACCAAGGAGTCCGCCCTCTTTTCCCAAAGGTCACCCCCAGTAAGGCGATACCAGATCGATAGATATTGCCACCTCTGTGAAACTACGTGGACAACTGCGAGCCACAGGAGCCATCCAGAGTCGGTCTAGGACACTCTCGACTGGAGCCTTCCAGAATCTCCACCTGGCTTGAACAAGACTGGCGTGCCTCCCCTCACCACCGCCTAGCAGGCTAAACGACAAAGGCCATTAAGGGCCCATGCGGGCTAGCACGTTAAGGTGTAGAAGGTGCGGGAAAGAGCGGCCACGTGTCAGACTCTGATGATCTGCTAGAGTCTATAAAGTTACAACCCCGGGCCCCAAAATACAGGTTCAAAACTAAGAAACCCTAACACTTTCCGACTACTTCAACTCTCTCTTGTCCGAACATTCATTGACTTGAGCGTCAGAGGGTCTGCGCTCCTCACGGAGCCAGCCATTCTTATGTCTTCTTTGCCTTGCAAGTCGCGCTCACGAGCCAGTGAAAATTTCCCCCAACATTGTCTACTAGTCTACTAGTGATGAGTTTGATCTAATGGGCTTTCACACTGATGGAGCTCTTGCTCTCATGATTGATCAACTGTGAAAATTTAGGTGTTGAGCTGTTAGTCCCACATCGGTTAGGGGTGGGAGTTATGTGCCTTCGTATGTCCGCTATCTCCTCAAAACCGATTTTGAGGGGTATGGAATTCATGCCTTGGTATCAGAGCAATTACACTCTGTCTGTCCCCAGTGGTCTCGTTGCACCCCTCAAGGATGATTGGAAACAAAATATCATCGGGTGTAATCTTTTTAGGAAAAATTTGTGGTACCCACTTCGGTACCGTACCAAAATTCATAGGGACCATCTGATGGCCCTATGGTGGATCTTTGGCATCCACCTAGGGTTCATTCTATGGCCCCTAGAATAATACCCCCACCACTGTAATGCATGAAAAATGAGATGGATGGTGGAGATGAGTTCGGTATGGGGTGGAACCCATCATTTCACAATCATTATAATGGTCTAAACGGTGCGGTTTTGGTCAAACCCGAAACCGCACTACACCGCAACGGTTTTTTATTTTGGCAAACCAAAATCGCATCATGTGGTGCGGTTTATCGCGATTTTTGGTTTTAAACCACACTACTGCCATCTCTAATAAGCACATAGGATTCCTCTTTGTGCTTTATAAATGGGTGGTACATCTCTTTTGCGTGTGCCCTTTTTCATAGACACAAGAGAGAGTGGCCACGACTTCATAGTAACCGCAACCTCCCTCTCTCTCTTATTATCTCTCTAGTGGCTCTAGGTTTCACTGGAACTAAAATAGAGGAAGAGAGAGAGAGATCACTTTAGGCATCGCGACTACCATCTCTTAGATCTCTTACCGGACTTTGTTCACAAGCTCGGGCGTCAAGAAGGACCGAAGTTGAAGGCCTATTCCCGAGATTTTTGATCTCCTTGATCGGCCTCACAAGCATAGTCTTCTTCATTGCCAAGGACGTATCGAAGAGTGACTCGGCTCTCTCTCGAGGAGGAATGCATCGACAATCTTCGTCAACTTTCTACGGATAGTCATCACTCAGTGTGCTATGACCGGAGGTAAAGTTTCAGATCCCCGCTTCTGTAGATGGTCTTTATGTTCATTGTTTTCAAAGCCAATGGTTATTGATAATAGAGATTATCGCTTGTTTCGTGTAGGCTTTTCTTACATCTAATATTTTGCAATCCTCTATGGTGTTGTTGGGCGATTTTTGTGGATTGTCTTCATATCACCGGGAGCTTTACTAATATCTTTGTCCGCCATGTCAGGAGAAATGCTAACATAGTACCACACAAGCTGGCGTGCCATGTGGTTTGTAATGCTATGTTACAACCTTGGGTCGACCTTTCCTCTGCACCTCCACCAAACTCTTCATACAGGGTCACTCAATTGCAGCTATTGATCCACTACTGTCACCAACTCTCTCCTGGACTATTATGCTAGCATTGTCTAGCCTAACCGAATCTAGTGCAACTAATGATCGGTGTTCTTCCACCTCTGCTCTATTGTTAAACTTTGTTCTTTCATTAAATACTTTATTATTTTCTTAACCCTTAAACTCCGTGGTCTTTGAGGCGAAGTCTTCATGCATTCTTGGGAGGAAGAGAAACCCTAAGGTAAATTAGGGTGTTTTCGTTGTAGTTTAGCGTTGATTGTAACTTCTTTGTTTGATTTCCACATAGATGTGGCGCATGGATATTCGACCCACCTGATGGCCCATACAACTACGTAATGCTCTGTTTTCCAAACCAAAGAACAAAATATAGTGATTAACAATTAATTAAATGGCTAAGCTGATTACATTAGCAAGATTGCAAGCCGAAGATGACCCCCTGATGCTTCTCTCCGCCGTCGTCGGGGAAGAACATCTCCTTCATCTTGATGAAGGTCTGCATCGTGAGCAGGCTATCGGAGCCGGCCTGGTGGCACTGCCCCACCTCCCGCTCCACCATCAGTATCCGCGCCACCTGATCCAGCCCCCCGAACAGCCCATCGCAGAACCACATCAACTGCTTCACGTCGAACATCCGGTCGCCGAACAGAGTCCTCACCAGGCCCAAGAACTCGCCAATGGATCGGGGCAGCTTCTCGCAGGTCAGCGCCTTGATCAGGTACCCAAAGTCGTAGGCGCTGTGGAAGGTGACCCAGCTGACGCGCGAGCCGTTGCAGACCAGCCCCGACGACATGAACTGCTCCGCGAACTTACGGGACTCGATCCCCCTCTCCCGGTTGGAGTCGAAATCGATGCCGTGGGTCTTGAGGAGGGCGATGGAGTCGGGGGCGTGGCGGTCGCCGCGGCGGAGGTCGAAATCGCGGAAGTTGAACTCCCACACCAGGCGGGACGCGCCGGCGGCGTCGGAGAGGGTGAGGCCGAGCTGGATCAGGTGGAGCTCGTCCACGTTGGACTTGAGGAGCTCGTAGCGCTCGTCGGGGGAGAGGAGGCGGGGGTGCTTCTCGGGACGGTGGACCACGCCGGGGAACTCCGTGTCCATGGCGGCGAACGGGTGGCTCTCGATGGCGGCGCGGATCAGGTCGAATTCGGATTCCAGGTTATCCGCCCACACCGAGCGGACGTGGACGGGGATCTCGAGCTCCCAAGTCATCGCGGCAGCGGCGGTGGCGGAGGGATCGTCGTCGGTCTCGGGCGCGTGCTCGCTCTCTGTTGTTTGGTAGGACTCTCAGCTGTTGGTTGATTTGGGGGAGAGGGGCGGAGTCGGCGGACTATTTTATACATCGGCTGGAGAGAGAGAGAGAGAACGGCTGTTTTGGTTTCCATATCGGCTGGAGACAGAGGCTGTTTCGGTTTCCATATCGGGTGGGGGTACCGTACCAACATCGCCACTTGACGGTACTAATTCAACATTCAGTTCAGAGCAACCAACCTCTATCTAAAAGATAGCTCACTGATGTAATTTATTATTAATAACTATTAACATCCAAGTATAGCATTGAAATAAAATGTCCGAATGTCCACACCTCGGACCGTTTTCGATCAAAACCACCCAAATAACTCACCTAACCGAACCCATCCTCCCCTCGCCCCCTTCTTCCCCACTTCGCACTCGGTTCCTGATGCCCTGCAGAGCGTCGGACCATAATGAACAAGTCGATCTACCTTCCCTTAGGATCAGGGGCATCCCGAAACCTTTTCAGGCAATGGTCCACTTTAGGCTCGGACTAATCCCTCTAGTAGTGAAGCTCGACCCACTCGGCAATATTGCTTCTTTGAGACTTAGGGATGATCAAAATTAGCTATAATGTGCTTGGACCCTAATTCAGTAATTCCATGAAGCCCCTCTTTGAACCTTTATTGCCAAAATTGGCTCTCATGTGCTGAACTAAAGCTAGTAGTTGAGATGATGATGAGGAAAGATGGTCACATCACTTCTATGGTCAAAACAAGAAAAAGAAAAAATTTCATGGTTGTCTTCTAAAACAAGAAAGGAACGGGATTGTGTGTGTTGTGGAGGTGGATCTACAATGAATGACTTTTTAACTCCTCTTAATACTTAATCTAAGCAACTTTTTATACTTCTTTGACAAGCCACCAATCAATATCTTACCAAAATATGGTATCTTGATTTTATGAACAACATTTTGGTTGGGGTTCATTCTCAGGTTTATTTATGAATGATGATGTTAGTAAATAGTCAATATCATAATATGCAATCATGATGCCATATTGATATTGTAAATTATGGAAATGGATTTGAATTATGGTAACTTATTCTCACATTTGAATTTGTTTTGTTTATGTTGACCCTATTTGAATTTTTTTTTTTTTTGGAGGGGAAAGGGGGGAGGGGGGAAGTGACCAATAGACTCTTTACATCACCCATTAGTTTGCTCATGGCTTCCAAGTGAAAGAGATGTTCCAATTTTTCCACCTCGTCCGAGTGCCAACTAACATGATCATTATCACCGCTCACAAAATATTGTCACTTTCATCAAAATATTATCACCGCATATGAAATATTGTTACACCCTTGAAATATTATTGCCGCCCTCGAAAAAAAAAAATTGCCACCTTTGAAATATTATCACATTCCTCGAAATATTGTCCTCGCCCTCAAAATATTTTGCCTACCGACATGCACGGACATAACTAGTATATATATAATACTGCACACGTCAGTGGACGTAATTCGACGTCCTTGAGGACTTGGGATTCCTCAATCCAACGTTCCCTAGGTGTCCAATAGCTCTACAACGACTAGATGCATCTGGACACTTCACGAATGAATAGATCGATCGAGAGCCATCCAATTTATACATATCGATCAGGTCCCCTCAGCCGGAGCCCCTCACCCCCTATGTTCGATGCTCTGCCCTTTACCCTCCAACCTGCGATTAGCCGACCCAGCCATCCCCAACCACCATCAGACCCATCACCTCCACCACAGACCAACCACCACCCCTTCCTCTCCCTCCAGTACTCTCTCTTCATCTGATTCTCTTAGTGTGTAAGTGCGGTACCTGTAGAGGATGCATGGTGATGCATGCATGATGATGATGTACACTACACATTTATGCACATCAGGCAATATCTTTTCTTTTCTTTTTGATAAACATGTATGTTTATATCTTCACGTAGCCCTTTTGTGTGCATATCGATTGATCATTGATGTAATTTATTATTAACTAGTGTATGCCCGTGCCTGTCGGCACTGCAGCAGGCCGTTTTCAGCGGCAACACACTTGAACATTTTTGGCAACAAAACACTTTCGACGACAACACCGACATTCATAGGGACACCCATTTCCTCGCTCGTGCCATTTGGCACGAAGCGGGCGCCTTCGGTGCGACCAACTCCCCCTCCCCCTATAGTCGATCAATTATAGTTGTCTCTGTTTGAACGGATTCCTCGAGATCGACCCGATGGTTTGGGGCAGCCGAAATTTCAACAGGCGGGTTTATAGCCGTTGATGCGAACAACGATCACGGGATGAATGGTCAGGTTTAGTGCAGTTTCAATGGGTTGGGATTTGAAACCAAGGAGAAATCGTGCGTTGATATTTGAACGAATGGTTTGATCTATTCGGTTCATTTTTGTCCAGTCAGCTTGTCCTAGTCAGCCTTTTTGTTCTGTTTTGTCTAGTCAGCACAAAACCAACGTTCCTTGTTATATAGACTAGTGCATGCCCGTGCCTGTCGGCATTGCAGCGGGCCACCTTCAGCGGCAAGACACCCCCCGGGCATCACCACCCCCACCCCCACCGGCGTATGCGGCGACAACACACATGAACGTCTTTGGTAACAAAATACTTTCGGCGGCAACATCGGCCCCGCCCCGACGGACCGACAACCCCAACACCACCAACAGCAGCCATTGTTGTGACATTCGCTGCCACCTAAGCGACCGCCTTTGTCACGCCCCGGTTTTCCATACAAAGGAAAACTATCCAACTCGGGGGTGAGAAGGTAGAAGTTATGAGTTTGAATTTACTTGATAAAATATCACCATTTATTTTTTTAAAAAAAATGGTGAAAGCTACGCTACTGAAAAGGTAGCCTTGAGGAGAGGCCTACCATATGTCAACTGGTATCGAGCAACAGATATTACCATAACTAACAAAACTAACCAACAATCCCAACCAGAAAGGAAAATCCAAACATGTCCATACTAATTCCCAATTACACCAAATGTTGAAGAAGATAAAGACTACTAGCTACTAACAAGAAATCTGATCACTGCTGCTCCAAGACCACGCCTGCTTTTAACCACCGTCTACTGCTGACCTGAAACTGGATCTGCCCGTGGGAATGGGCAGCCCCCATGAGAATGGGAGATTAGTCGTGTGAAAAACGACTAGTAAGGCTACTAATACTAAGCTACTACTCCAGTATTCTATTTAATGTGACTAAGCATGCATTCAATTATAATACTCCTATAATTTCAAAATAAATAAACAAGCTCTATCTATAAATTGCACATTCATAGAATCATTAAGTTCTGCAGAAAAGATGTACATGCAAGTAAATTAGTTATTTGTGAACCGTCGGTTTTCTACCAGTTCCGACAACAGAAACCTACTGGACACAAGTTACCTTGGATCCTCCAGTAGAAAAGTTTACCCAAATGGCCAAGAGGGGTTTCCCGTCTTTCACGGAGGAGCTCTACCGCCCAACTTACTTTTTCGAGGTCGTACCTCAGGAGTGGACTACTAGGCCAAGGCTCTCAAGCCCCCTGGCTTTACCGCCTGCCCAACCCCGTGACCCTACCTACTTTATTCAGATTGTGCACGAGTAGTGGTTCACCTTCCACTCGTGCACACGGGTCTCCCTACACACTTCCCTCTAGGAAGCAACAATGTCATATCTCAGTCAAATGATGATTCAATACTATCCATCCTGCCTCAGTTTCCGAGACAGCCGGTATCGTTGCTCATCGACAACTCAACCAAGTTCATATATAAGTTAACATATCTCAAGCACAATTCATAAGTGATTGTTATATCTATATTCATAGAATGACATGTTCTCAATGTACTATTACCATGCTATCAAATATCTCATTGTTCAAGTTTAAAGCAATTAGACGATAACCATCTTCGCATGTAATGATGTGCCCACTCCCCACATGCGATTCAACACATGCATTAGGCACATCATTCCCCATGCAAGCTTCAGAATACTACACAGCTACACTAAACAGTCTACTATTGTAGATGACATAATAAGAGTAACTTACCTTAGGTAGAGTAGCAAGCTCCTGTACAAGGTGTCCTAATGTCCACACCCGGGTATCCAAGTGCACGACCACCACTAGGAAGCTCCAATGCTAAAACACATCAAATAAGAAGGCATCACTAACCTAACAACTAAACGACAATGGGTCGGTAGATTTGGATCGCACAAACGTGATTGATAGAATGAAGGTTCGTAGGGGTCAAATCGGTGCGATACGGTGGCTAGACCTATCCTCGACATGGGCAAGTGTGTACAGGGGTTACAAGCTAACCCACCAGATTTTCCATTCTAAAGGATTAAAAAAAAAGGGTCTATGGAGGAAATCCAGGTCACCCTCGGTAGGGGACCGGTGCTGGGTTGATAACACGGGGACCCGTGTAATCATACGGCCCAAAATCAAATTCTATAGGATAAATATAGACTCAGGGTATTAGCCCCGAGCTATCAGGTCCGTCTTGGAAAAATAATTCTAATGCCGCCAATTTCGCCCAAATCTGAATTCGGACGAAGAAATAACGGTCGAACCACGGAAGCCGACTAGTTCGGTTCCATGGCTGTAAACAGGAGTTTAAAAGTGGTTTGTACAGGATGAAACCCAGATTATCAGGTAGCATTTTTCGAGCCGGTTCCAATGCCGCCAGTTTCGCGGCATTCCGACGTCGGACGAAGAATCTATGCCCAAACCAAGATCTATAGTTCAATAGTGGTTCAAAATTTAAACCGGGTTCAAGGGCTGGTCTAACCTAACTTAAAAGAACAATACCCGAAATTCCCTCTATGTCCCTTTTCTTCTCCACCCAACCAACGAACCAGAGGTTGGGTTCCCATGAAACCTATGGGCCAACCTCTCAACTCCGACCAACTCCGGCAACTCGGGAGGGTTCGTACGGCTTGCTAAGCACCACTCAGGTCTTCGGGGCCCATCGATGGCCACTACATGATCCGTACCCGGCTCGTGAAAAAGGGAGAGAAGCCATGGCTGCAGGTTGCTCGGCTCGGCTTGGACGCTTGGGTTGGGTTGGGGATGATTGGTCGGATCCCGACCGGTGAGGGTGTGGCCGGTGGTGGTGTCAAGAAGGAGAGGAGCGGAGGAGGAGAAGAGAGAGGGGGAGGAAGAACCTGGGAGAAAGGAGAGGAATCCGGTGCCGATGCTCCAACAACGGTGAGACCTCCACTCCGGTTGTTCTCGAGCGGCACGAACACGCGAGAAGAGGAGAAGAATGACGGCTAGGAGAAGGCTAGGGTTCTCTCATGCAAGGCTTTATAAAGAGAGGAGGGATGAAACCCTCAACAAAATGACACCGTCCGATAATAATCGGACGACCCTCATCTCAGCAGAATGATCCAAGGGAGATGGAAAAGCTCAGCTGCGTGTAGAGGTTGTTGTAGGAAGTCGGGTCGGGTCTAATACCACCTACAAAACCCAACTACAAACATCCGAAAAGCTGTTCCCTTCTACTCACAAACAGGAAAAGCTCTAAACTTCTCATTCGGACTCCGATCCGCGGGTGTGAGTAGTCCCCGGAGAAGGATTCGACGAGCCGAACGCAACCGTGCTAGTCTCGTCTCCATCCGACTATTCTATCAAGTGCAGTTATATAAAGGGTAAAAATTACTAAACCGTTAATAACCTTTTTCTAAGACCTCGAAATAAAATAATCAAATAAAAAAAATTCCACTACAGCCGTCTCGGCGAGACGACTCCATTGGTACAGGTTTTGTCAAATTCTGATGCCCTTAAATAGATTGATTTCAATATATTTAAAACTATTCACATAAACCCCAAACGGGTGTGCAAAATCTCCTGTTGCGAAAACCCCGCAACCCTGGTCACAACAGTACCAGCAAATGACATTGCTACTTATATTACCAACTGTCTTATCAAATGATGATAATCACGCATAAAAATTATTAATCCAAAGTATCCAAAGACTCCTGAGGCGGGAATGCCAAGATGGATGAGGTGAGGTGAGGTGCGGTGAGGTGTACAATGCCATGAGTTAGCCCCACATCGCCTGGAGAGAAGGAGATCCTGAGCTACTTATATAATTTCCCCTCCCAAACATAGAAGACGCGTTTTAAAGCCGTGCGCCGCTACGGAATTCGTAAGAACTCCGTAGTTAAGCGTGCTCGGGCGAGAGTAGTACTAGGATGGGTGACCACCCTGGGAAGTTCTCGTGCGGGCACGGGCAAAGCGGACAAAATCTTGTATGTTTGGGGCGGATGTTACAAAATGGTATCAGAGCCGGTTCTCCTCGGGATGGGGGGGTCTAACCCTACACGAGGACGTGTAGCCCTGAGGGGGGTGGATTATGACGACCAAGATCCAATAGGCCAATAGCCAAGAGCCAAGACTCCTGAGGCGGGAATACCAAGATGGATGAGGTGAGGTGAGGTGAGGTGAGGTGTACAAGGCCATGAGTTAGCCCCACATCGCCTGGAGAGAAGGAGATCCTGAGCTACTTATATAATTTCCCCTCCCAAACATAGAAGACGCGTTTTAAAACCGTGCGCCGCTACGGAATTCGCAAGAACTCCGTAGTTAAGCGTGCTCGGGCGAGAGTAGTACCAGGATGGGTGACCCCCTGGGAAGTTCTCGTGCGGGCATGGGCAAAGCGGACAAAATCTTGTGTGTTTGGGGCGGATGTTACAGCCTTCGATGGTAATACACCTACACGCCGCCATCAAACCACCAAACCGAAAACACCGAACATCGCCGCCGGAACTGCTCGCCGCCACCGAACCGAACCAAACCTAAACCTACCCCTAACCCTAAGATCTATAGGCCATGGGAAGAACCCTAGACCTAGGAACCGCAACCGAACCACCAAACCACCACCGTCGGACCCGAGGCGTAGCTGTAAGGAGCGTAGGCCGGGGCTGAAGCATGAAGATGCCCGGCCTCCGCCGGAGAAGGAGACGACGTCGCATGGGCGTAGGCCGGAGACAGAGCATGGGCCGAAGGCGGGGTCTTCTTCAGCTGGTGGGCGAGGGCAGGCCCGGCCTCTCCTCTCGCTCAGATATGGGATGAGAAGGAGGGAGAGGTTGGTGGTGGTGGTGGTGGTGGTGTGGGGGGGGTTGTATTGGTGCATGGAAGCTGGAAAGATTTGGCGGGATTATTACGGGATGAAAGAAACACTCTCCAGCGTTTAATGCGGTGAATTAATTGAGGGAGGCCAAATCATCTGTGATTGGAAGGTGATAGTGCGGTCGGTTTCGTGGGTTGAATTCATTTCCTTTTATGGCGTAAGCTGAATTTGAACAGATACGGCTGGCTCGTGTAGGTGCAAATTATTCAGCGTATAATAATACAAATTAAAACTAAGTTCGGATCTTCTCCAGTCGGTCGGCCCCAGTCAGTGGGCCTCAAGGCAAATCATGGTCATTGATGGATCTAGCTAGGCCCCTACATGCTAACAACTGAACATGCCGTCGGTCGGTGGGCCTCAAGACAAATCATGACCGCTGATGGATCTAGCTAGGCCCCTATGTGCTAACAACTGAACATGCCGTTTTGACTAGCAACAATTAGTGGATAATTGATTATAGCCATTTAATTATTTATAGCAATTAATGCTTTAAAAATAATAATTTAAGGATATTTAGTCCCGAGTGGCTGAATGGAATGGAAGAAAGGCAACCCATATCTTCTGCCACCTCAGGAAATTTCAATATATAGTGGTAGCACAATGGCTAATTATTTATTAGAAAATAATGATGGATAATTTGTACATAATAAATGAAGGATTCCACCATCCCATACCAACCATTCATAGCAACAAATTTAATTCAATCCCGGGTGGCTAAATGGAAATATCACCTTCGGAGATAGGATACCATTTATGCGAATTATACAGATAAATGGAATGCAGAACATTGGGTACATGCATAAGAAGGGCATGGATGGAGATTGGGGGAAGAGAGAGTGAACAGCTGTGATTGCGTGCGCGGGAGAACTTTGTCTAGTCAACAATGTTTCTTTTTGTCTAGTCAGCTTTTGGTTCCATTTTGTCCTAGTCAGCATAAAACTGTCGTGCCATGTTATATAGATAACATCCAAGTATAGCATTGAAATAAAATGTCCGAATGTTCGCACCTCGGACCGTTTTCGATCAAAACAACCCAAATAACTCACCTAACGGTACCCATCCTCCCTCCACCCCCCCCTCTTCCCCACTTCGCACTCGGTTCCTGATGCCCTGCAGAGCGTCGGACCATAGTGAACAAGTTGATCTAGCTTCCCTTATGATCAGGAAATTGAACAAAGGATAATCCAAAAAGCTGAAATGAAACAACATTCCCAATGAACAAAAGTGATTTAGGGTTTCCAAATAGACCAAAATCTAAAACAAAAATAAAAAATAAAAAAGTGCAGAACTAAACCAGTTGTGTACCACAAACACACACATCCAAATCTCAAGATAAACCAGAACATCAAAGTTGAGGAATGCATTTGCGCCTCTGAAATAAGCGAAATAAAGCTAGTAAAAATTTCCGAGAATCGATAATATCCAATCCTACAAAACAGGCTAACCAGAATCAGCTAATTCCAGTAATCATGTACTCGTGAACAACACAATACATTGACTGATTGACACAGGAAAACCTACAGGGACATCATCCCCCCACCCCTTCCAATAAAATTTTGAAAAAAACAGCTATACATGACCACTTCCAGCCATCTACATCCCCCCAACAAATCCCAGAAAACATGGAAAACTTCAATGAAATCAGACCATTAGTAAACAAGGTTTTTAAAAAAGCAGCAAAATTGTGACAAGAAACCCCTCCTACCACTCATTATACATCCCAGCCGTCTTTCCGGCTATTAAATCCCCATTTGTTGGCAGCCAAATCCCCATACAACTCTGTGAACTTCACAAGGCACTCACTCCTCACCTGATAATGGGCCTGCGTGTTCGAGCTGATGGCTACCCCCGAGAATTTCGACGTGTCTATGGCCCAAGAAGGCTTCACATACTCCACTGTCCTCCTCGTCGAGCTCGTGTTCACATACAAGAAATTTAGAAGCAGATCCTCGCAGTTGAATTGCTCGTCGACGATCTCCCTTCCCTGACTTGCCCCCTTGCTCCAATATCTCTCAAATGCCAATCTACCATCCATGAATGCAGCTCCCGTCAGTATCATGTTATACCCTCCTCGGCCCCGAGCAAACTTCTCGTCCCGATATTTCAGTGGGCTTCCGTCGGCCAGGCGTGGGTAGAACCCCACTATCCTATCCGGGTGATCCCGCCAGACCTTGAACCCGCGCTCCACATCGTCGCACGTCATCATGATGTCATCATCGAGCTCGAGAACGGCCCGAGTCTTTATCAGCGGGTCCACATTGAACCTGTTATTCAAAGAGTTCCTTGTCTCCACTCGAATCCTCACCGGCACAGCAGAGTCCAAGTCGGTTTTATCCGGGGGGTGGCCCTTGTTCCACACCACCACGATCTCCCGTACCGAAGAGCATCTTGAATAGTGCTTCACAAACATCTTCAAATTCCACAACCGGGCATCGTAGGTCATCGTTAGCATTGTGAACTGAGACAAGTGTCCCTTCACTGGGTAAGGCTCTTCAGCGCCATTGCCTCCATATGTATAATGGGTGCCGATGCAGATTAATGCGACAACAATCAGAAATATGAAAGCTAGTACCGATCGGCCCATGCATGTGTTGGCCTTTATTCGTCCTTGGAGAAGGGATGCTAACCTGTTTGTATGAGCAGAAAGCCATCTCAGCTTCGAATAGAGATAAAGATGTTCCCGCGTCCGGATGGCATCGCTTCGTTTTCCTGAGACTGGAAGGCACCAGCTGGGCGGTATAATGCACTTTATCGCATTAAGCAGTATTCCGGATAGTATCACCAGTGCGACTGCAACCGCGATTGCTGCATAGCCAATGGCAAGCCTACGAGAAGAATCGCCCGAGGGAACTCGGTCACCATCCATCACACCAACCCA
This sequence comes from Chamaelirium japonicum, assembly GCA_947650365.1. NCBI lineage: Eukaryota > Viridiplantae > Streptophyta > Magnoliopsida > Liliales > Melanthiaceae > Chamaelirium > Chamaelirium japonicum. The sequence goes on from OX393550.1 coordinate 90,258,905, forward strand.
CTCACCCGATGGAAGCTGCTGGACATCTAGTTGATGGTAACGAGCACCATTCCAATCATTACGGCCTTTTTTGGGCTCTTCTATGCCGAGTGGGACAGCAAATTCCTCATACTCATCCATGGTAAGGGTTGAAACCTTAAATACTACTACGCGCCGCCCATACGTCGTACCGCAGTCCTGTCCTGTGCGGTAGAGGTTGCCATTGTAGATGAATGGCCTGCCTGCATTTCGAGCACCTAAGCTCTTGTCGATGTTATGAACTGGGTTCTGCTTGTGTGGCTCCCAAGGACCAAGTGGTGAACTGCTGTACCATATCTCGAGCTCTCCGTTCTTTTTAGCACCAAAAGCACTGAAATCTGACCCGAAAAGCCAATAGAGCTCACCATATTTGATGATAAATGAATCTATAAGGGGCTTTTTCAGAATGGCCTTCTCAAATTTCCATTGCAGCGGAAAATTCACAGCCCGATAGAGACGAAGCTCGCCTTTCTTACTGCTTTCAGGCAACATGAATATCTGTGAAATTCAGAGATGGACAAGAGGAATGGTAAATTTGTTAAAAACTAAAAGCTCAAATGGATTTTTGGGCTTCCGTGATTCAACTTGGGAGGTAGAGAAGTTAATCTTACTTGGTTCTGGTGACTGAAAACATATGGATAAGAAAGGTGCCACTCTGCATCTAAAGCAATACCCAGGTGCTCCCATGTTGCACCCTTGTCCTTGCTCATAGCAACACCTATGTCTCCTTGCAATGTCACAGGATTCTTCGTTTCGAAGAACAAATAGAAGGTATCCCCCTGATTAATATGATATTATTAGTGATTGTTGAAATTTGAAAAGGCTGACCAAAGGGGGGGCTAAAAAATACAGCTGTTTCTTTTATAGATTAATTTATGCTTGAGAATGAAGAATGGTGAAGGACAGCCTTTTTGTTAAGTATCAAATACCACTTCATTCATGTAAATAGAAACCACATGACCCAACATTATGAAAAGAGTGGCTGTGGCATCCATTTGAACCAGGTCCAATAGGAATTGATAGCAATTTCAGTTGGGCCATCAAAAGGACAGAATGGGACCTGAGAACCACCTGAACTGGAAGTTATACTAACCATCTTAACTTAGCGGATCCATCAGGTTCATAGTGAACCGGCTGGGCCAAGTTTGGCTAATTATATTTAGAATATAAATATTAGCAACTGCATGCATGCAGTAAGATTTGACTATGGGGCTTTACTTTGCCTTCTCACATACCAACAGATAGTGGTGTTAAATTTGGTAACTCAAAAATATAAATGAAAGTGCGACTCAAAAGTAAATTGAAACATTCTGATCGATTACCTGGCTGACTGGCCAGTTGAACAGATTTCAGATCTGAACAACTCAGTTTTATGTCTGCTCAGGTTGACATTACCCGAGCTTAATGTTCACTACTTAAAAACTATTTTCTCTTTCAGCACTCAATAGCAGTTCAAAGGATGGACAACTAAATCTCCTCTTCTGCAACACCCCTAATCTCTATAAACTACCACTACCAAGGGCCTATACTTCCACTGACCAAAGAGTTTTGAGTTCTTAACAGATTTGTTCAGCAAAAACAAGGAATTCCTAACCATCATAATCAAGTGACCTGGTAAACATGAACACATGATGGTACAATATAATGATGACAGAATAATTAGACAATGCATGAAACTTAATCATGTGAATCCTTTTAATATGGATGTGGTGTGTATCATAGTAAATAGCATGCCAAAATCCAAAAAGTGAACATCTCCAGTAGCCTTTTTCATAAAAGAACCCTGCTTCACTATCTATATAGAAACAAAGTGTAAATAAAAAATGTGTGCTATTACTTTCATACATATAGCAAGGAAAAAAATTTAAGAAAATGTATTTTAGTAGAAAGCAAGGACTTGATGGTTATTCCATTCCTTGCAATGCGATTCTCAGGGAGTTGTGTAGAATAACACCCGACAGCCTTCAAAGTTTCAGCTAAGTTCACAGTGTTATGTTTTGCTTGAATCTCTTCCACTGTTAACAATGTTTTTTAATTCGTGTCTCGTTTAGTCGTTTATTTCGTTCAGATCACCCTTTGTATCTCTTTGATGCTTTTCTTCATCATGATCCTTAATGTTATGGTAAATGTGATTCATATGCTGAATTGCAGTGTACATGAGATTTGTATGCTGTAAGTTCCACACTACTATCATGGCAGCATGTGTTTCACCTACCTCATTAATATTTAATGTCTGCCAACCACTGTCGTAATGAAACAAGTTATTGTCGCACTCCTATATATATATATATATATGTGTGTGTGTGTGTGTGTGTGTGTGTGTGTGTGTGTGTGTGTGTGTGTACCAACAAAAGTATGAAATTAATAACTACTTTTTACTTGTCCTGGCCACTTGACATACAGCTACCATGCACAAGGCCATGCCACTGGTTGTGGAGGATGCTTGCAATTTTCCACATCATGCGCCAAGAACAGTTGCAAAGCAAGTTCTATGGTTATCACTTATCAGATGCAATCATGCTAGATCTATGTGCAACTGAGATACCTATAGGCATCCAAAACCTTTTGGATCTAGATCAGCTTTGCTGATTCTCATCAGATCAGAATCAGCCTTGCAGACTACCAATCGGAAACTAGTGGCTGATTTTTAATTCCAGTCTGAAAAACAAAACCTTTGCTGGTTTTTAATCAGATCTAAAACTGAACCAGTTATTCTAAACCAGATCCAAAAGTATTTGCTAGTTTTAAATCAGATCTCAACTGAATTGCTAATTTTAAATCCGATCCTAAACTGGATAGATTAAGGGTAGTTTTACTGATTTGAATCAGTTTTGTGGATATTATGTCATTAACCGTGCATTTAACACAGTTCTAATATTTATTTAAGATATAAGCCTGCAGGCTTTAAAAACAAGCATATAAAACCAGATCCAAGTATGATAGCAACAGATCTAATCTTAAAAACTTCAAGACTAAGCATCTCATCATGGATCTGCTTATAAGCCATCAGATCTAAGCAAGATGACATCGAATCTAAATATGATACGTCCAGATTTATGCACTGTAAATCGACCAAAAGTTTCATATCTACTAAAAAATCAGATCTGAATAGGTCTAAGCCAGGGAATGGATGTCCGCATGAGAACCCATATGGTTGTCCTGAAAACAGTCGATGGGATGAGATCAAAATAGATCAAGAATGATGTCAGACACAAAAATCTAAAAGTAGGTTTGATACCATTGTCATTTTAAATCATTCTCCTAGATCTGATCCATTTAAGTGGATCCACCCCAAATCGTATATCAACATGAAGGGGAAAACCTCTTATGATGCCAGATCCAAGGCCAGGATCATGGTTTTAAACTTTAGTTTTGTGTCTAGTTTCGGTCCAAGTCGAAATCAAAATTTCGGCCAATATTTCAAAATTTTGGTCAAATTGGTGGAAAATTTTCAAAATTGTCCAAAAAGTGTTTTTTGCTAGATTATTTTAATTTTAATTGTAAGCCTTTTATAGTTGTGCATACATATTTACATAAATCTTTTGAAGAAAAAAAAAACACACCAAACACATAGTAAGTTTACATGGACCATGATAACCAAGGTGGAATAACAGTAAACTGGAAAAAAAAAATTGATAACCACCGTATATTTATATCAGTTTATAAAATTTACATTGTTTACATCACAAAGAAAACAAAATTACCCACCTTTGCTCATCCAAGTAATCTCTTCCTCGCTCTTCCAACTGAACTCATCATCATCTGCCCCTAACAGATCACTATAACCTCCGACTGATGGACTAGGTCCACTACCACTGCCACTGGCATCATGAACAAACTGTGTCAGCATTCAGCCTCTATAAGCTTGCACCCACTGTTCAGTCTAATCAAAGACCGTCTGTCGATATTGAACCCTCTCCTCTTCTGTCTCGATAACTGGCATGTACTCTATATCATCTCATTCTGAATGAACCTTGGTGGATGGAGTCTGAGTGCCTGTATGTCTAGACTCCTGGATCCATCCCTTCTTCGGCTGTTAGGCGAGTTCAGTGGCCTAATCCAGCAACTTCGGGTGAAATCAGGTGGATTTTGGTGAAATCGAAGAAATTAAGAGGTTTCGGGCATAATTTAGGCTCAATGGGGAGGCTCTGGTCTAAATGGGGAGGCTATGGTCTAAATGGGGAGGCTTCTGTCAAAATGGGGATGCCATGGTCAAAATCAACAAGCATTTACAGACATCAATCCCACCGAAACCAGCCCACAGTTTTCACAAAATGTGGACTGGTTTCGGTCGAAATTATCAAAATGACGACGAAACTTGTGCAAAGTAGACAACGAAATTGGGGGGCACCACGTGGCTTCAGTGGGCCCCGCTGTTTCGATCGGAATCTTGACAAAATGGACGAAATGATCACGAAACAACGAAACTTTGACGATGTGGGCAATGAAACCAGCGGTACAGCACATGGTTTCGGTGCGGTCCCACTATGTAGGTTGAAATCTCGATAAATTTGCCAAAATACCTCTGAAATCCCAAAACTTTACCATAATCGAAAGGGGTCCAGGTTTCGAACCCCCTTTTGTTTCACCTAAGGCCAAAACCGAAATTATTCGGTGAAATTTTGGTTTTTGACTGAAATTTCAAATCATGGGCCAGATCACAGCGAAAGTAAATAAAAAATCAAATAAACCCTAGATACTCATCCATATGGTTCACGCCATGAAACTACTAATAAAATCAAAATATTAACACGAAGAGATGACGAAATCATACCTTGTCCAATAAATATAAATGGAGAAGATTCCTCTAATATTTTTCACAAACAATAGAGATATGCAGCTAGAAGATGGATTCTAGCTCGATAACATGAAAATGCCTCCTCCAGGTAACCCACGAAACCCAAGATGGTAGTATTTATTTTACCGAGGCTCTCTTTCCTCTTTTTCTTTTTTCTAGCCTCAAAATGGAATAACTATGTTGCCCACTAATTTTCTTCTGCATCAAGGAGGTCGCCCTTTTGCTTTATAAAGCATGGGGGTCGGCCCCCCTTATAAACTTCAAATAATCCCCCTTAAACTTCCAACCTAATTCTTATTATGGATCTAGGAGGAGAGGTAATTTGGTTTTTATCCTCATGAAAAAATAGCCTATAGGAAGGAAAAATACCATATTGTCCTCGATTGGTCGGCCCATGGTCTCCTTGTGGGAGATCAACATGGTCAGCTCTCTTGGGCCTAACTTGGGGTTCTAACCAAGTCAGTCGCCCCACTGAGTATCCGTTTGGGATGCTCATATATGTTAGTCTCATGACTTCCACATAGCCAATAGCCCACACTTAAATACTTACCTTACTCAAAAGAGAGTCAAAGAGCGCCTAGTTGGTTTAAACTTTGTGTCAACCCATACAAAAGCCCGTTAGGGTCTAGAGGGGATTTTAGGGATTATCTTACTTGGCTAAAAATTAGCTTCTGGTATCTTGTTGACACAATTAGCAATAGTAATTAAATCCCAAATAATTCCACTAAATAGTGTGATTGAACTTTGACTAAGTGACATTACGCTCAAAACTCTTTCCTATTAAGTATCTACAACAAAGCCCATCCACTAGATATCTTGAAAAGACACTAGGGTTCACCAAGTTTCCCCTAAAATGCCTATTTACTTCCTATGCTCCTTATGTATCCGCTATACCGATGTGAACATATAGATAACTTCTTTTATTAAATTAATGTATCATGAAAATTGTATGATTTTAATGCAAAAAAAAAAAAATTAAGTAAATAATTATGCTTCTCTTCATAATAGCGTGTGGATTCCATATTGACAAATATGTGTTTCCACAAGCCACAGCATTGATGCTGACTACCTAAGGTAACGAGATCTTGAACGTCCAATTAGATCTCACTCAGTAGCAAATCTAAGCACCCAACACCAATAATTTGGATTCATTATTCCAATTAGGTCTCACTCAATGGTAAGTCGAAGCACCCAACACCAATAATTTCAGAATATTATTCCTTAGGATTGAGGGCATCTTTCCCTTACCGGTGGTAATAATTGAATCATAGGTGATAGTATTTAATGATTGATTCTTGACAGCAATCCAATTCAATGTACTGAATACGCTAACACACTGACCCTCAGTCTTACCTAAATGATTGAGATAGATCACCCTATAAGAGATAGATGATGTCATAGTCTTTCATATAAAATGCTCAACTTCATCACCGTCTATGAATCCTATTCACAAACTACAAGGTACTAATCGCATGATCTCTTATGCACGACTCACACTCATAAGGTTCATTATGTTCACAACGGCATCTACATTTAACTTGTGAATCATTGACTTATCCCACGATCTCATGTATACCCACTATTGTATGAATTAGGAGTGTAACAAAGACCCTCATATCGGATATTAAGCTATACATTGCATATAAAGCCTTCCGGCATCAACGCCCAAAATTTCCCTCAAGCAGAAACCTTAAAACACACAGATTTGTCCCCAATCATTCAACCCAACCAAAATTAGATCCTAAACGGCCCTCCATCAACCTCAGACCTTCCACCACAAAAGCCCCAAAAGTTGGATCCATTAACCCAATTTCATTGAATATCAGTTCTAGAGCATACAATCCAGATCTGGTAATTCTTCAATCTTTTCACATCCAATGGTCTGATCGATTTGAAATTGTTACCAACCCTTCTTAATAGTTACACCTATCTAGTATCTTCCCACAAATTTTGAGCTTCATTGGAAATTCAGAATTCCCATAATCATCAAAATAGGTGCCCTGTTGTCACTAAATTATACACAATTATGTCCCATGCACAATTATGTCCGACTTCAAGTGTCGAGATTGAGTTCCGTCTTAACCCAATCGATGTTGGACAATTCCCATGTGAAGTGTCACAAGTGTGAAGTACAACGAAGTCCAAAAAGCACTTATCCATCATCCAACCAAGAATCTGAAGGCCTTTAAAGGGGAGTATTCTTACCATGGTTTCAAGTTTCGGTCCGACACCCGAAGATCGGTTTCAATGGTTTTGATCGAATTTTCGATGGTTTTGTTTTTTGGATTTTTTTTTTTTTAAAAAAAATTGCTAAAAATATAAAAAAAAAATTGGAAAATTTCTAGAAAATTAATACAAGAAAAATAAATTTAAACCATATACACTATTTTTTAGAAAATTTAGGCATGGCAAACATGCAACCAAATGCAAATGCCATATGCAAAATCTAAATGTCACAATGCCATTTTCATTATACAATGACATAGCTAACAAACAAACAAACGGTGGAAGAGTCAGGATCAAGGAATGAGCAGTCAGTACCACATGTTATTGCGAGAATGACAATGTATGTCTCGTCATCATGTCGTTGTGGCCCTCATGAGTAGTACTGCTACAAGTGATTGTATCCAAAGAATCATGTATCAAAAAAACCTTAGAAAGATGTTTATCTCAAAAAATATTTGTTGTGCCTCTTCATTTCTGGCGCAAGTCTCGAAAAAAATTGCTTCGATCCGGCCTCCAAGAAAGGGAAATTTAGCGATTTGAGTGAGGAAACCTTGAGTGTTTCTCTCCAAAAACCCCATACTTAAGCTTAGAGGGATGCACATATGACCCCCAAATGACCCAAAACAACATTTAGATTACCAATTCGGTATGCCTAGTTCAATTTAAGTGGCTTCAGACTAGTTTCGGTCCGATATGAACCGAAACTAGGAGGGGATCGAGGACCGGTTCTGAAACCGATATAAAACGACCAATACGAATCGATTTCACCCAAAACTCCAAACCATGAGTTACTTGCTTACTTCTCTTCGTTTCTTCTTGTTTAATTCTTGCTTGTGTTGAACTTTGTTCTAGATAATAACTTTCTTGTTTATTCGATGTTTAATTTCAGTAAATGTACCATCTTTATATATCATCTTACTTGCATTGACCTTTAGAAATATACTATGGATTGCATCATTGTGTATGGGTGTTAGGTTGTTCGGTTATCATACTTCTTGCCTTACATGACATCCTACTCATCCTCCACTAGATTGTCCTAAAGCATATTGGGTATCAAACCCTAGGTTTGACCACGGCTATTAGAGTGGGTGAGTCTTTTATAGTACATATGATCTATAGGCATAGACTAGCCATTGATCAATTTTGTCCTATGCTTGACAGTGAGTTATATGCTCCACCCCAAGCCTATCTGCCAGTTTTTATTAAAGAAGTGGACTTAATAGAGACCGTTAGTCGAGGAGTCCTCGCATTGAATTGCAATATAAATCTTTTGTTCAGTATCTTTTGAGTGGACCCATAAATGATTCTTGGGTGAAAGAGAAGTTTGATTATAATATAATGTGCGTTATAGATAATATAGAGGATGAATTGGATTATAGGAGACAACTTAGTAGGAAGTTGATTGCAGCTAAGAAGAAGAGAGATCAGATCGATTCCTTTCAAAGAACACTTCTTTAGAACATAGAAAACTCCCCTACCATTGTTTATCATGATGAAAATATTGCAGAGCTTGCAGACCCTACTCCATAAGATGGAGAAAGCAAGGAGTATGACTGTATGAGTCATTAGTGTTGGGATTTTCCACAAAATCTAGCAGCCTTAATTGAAGGAGAGATTGTGATGAGTTGTCTTTGATGATCCATCATGGTCCAGTGGTACCTCATGAGTTTTTTGCAAAAGGCCCAGGGGTTGGATATTATCGACCTCATCAAGCCTTTGAGAAAATTTGTGTTCTCAAACCTAATCCTACTTCTCTTAAACTTTCTCGTGCTACTCACTGATTGAGGAGTAATATTTTCACCACCTATTGTCAATTAGGAGAACAATTCGGTGTACTTAATGAAATGCTCCCCACTGTATATCAGATAAGTTATTTATCAAACCCTAGTTGGAAATTAAGGCCCTAGAAGAGCCTTAATGTTTTGGGTTAATCAAGAGGAAAATGCTTGTTCACGCACTGCCTAGGGATGGCAACGGTGTGGTTCTGGGAAAAATCAAAACCGTACTGCAACACCGAACTGGCACACCAAAACCGCACCGCACCGCAATGGTGTACAGTTATGTAAAATCAAAATTGCACCATACAGTGCGGTATTGTGCGATGCACCGCAGTTTATCATTATAGTGGTCTAAAGACTAAACGGTGCGATTTTGGTCAAAATCGAAATCGCACCGTTATACCGAAACCGAAAACTAAAACCGCACCGCAATAGTATTATATTTTGGCAAACCAAAACCGCATCATGCAGTGTGGTTTACTGCGGTTTTCGATCTTAAACCGCACCGCTACCACCCCTATCACGGCCTTGCAAAGTTTACTATTAATTTCATTTATAATGACGAGGTATAGTGTAACCTCTATCTATGGATAGTTGTCAAGTGTTGTTGGTACTTGGTACGACCATGTCAGTACGTCGCGATCGAGGGACAGACATGATGGGCGAACCAATAATCACTACTTCGCTTTTGAATGGCCGAGTGGTAGTCCTTAAGCCTAAATCAATTTCCAATAAAACAAGTGACATTCTTGCTGAACAATCCCCTCTTAGTCCTAAAGGAAACAAGAATACTTTGCTCCAAAAGTAGATTGTAATTAAATACCTCTTGCATCTCAGTTTTATGAGAATGTAGTTACATCTAATTGGAACATTCATAACATGAATGTTGAAGTTAAAATCAATTTAAGCAATGAATATTTTATATCTATTGCAACTGATCATCACAGGTTCCAAGAATTGCATGATGGGAACTTAGCTAAGGTAAGAATTTTACTTGCAGTTGCAGAGTTTCTAAAGATCTCTTGAAAAAGATGAGTTGGAATTTGGATTCTTTCTTTGGATTTCATTGCATAAGTGCTAAATTGGGAATTAGCCACATCTTCAGTCATAAGGATTTGGTTCGATACTTCGAGCCTATAGTTAGTTTACCAGTTAAGCGTCATCTTTTTCCTTCCATAGATGTGTCGTGCTTGTTCATTTCCTTCCTCTGCCTTTTCTTTTACCACCACTTTTAGCTATATTGCATGAGATGAGATAGAGGATGGTGTGAAGCATCTTTCCCACTTGCAAGGGTCGAGACCTTCAGCAGTTCTTACTGTCAGAGATTGACTTTGGCACATGAAATGTTCTTGTGTCAACCAGCCGAGCAGTTCTACAATACTACTTGAGTTTGAATGTGACGCTTCTCGAGTTACTTCACTTGCTAGATATATAGAGGATTCATTGTTGTCACGCCCGAAGATAGCTAGGCCCCAGTGCGCCTAGGTGAAAAGCACTAAGCAAAAGCCTAGGCGCACGCCTAGTTTTAGGCATTGATTTTTTTTTTAAAGTAAAACCCAACCCGCCCCCATCTTCTTTGTTCATTTTATTGTTGTATACTTGTTTATACTATGTGTTCATTGTGTTGCATGCATTTATTTAGAATATACTCAATTTTATGTTAGCAAGTGTTTGTATTCTATTTGTTCCTTTTGTTGTTTACTTGTTTATACTATGTGTGTGTCATTGTGTTGCATGCATTTGACTAGAATTTGCTCAATTTCATTTTAGTAAGGTTTTATATTGTTGCCTATTACATATATACCTATAAATATAGACTATACATATATACCCGTGTCTGGAGGATGCCTATGCACACAAGGTTACGCCTATGCACATAAGGCCATGCCTGCCTATTACATATATACCTGCAAATATAGACTATACATATATACTTGTGCTTGGAGGATGCTTATGCACATAAGGTCACGCCTAGGCTCCTAGGCTCCCTCCGGGCACCTAGCCTTGTCTTGATGCCTTGACAACTATGAGAGGATTCATATGCTTTGCAGAGATTTCCACAGCACTTTCTAAAGCTGGTGGACTGGGTATTACATATTTTGTGTGGGACCTAGGAGTCGACTCCACCGCATGCCTTTCCTCGCTATGTCTCCACCATCAGCTTCTGGTTGTCAGTTATGCTTTTCACTTCTACCACTTAGAACTCGAGGTCGAGTTCCACATAGCGGTAGTATATGATGGGATCCGAGTACACCAAGAGTGCATATTGAATATCAGATTAGATCCGAAGTATGGTTGAGGAGATTTCACCATTGGATCGTCTAGATCATCACTTCCTATCGTTGGATCTTCATTAAGATGCCTTGGAGCAACTACCGAAGGAGATGAATCATCAAATAGGAGTGGATCATTGCCAGCTTCGCATTGTTTGTCTTCTTTGAGTGATCGGATGTCATCTGATGAACTTATCTTATATTTTATTTTTGTTCTATTTTAGTTGTCGAATGTTTTTTAAGTTACATGTTAGATGAATGCCAAGTGGCATCAATTTTATAGTGACTTTTAATCAACCCATAGAAGTATGCCACATAATAAGGGCATTAAATACTTGTACACAAGAGACGGTATCGTCTCTTTACCTTTGTAGAGATGCCTTGGATCACCTATTGAAGGAGATGAATCGTCAAATAGGAGTGGATCATCGCCAGCTTAGCATTGTTTGTCTTCTTCGAGTGATCGGATGCCATCTGATGAACTTATGTTATATTATATTTGTGTTCTATTTTTGTTGGATGTTTTTTAGTTACATGTTAGATGAATGCCAAGTGGCATCAATTTTATAGTAAGTGGCTTTTAATCAACCCATAGATGTATGACACATTAAGGGCATTAAAGACTTATACACAAGAGATGGTATCATCTCTTTCCCTCTATCTTTGTCTTTCCCCATTGAAAATCTCCTAAAATGGACCCACACTCGTCATCTCCACTGTCAGTTAGCAAGCCACACTCGCTACAACAATTTTATTGATTGAACGTCTTGGAGAGGGGATCTCCCAACTCCGTACAATTGAAGTAGTCGCGTACGTGAACTCCTTCAAGTTGTCATCATATGGGAGAGATCCCTCCACGAGAATATTAAATAGGCCTTCCCCCTCCTCCTCTTTGAGCTATCTATATATTTTTCAGATTTAAGAAAGTGTTGTTCTTTTCTTCTTCGCATGATTCGAAGGCCTTCGGAATGATTATGAAAGCCCGATGTGATTCTGGGAAGGGTGTGAGGCCTCCATCGACGATACTTTGCTTCTCTGCCATATTCTTCGTCATGTTTTCCCTCTATTTTTCCTGCATAAACCTGAAAGGCCATTCATTACCAACACATCACAAATGTTCTCCATCCATCACATACACAACATTCGTCCATCAATGCCCAAAATTTCCCTCAAGCTGAAACCTTACAACCCTCGTATATGTATCCCTAATCATCTAAATCAACTCAAATTAGATCCTAACAATCCTCCATCAAACCAATACCGTCCACCATAAAAAGTCTCAAAAGTTAGAGCCGGATTGGAACCCAATTTCATTGAATATCAATTCTAGACCATACAATTCAGATCTGATAATCCTTTGATCTTTCCACATCCAACGGTCTAATCAATCCGAAACTTGTACCAAGCCTTCATAATACTTGACCTATCTTCCCGCAAATTTTCAACTTCAACGAAAATTCTGAATTCCCAGATTCATCATAGCAGTACCCTGCTGTCCCAAATTCTGCACATCTATTTCCGACTTCAAGTGTCGAGATCGAGTTCTGTCTTGGCCCAATTGATGTCGGAAAATTTCCACATGAAATGTGAAGTGCAACAGAATCCAGAAAGCAAACAAAAGATCTAATCCATCATCCAATCAAGGATCCAAAGGCCTCTAAAGGGGAGTATTATAACCTCTCTTCGTTTCTCTTCTTCTTCAATTCTTCCTTGTGTTGAACTTTGTTCTAGATAACAATTTTCTTGCCTTATTTGATATTTAATTGCAGCAAAGGCATCATATTTCTATATCATCTTAGTTGGATTGGCCAATAGGAATATTTTGTGGATTGCATCATAGCATATAGGTGTTAGGTTGTTTGGTTGTCACACTTCTTCCCTTGCATGGCATCATACTCATCCTAGTCATTTGTTCTTACATTATTTAAAGCATGACCTCTTTTCCTTACTACCCGCCGGACCACATCATTTACCTCTAGATTATCAAAAGAACTTCTCTAGTAATCTTGCAGATGCGATAAGCTATTGATCCAACATCAAAATTGCTCTAGATTTCAAGATCCAATTCCCTTCCTTTACTAGCTTCTCTTTAAGGGATGTCACGAACCCCTTTAAATTCAATCATCGAATTCTCAGATATCTTGCAGTTTCTTCTCTATTCTTCTCGCTCCTACTATTCACATGCATGACTACTAGCCTACACTGTGTGGCCAAACCTTCATGTGCAATGGAAGCAGGACCAGGGACATTCTAAACCTTGATTCCGTGTGACCTCCCTGAATCCAAGCTCTCAACATATCATGCTCATTTCAACGATAACTATAAAAGTGGCTTCTTGTGGAATCACCCTACTTATCCAATGTTAACGATGACGCTTATACTTCCATAGAACGGGCCCAATGCAACTACATAGAATCATCCTTCAATTGGGAAAAAAATTACAAATGGTCGCTTTTCAGCTGAAGATCCTAATGCCAGATCAAGTTTTACTTAAACTAGAGCCCAAACTTATTTTCTTGTAAAATAAGAGATCGACAAAGAAACAAGATCTCACTATCGCCAATCATAACTTTCCTTTGGAGGGCATAAATCGTAATTAGTTTTTAAGGGTTTAAGTCTACCAATGTGGTTATAAACAACTCTGAGCAGTAGCATAACAAAAAAGGAATGTGAATTAACAGCTGCTGAGTTTCTCCAATGCACCTGGATGTGGAGGAAGGGATCCGCAACGAAATTGCTGGGGAACCCGGCCTCCGAAGCGGAGGCGCAGGTGACGACGGGATTGGCAACGGGCCACGCCGCGGTGTCATTCCTCCAGACGTCCCACTGATCCAAACACACCGAGAGAGAAAGAAGATGTCATCAAGAACTTTTTGTCGAGGAAAATGGAAAAGGAGCTTAGGAGATTTACGGACTCACGGATTCAATGGGCCGCAGGGAGAAGGGGGAGTCGCCGTAGAAGACGCCGATGGACCACGATCCCTCGCCATCGGGCTGGCATCCCAGGGCTGCTGCGGCGGCGGCGGCGGCGGAGGAGGAGGAGAGGGGTTTTTGAAAGGGGGAGAAGGTGAGCCAGGCGAAGAGGAAGGCGACGGATCCGAGGAGGACGGCGGAGGCGAGGAGGAAGAGGAAGGTGGTGGGGCGGAGGCAGCGCTCGAGCCTCCTCCGATCCAACGATCTCATCATCTTGTTGTAGCCGCCGACGCCACCGCCGCTCCGAAAACTCCACCAACGCTCCTCCCCTCTTTCTCCTTTCTGATTCTTTTTCAGTCCCACAGCACCACCACCTCCTCCTCCTCCTCCTCCTCCGGTCAACTATTTGACCAGCCGACTATTTTTATTTCTAGTGGACTGTTGCTCCTCTTCCTCCTTTGCTTGGAAGGAAGAGGGTGTCGGTCGGTCCGCCCGCCGAAGAAAGAGAAGAACAGTGACCATCTAGATTGAAAACTAACCGCTGTTCGTTGACTTGAGTTTTACCGCGGGGAGAGGGATTTTACCGCCGAGCAATGTTCTGGCCCCAATCACTCCCTTCTTTCCCTTTCTTTTTGGGAAATTTTATTCATAACCCAAAAATCTGTAATTAGCCCCCGTATCCCTATCGTTTCTCAATACCTTACTCAACAATCCTTTAATTTCAACAATGCCCCTTTTTTTTTTGTACCCCAAACCCCAAAGCCCCTACTCAGCGTCTTTTGTACCCCCAACCCAACCCAAGGTTTGTTTAAACTTAGCCCAAGCCCAACCCGTCGGCTTGGCCGGGTTGTGCGGGGTGGGTTCGGGTTAACCCGCCCAAAGTCGAGTTGGGTTCGGGTTGGCCCGCCCAATTTGCAGCAGCTAGGGGTGGCAATGGGTCGGGTCGTGTCGGGTTCGTGTCGCGTCTAGTTTCGTGTCGTGTCCAAAACCCCTAGACCCGGACCCGACCCGTTTAACTAATCGTGTCTAGATCATAAACCCGTACCCAACTCACTAATAAACGGGTAGGCACGATAAGACCCGTTTACCACCCGGATCTACTCAGTTGACCCGATCCGACCCAATCCGACTCGACCCAACCTGACCCGAAAGACCCACTGGTATTATATATTATAGTATCGGATTGCTGGTAGACCCGACCCTACCCGACCCAACACGACCCGTTGAATACTAAACGGGTCTTCCCGGGTCTACCGTGTCCAGACCCTAAACTCGGACCCGACCCGTTTATTAAACGGGTCTATCGTGTCGACCCGTTTACGACCCGAACCCGTTTAGCCCTGACCCAGACCCGCTAACTTCGTGTCGGGTCCTGTCGGGTCGAGGAGAAATAATTCGGGTTGGGCTCGGATTAGCCCGCCCAAATTCGGGTTGGGTTCGGGTTGGACTTGGGTTGGGTTCAGGTTGGCCCGCCCAAGTTGCAGCTCTACTTGTGCCTTCAAGTACCAGCCAACTGCATGGGGTTTATTTAAGAGTGTGGTGTATTCAAGAGTGCATATAATTGGGGTATATTTAAGGGAGTATGTGTTTGATTGGGGTATAATCAAGTTAGGGCGGGCCATTTAACTGGGGTGTATTGAAGGTTGGGTGTAAGGGGGAAGGGTATTTTTGGGATAGGAATGGGGTATGAAAAAAAAAAAATGGGGTGTGTTCAAGTTTGTTGGAAATGGGGGCTAATTACAGATTTATGGGGTATGAATAAATTTTTCCTTCTTTTTTGGATTATTTTGACTTTGACCCCCAAATTTTGCCTTGAATTATACTTTACCCCTATATTTTCACTAATTAGACTTTACCCCCCAAAACTAACTGTTCCGTCAGCTCACCATCTAAACGAAAGGGTGAGCTGATTGAAAAGAAATAAAGTTTTGGGGGTGAGTTGACGGAACAGTTAGTTTTGGGGGTAAAGTCTAATTAATGAAATAATGGGGGGTAAAGTCTAATTCAAGGCAAACCTTGGGGTTTAAAGTCAAAATAACCCTTCTTTTTTCAATCTATCACTCCCTTAGTTGGGTGGGGCTACATTAGGGCTGGCAATGGGTCGGGTCGGGTCGGGTTTTGTGTCCAAAACCCCTAAAGGATCCGACCCGTTTAACTAATCACCATAAATCCGTACCCGACCCGTTTACAAACGATTAGTCCCTGTAAGACCTGTTTAAATATTTATTCTTCATTTTTTAAAATTTTATATTTTGTTGCAACTCTCCATCATAGGTGTCCTGATCACAGCCGTCCGTTGAATCCATCGCACACTATGATCGGATGCTGGGTAGATCCTACCCGACTCGACACGACCCATTGGTTTTTAAACGGGCTAGTCATGTCGACTCGTTACGACCCCGAACTCGTTTAACCCAGACCCGAACCTGCTAATTTTCATGTCGGGTCAGGTCAGGTCCAAAATTGCAAGCCTAGGCGACTTACAACCCACTGTTATGAAACGGTGGTTGCATCGGATATGGATGCCCACCGGATAGAGACCCCTATCTTCATGGGATAGGAGATTTCCCTGTCTCTATCCCAACCTCCTATTATGCCTATATATATGGGGGTAAATGAATAATAGAAACACAGTTTTCCCAACACGTTATCAGCACGAGTTCTCAAACCGAGCCGAGAGAGATCCCATAGCAAAGAGGAGAGAGAGAAGAGAGATCGGAGTTGCGCGTCCCGGCCGACTGAACCCATCGTAGAAGAGAGATCAGAAAGAGAAGAGTTCAGCTCCGACCCATTGCAACAGCGACGAACAACAAACCAAGTACGCCGGGAGAGCCCTCTCTCGTATGTTGTCGTAGCCGGTCGGAAACCCCTCCGACCGTGCCCATGTCGTCCGGCAACTCAGCCCCCCCCCCCCCCTTGCCTGTAACCAGGCGTCGCACGACGGTGGTTGTAGACTGCTCGACCGGTGACGGCTGCGGACGGAGCGACCGGCGGCAGCGACCCACGCACAAGAGCGCCGAGGTCGGTGCGAGCGGCGGCAACGGCCTACGCGCGCGAGCGGTGCTGGCGGCGAGAGGCGGCAGTGGCCTACGCGTGCGAGGGCTGCGGGCAGCGAGCGACGGCGCGACGTCTGTGTTGGAATTGGATCCGCTTATCAGAGTCGCAGCGGAAGCAAAAGATAGATCTGAAGATCATACGGTGTATGTTTCATTATAATTAATTCTTCGAAACAATCTACATGCAAAATCTATGATCTTAGCATATGTGCGGACACCCTAGAGGCATACTACGATCTACGAAAGACATGCATGCATCTAGTTAGATGTTTAGAATCATCATACCTTATGGATCTATGATCCGAAGATGACGGAACGATGAAGAACCGCACTTGAATCGCAAGGGAAACTGTCGGATAGCACCTTGTCCTTTGCGAATTGAAGAATCCTCGAAATCCCGTCTCTGAGTGCATGGATTACGAGCCGACGGAGGAATCCGTTGTGAAGACGATGGCTAGCCGCGAGATCTCCTCCTTCTCTTTCTCTCTTCTTCCTTCTCCTTCCTTCCTCTTTCTTCTCCCTTCTTCTTCCTCTCTTTTCCTTGGCCGAAACCATAAAGGAGGAGGTAAAAGGGGGGTTCGGATTTTTGGAGGAGAGGGGGAAGCTTAGGGCCGGCCCTCCCTCTCCCTATTCTCTTATAGGACCGGTCTCCCATTGCTTCAAGGAAGCTAGGGCCGGCCCTAGATAGATTAGGATAGAAAGGGGCGGTTTTTAGGGATTCCAAGTGTCTATCGTGAAGCCTGGACGAAAACGTCCTTCACGAAAAGTGGAAAACTGAAAGAGAGATCGAGTGAGGTGCGCCACTCGGAATCGAGTTCCGTCAGCGCCTATGAGCTCCTGGAATTATTCTGCTCATTCTAAGATCCATATTCAATGTGTTCTGAGCCATATTTCAATATTTACCAAAATACCGCTACGGCCCGTAACACATGTGAATTAGGTTCTTAGGCTCCGGGCTTGCGCTCCATCGCGCTACTTCGCATCCAACGTATCCAACTAGGTCGGGGAACAATTCCTATACGCAACGACAGGGTGGAACCTTCAGGGTTCGGGATCTCTAGCTCCAACCAGATCCCTGATTAACGGCTCCGGTGACACACCGAAAGTTCCGTTAATCAGCCTTAATCCGATTAACCCGCGTAGCCACCCAGAGTGCGACGCGAGTTGAACTCTAGTGATCCTAAACTTATGTTACTCCCTCGTAACCCTGTTCTCTACTATACTCTGATAATCCTTAGTCCCTCCTATTACTGGTTCCATGATACGACTCTGGCGATGGGAAGCACCGTCAGATCCCGATCGATCATCTGACTAGGGTTTGATGACTTGTCATCTATAACACCACACACCTTCCGGTGCTATGCCTAGCATCCGGAACATCGTCAGTCATACTGACAACTACCAGGCCTGGGTTAACTGTGTGGACAGATTGACTCATCAAAACGCACACATCCAACACTGGACGTCGGATAACCTATAGGGATTACTTATTACTCAAGTGCCAGCCGGGTAACCCAACGTACGATGGTATTGGACTATGGAAGGTCCGCACACGTTGGCACATCAAAGCACCACACAACTGGTTGGCCCAGTGAATATGGTCCCTCAGGGTTAAGGATAGATTATGTATAGTAGTAAGACGGTTTATGCACCAGTGTCTGAATCACTGAACTGTGCACCGTCTTGGTTCTTGTTCAACACGATCATCGTGCTTGGTCAGGTGAATGGGAATCCCACATTTCCATGGTGGAGACTTCACCACATCCTCTACCTGCCAATAGCTTGTTCTCGATGAACCGACCAGCATCACCTAAGCTGTGAACTAGTTCTAGGTCTACACAGAACTGGTCCATTGGGTCTCCCAAGCATGGATTCTCCATGCGCCTCAGTGGCCTACTATGTTCCCTATGATCCTTTTTATTATATGAGTATTATCATATACCATAGTAGTATTCTAATTAAAGCAATAACCAAAGTCATCTTTATTAATATTAATACAGAATATCCACGCTAAGGACACATGAGCTACAACAATCTCCCACTTGGCCTAGTGGGGAACAACAATCTTAACTCCCATGGCATCCACGTGCTTCTCAAAAGCCTTGGTCGGTAACGCCTTTGCGAAAGGGTCCGCCATGTTATCTGCAGACGCCACCTGAGTCACTGCAACCTCCCCTCACTTCTGCAAGTCCCGGATAATGTAGTATTTCCGCTCGATATGCTTGCTCTTCTGGTGATATCTTGGCTCCTTGGATTGTGCTACCGCTCCACTATTGTCACAGTAAAGGACAATAGGATCTTGAGCTCCCGGTATGCATCCTAAGTCCGTAAGGAACTTCTTGAGCCACACCGTCTCTTTAGCTGCTTCGCACGCCGCAACGTACTCAGCCTCTGTCGTCGAATCCTCGATGCATCCCTGCTTCACGCTCCTCCAACTAACAGCTCCTCCTCCTAATGAAAACACAAACCCTGACGTCGATTTTCTAGATTCCAGATCTGACGCAAAGTCAGAATCCGTATATCCAATCGGCATCAGTTCCTGTGAAGAGTAAACTAACTCATAATCTCTCGTCCTACGGAGATACTTGAGTATACTTTTCACAGCAGTCCAGTGCCCTGGACCCGGATTTGATTGATACCTGCCCATTATGCCTACTGCATAGCATATATCTGGTCTTGTGCACTGCATAGCATACATCAGACTCCCTACAACCGAAGCATAAGGTATCTTCTGCATCTCTGCCCTCTCCTCAGGAGTCTTAGGATCCTGATCCTTGGACAATTTTATTCCATGTCTGAATGGAACCAGTCCCTTCTTGGAGTTGTACATACTGAATCTAACCAAGATAGTATCTACGTAGGCTGACTGTGACAGCGAGAGAGTCTTATTCTGGCGATCTCGAGTTACCTTGATCCCCAGAACATAACTCGCTTCACCCAGGTCTTTCATGTCAAATTGAGATGATAACCACACCTTCACTGTAGACAATGTTCCAACATCGTTTCCAATGAGCAGGATATCGTCTACGTAAAGCACTAGAAAAACTACTGTAGTCTTATCGATCCTTTTATAAACACATGGTTCATCCATGTTCTGCTCAAATCCATAAGACTGGATAGCTTGATCAAAACGCATGTTTCAATTTATGAATTCTTGCTTCAGTCCATAAATGGACCTTTGCAACTTGCACACCAGACTTTCCTGACCTTTTGCGACAAAGCCTAGAGGCTGAGATATATAGATGTCTTCTTCCAAATCCCCGTTGAGGAATGCGGTCTTGATGTCCATTTGCCAGATCTCCCAATCATAATGGGCTGCAATGGACAAGAGGATCTGGATAGACTTAAGCATAGCCACTGGCGAAAAGGTTTCATCATAGTTGATCCCTTCTTGCTGGGTATAACCCTTAGCGACTAGTCTAGCTTTGTAAGTCTCAACGGTACCATCCTGACCTCTTTTTCTTTTGTACACCCAACAGGTTTAATGTTATGAGGCGGTGTTACAAGTGTCCAGACCGAGTTTTGGGACATCGATGTCAGTTCTGCCTCCATGGCTTCCTGCTATGCTGCATGGTCAGAGGATACCATCACTTCGTTATAGTTCAGAGGATCATCCCCTTGAAACTCTGGATCCACCATAAAGACTTCTCCAATGTATCTATCAGGAGCACTTGTGGTCCTCCCACTGCGACGAGCCTGCGGTGGTTCCATAGGAGTCGATTCTACAGTATTGTTTATCTTAGCGGTATCGGCTCCTACTACGTTTTCTGTCTGCGTACTCTCATCAGTACCAAGCAATTCTTCAAGAACTACTTTACTGGTGGGCTTATGGTCTATTAAATAATCCTGCTCTAGGAATACGACGTTCGTCGAGACGATAACCTTTCTATCCTTAGGATCATAAAATAAACCACCATTTGTCCCTTTTGGATACCCAACGAACAGACATACATTAGTCTTTGACTCCATCTTATCTCGCTTGTCCTTCCGCACATGTGCTGGACAACCCCAAATCCTAAAGTGCTGTAGGCTTAGCTTTCGCTTCAACCACAGCTCCCAAGGAGTTAGAGGTACTGACTTTGATGGAACAAAGTTCAAAGTATATGCTGCTGTCTCTAGGACATATTCCCAAAAACTAGGTGGCAATGTTGCATAACTCATCATAGTCCGAACCATGTCTAACAAAGTTTGGTTTCTCCTCTCAGATACACTGTTTTATTGTGGTGTCCCCGGTGCAGTCAACTGGGATACAATCCCATGCTCACACAGACACAGGTACCCAATAAATTCATCCGATAGGTATTCGCCTCTTCGATCCGATCGAAGAGACTTGATACTTTTACCTGTCTGCTTTTCTGCTTCAACTCTGAACTCCTTGAACTTATCAAAGGATTCAGACTTCCGCTGCATTAGGTATATGTATCCAAACCTCGAGTGATCATCCGTGAAGGTGATGAAATACTCGAAGCCTCCTATAGCATGAACACTTATGGGCCACATACATCAGTGTGTACCAACTCTAATACCTTCTTAGATCTGCTACCTTTGGCTCGGAAAGATCTTTTAGTCATCTTGCCTTCCAGGCAAGACTCACACGTCGGTAGGCTTTCGGAAACTTTGGACTTAAAAGTCTTACCTTAACGAACCTATGAATCCTGTCTGAGGCTATGTGTCCAAGCCTTAGATGCCAAAGGAGTGTTGGATTATCTGAGGGATTTTTTCTTTTAGATGAATTAACCACACATGCTTCAGTTATGTTATCCTGCTTATGATTGGAGTTAATTACATCGAGACCATTCTGTGTCTTTCCCTTATAAACAAAGGAACCATTCAATTTAATTGACACACCAGAAGCATCAAATAAAACTGAAAAACCTTCATTATTCAATAAGGAAACAGAAATTAAGTTTTGTCTCAAGGATGGTACATAAAGTATGTCTCTAAGTAATAAACTTCTTCCATCAAGGAACTGCAAGACGACATCTCCAACTGCTTCAGCCTCTGCCACGGCCTCAGTTCCTATGCTTAGGATCATCTCCCCATCATCTAGTTTTCTTGTCTCCTTGAACCCCTGCAAATTATTGCAAGCAAAGGTCCTTATCTTTCTTAGGCACCACATACACGAAGATCTGAAGAATGAATATGTGAACATAGTAGATCCTGCAGATCTCTGGAAGACCCTCAAGGAACGCTACGATCACCAGAAGATGATCACTTTGCCTGCAGCAAAGAGCGAATGGATAACCCTCAGGTTCCAGGACTTCAAGACAGTGACTGAGTTCAACTCGAAGTTACTCAACATCATCAGTAAGCTAAAACTTTGTGAGGAGAAAATAGATGATGCTCAGATAATCGATAAGACACTTTCTACCTTCCACCCAAATAATATCATTTTACAACAGCAGTATAGGAGGATGAAGTACCAGAAGTACTCAGAACTTATAGAAGTTCTCTTGGTCGCTGAAGAACATAATACCCTACTAGTAAAGAATCATAATTCTAGACCCACTGGATCATTGGCATTGCCAGAAGCAAACACTAATGATTTCTACCGAGGTAGAGGTAGAGGCAGAGGAAGGAGGGGTGGAAGACACGGCAGAGGAGGGCGCAATAACTACCCTGGAAGAGGTAGAAATCACCTTGGAAGAGGTGGACGCCAAAATCATCCTGGAAGAGATGATTATTATGGTTCTAGGAAGGACACTCACTTTAAAAACAAGTGGATTGCTCCTCCGAATCCAGAAAAGAAAAACCCCTCTAAACCTGAAAGAGTCCATATTCTTTTAAAAACCAGTGGATTGCTACAGTAGCTGACCCTACTGACATAGTTACAGGGTCCGAAAGAACCCATATTCTTTTACTTAATGGTACTTATTTGCTAATTAAGGATGCTCTATACTCAGAAAATTCCAGAAGAAATTTACTGAGTTTCAAAGACATCCGAGCAAATGGATATCATTTAGAAACTACAAATAAAGGTAATCTAGAATACCTTTGCATCACATCTAAGAACGGAGAGCATATTTCCATACTATAAAAATGCTCAACCTTATCTTTAGGGTTATACTTTATCCACATTGGGGTTATGGAGTCCTATGCTACTCACTTGAACCAGAAGTTCACAAATCCTATAGATTTGGTCCTTTGGCATGATAGATTAGGTCACCCAAGGTCAGGGATGCTTAGAAAGATTATTTACAATTTCTATAGTCATTCTCTTAACAATCGAAGTCTGATTTTTCCAAATGACCATTTTTGTGACCTTTGTTCCTAAGGGAAGTTAACCACTAGACATTCTTTCCAGAAAATAGAGACAGAATCACCTACCTTCCTGCAGAGGGTTCAAGGTGATATATGTGGTCCTATACACCCTCTTAGTGGTCCATTTAGATATTTTATGGTCTTAATAGATGCATCCACTAGATGGTCATATGTGAGTCTCCTCTCTACTAGAAATTTAGCATTTGCTAGATTATTATCCCAAATAATCAAACTCAGAGTTAGTTTTCCTAATAACCTAATCAAATCTATCCGATTGGATAATGCAGCTGAATTCTCTTCTAAAATCTTCAATGACTTCTGTACATCCATAGGAATAGAAGTTGAACATTCTGTCCCCTATGTTCATACCCAGAAAGGTCTCGCTGAAGCTTTTATCAAGCGCTTGCAATTAATAGCTAGATCATTACTCTTACAATCCAGACTTCCAATTTTTGCATGGGGGTATGCTATCTTGCATGCTGCTAGTCTTATTAGACTTAAACCTACTTCATATCATAATTTTTCTCCTATACAACTTGTGTCAGATATTCAACCCAATATATCTCATCTTAGAAAGTTTGGATGTGCTGTGTAGGTCCCTATTCCCCCTCCAAATAGAACTAAGATGGGTCCCCAACGTAGATTGGGGATTTATATAGGTTTTGACTCACCTTCAATCATAAGATTCTTAGAACCCTTAACCGGTGATCTATTTACTGCTAGATTTACAGATTGTCATTTCGATGAGAGAGTTTTCCCGCCATTAGGGGGAGATAAAGAAGTTTCTAAGCAACGACCTGTTCCCAAAGAACGGTATGAATTATCGTGGAATACTTCCACTATATCTCATCTAGATCCTAGATCCCCCCAATGCGAGGTAGAAGTCAAAAGGATTTTTCATTTGTAAAATATTGCAAATCAATTACCTGATGCCTTCAATGATGCAACTAATATAATTAAGTCGTTTGTTCCAGCCAAGAATGTACCTGCAATAATTAATATTCCAACTCCCACTAATGAAACTGTTGCACGTCAGAAGCGTGGCAGACCTATAGGTTCCAAAGATTCAGTTCCCCGAAAGAGAAAGTTGAATGAGAAATCATGCCCTAAAACTCCATAAGAAGTTGAGGTTCTAGAAGAACCTGGTCATAATGCTCCAGAAGAGATTATGGACCATATTTTTCTAGATGAAAATATTTTTCAACGGCCAAATTTCCCTTGAACTCCTGAAGAGATACCTGCATAGATTATGGATAACGTATCGGTACCAAATAATGAAAGCTCAATATTCCATATGAGGGGTGAAATTTAGGACTGAAAAGAAATAGTTATCGATGACATATTTGCATACAAAGTAGCTACTGAAATAACAAAGGGCGATGATGAAGATAATGAACCACGTAGTATATATGAATGTCGACATAGAACTGATTGGCCAAAATGGAGAGAAGCTATTCAAGCTGAACTTGAATCTCTCAAGAAACGTGGAGTATTTGGACCTATAGTACAAACACCAAATAACGTAAACCCTGTAGGTTTCAAATGGGTGTTTGTAAGGAAAAGAAATAAAAATAATGAAATCGCTAGATATAAAGCAAAGCTTATAGCCCAGGGATTCCTGCAGAAACCCGGGATTGATTATAAAGAGACATATTCCCCTGTTATGGATATAGTTACGTTTAGATATCTCATTAGTCTCATAGTTTCTGAAAAACTTGAGATGAGGCTAATGGATGTCGTAACGGCATACCTATACGGAAACCTAGACACAGATATTTATATGAAAGTCCCAGAAGGATTCAAGTTGCCTGAAGCAATATCAAAAGTCCCAAAAGGATTCAAGTTGCCTAAAACAACATCAAAGAGTGCGCACTCGATAAAACTAAGACGAGTATTGTACGGCCTGAAGTAATCCAGAAGGATGTGGTACAATCGCCTTAGTGAATATTTGTCTAGGGAAGGTTATAAGAATAATCCCATATGCCCATGCGTTTTCATAAAGAAATCAGAAAATGGATTTACAATAATTGCAGTTTATGTGGATGACATAAACTTGATTGGGACTCCTTAAGAGCTCAAGAAAACTTCTGGTTATCTAAAAATAGAGTTTGAAATGAAAGAACTTGGTGATATTAAGTTTTGTCTCGGCCTACAGATCGAGCGTAACTCTAGTGGGATTTTAGTATATCAATCTTTATATACTGAAAATTTGTTAAAGAAATTTAATATGAATAAATGTCACCCACTAAGCACTCTCATGATAGTTAGACCTCTTGATATTCATAAAGATCCATTTAGACTTAAAGAGGAACATGAAGCTATTCTTGGTTCTGAAAAACCGTATTTAAGTGCTATTGGTGCTTTATTTTATTTAGCTCAATGTACTAGATCAGATATATGTTTTTCTGTTAATCTATTGGCTAGATATAGTTCAGAACTAACTCTTAGGTATTGGAATGGAATAAAACAAATATTTAGATATTTGTGAGGAACTACTGATATAGGATTGTTTTATTCTTGTGGTACTCCTCACTTGATTGGTTATGCAGATTCAGGTTTTCTCTCTGACCCCCATAAGAGTCGATCCCAAACAGGGTATGTATTTTTGAATAACAATGCAGCTATTTCTTGGAGATCGACCAAACAAACACTTGTAACCACATCATCGAACCATGCTGAAATCTTAGCCCTGCATGAAGCAAGTAGAGAATGTGTATGGTTGAGGTCACTTGTGCAGCACATCAGAAGCAGTTGCCAGTTGGTATCGGTTACCAAAGAGCCGACAGTTATCCATGAAGATAATGCCGCATGTATTGCTCAAATTCAAGCTGGCTTCATCAAGGGAGATCGAACAAAGCACATCTCACCAAAGTTTTTCTACACCCACGAGCTTAAGAAGAAAAGAAAGATTGAAGTCAAGTAAGTACGGTCAAGCGACAATCTTGCAGATCTCTTCACCAAAGCTCTGCCCAAGTCTACTTTCCAGAAGATGGTGTACGGCATCGGACTGCGATGGCTCAATCACCAAATAAATTGATGTAATAAGGAGGAGATATAATCAGGGGGAGAGATATAATAATGGTAATGTAATTATTAGGTGGAGGGCATCTTGAAGATGCAAATTTATGCGCGATGTACTCTTTTTTCTTTGGTAGGGTTTTTTCCCACAAGGTTTTTCCATCAAAGGTTTTAACGAGGCAGCATTATGCGCACCCACCATAGTTCCTGAAGAACTTGTTCCTGAAGAACTAAGGTTATACTCTTTTTTCTTTGATAGGATTTTTCCCACTGGGTTTTTCCATCAAAGGTTTTAATGAGGCAATCATTGATGAATGGTGGTCATCCAAGGGAGAGTGTTATGAAACGGTGGTTGTATTGGATATGGATGCCCACCGGATAGAGACCCCTATCTTCATGGGATAGGAGATTTCCCCGTCTTTATCCCAACCTCCTATTATGCCTATATATAGGGGGTAAATAAATAATAAAAACACAGTTTTCCTAACACCCACGCAATACTAGGGTTGCAGTAACTTTTAGATTTTAAAAAATGTATCTGATGTATCCCTGTTTCAGCCTTGCTCTTTGGCCAATGCCAACCCATGTTCTTCGACCCGTCATCGGCCACATACAGACAAGTGCCCATCTCTACTAACGACAACCCATCACCATAGCGCCCTTCTTCTCTTCTTCTTCCTCTTCCCTCCTCCTTTTTCTTCCTCCTCTCCCCCCCCCCCTCGTCCTCCTTGAAAATCCTACCATTCGGACATCCCAGTCTAAATGCACCTATTGTGCATTCAACCACCCGGTAGAATGCATAGAAGGTGCATTCAACCATGGGGAGGATGAAGGAGGAGGAGGATGAGATGGCGACGACGATGGCGGATTGGATGGGCGGGGGTGGGTGGCAGGCGGCATGGGCATGACAAAGGGGGGGAAAGGGGGGTAATGTGCGTAGGGTCCCTGACAGCATATTGGTTTAGCCTAAAAGATGACCCGTAGATCGTTTTTTAACTATAAGTCCCTGGATAACATTTCGGAAAATGCCATAGTCCTCCCCCCTTTTTTAATCCTGAACCATCGTCCTCTCTCTCTCTCTCTCTCTCTCTCTCTCTCTCTCGTAGAACGACAGCGGGCCGAGTGGTGGAGGCGTAGGCAGCAGAGGAAGCGAGTAGCATAGGCAGCCGCGAGCAGCAGTGACGGAGGCGGCGAGAGCGAGCTGCGGTAGCGGAGACATCAGCGGACCTGAGCGGGGGAGGTGACGAAGGCAATAGATTTATGCTGCGAAGTGAGCGATGGCGGCGGCAAAGGCATGAGTCACAACTGCTCACCATCGCCGCCCCGGCTGCAGCGAGCGGCGAACGGCGAAGACGAGAAGCCACGAGGGGACGTAGGGGTTCGGTTTAGGATTTGTAGGTCTAGGGTTCATCCCATGGTCTATAAATCTTAGGGTTTAGGGTTCTGTTGGTATTAGGAAGAGTGGTATAAAAACATAAATTTGAAGTAAGGTGAGGGATATTTACGTCCACAGGGTTAGAGCTCAAATAAAAAGGTTGTGGGGACGAATAGCCCAAAACCATCTCAGTGTTCTTTTTTTTAAGTATATTACTTGCAACAATTTTCATTGAGAAGATAAAAATGTTCAAGATCTGAAGTCTTTTGGGTCACTTGAGTCTATTAACACTATAGCGTTTAGCTTCATTAGCCAACTAGTCCATTTGTTGATTCCTTTAGTTGTAGAGGTGTGAGGCTTTGGTGGGCATAAATTGTCTCCGAATCTATATAATACTTGTGTGTACCTTGACGAATGGAGGCCGGCCACGCGCTTCGCTCGCCCGGGACAAGCCGGACACGTGTTTCGCTCGCCCAGGACAGGCAGGCCGCGCGCTCCATTTGTCCGAGTAGAGATCGGCTGTAAACTTTGTCGCTGGCCGGCCACGCGCTTTGCTCACCCGGGGCAGGCCGGTCGCGCGCTTCGTCTACTCAAGGGAAAGCCGACCGCGCACTTCAGTTGCCCAAGTGGAGGCTGGCCGTAAACTTCGTCGTGGACCAGCCGTGCATTTCATCGTTGGCCGACCACATGCTTCGCTGGCCTGGGACAGGCCGGCCGCGTGCTTCGTCTGCTTGAGGGAGGGCCGGTCACGCACTTTGTTTGCTCGAGTGAATGCTGGCCGCAAACTTCATCTCGGGCCGGCCACGCATTTCATCGCTGGCCGGCCGTGCGCTTCGCTCGCCCGGGACAAGTCGGCCGCATGCTTCGTCTGGTCGAGGGAGGGCCGGTCAGGCACTTCATTTGTCCGAGTGGAGGCTGACCGCAAACTTCATCACGGGCAGCCGCGCACTTTGCTTGCCCGGGACGGTCCGGCCGCGCGCTTCGTCTGCTCGAGGGAAGGCTGGCCGTAAACTTCGTCACGGGCCAGCCGCGCACTTCGTCGCTGGCCGATCATGCGCTCCGAAGGAAACCTGTCCTCTCTAACCCAGGGAAGCCCCGATATTTCCGCAATGAGCCCACGTGCCAAGATTGGGCAGTAGTTATTCCCGAGAATCTCGGGCGGGTGACGGTTACGGGAAGGCAACCCACGCCCTGAGATTCTCGGTCGACCAGTATGGCAAGTAGCACCCCGGCCATAACTACTGAGCACCTGCCAGATGACACGTTGCCCCCACGTAGACAGTTGAGCAAGTTACGGGAGCACACCATCAATGTCGCCCCGCACGCAGCGCCCCAACTGTCACCCCTAGGCACTATACAAATGGGACCTATCCCTTCAGAAAAGAGGACTGAATTCTGGAGGAGGTGCTGCCCATTGCATTCCTGAGTTTTTGAAGCTTAAGAGAGAGAGAGAGACTACAAAGGTCGGCATTTTGGGAGGCCGGTCCTCTCTAGGTGTAATCGAGTCAGGGTGAGTGCTTGTAACTTGTTGTGACTCACTAGTGCATTCTTGTCCCGCCCCGTGGTTTTTTTTCCTTCGATGTTGCGAAGGGTTTTTCCACATAAAATCGGTCTACTGTGTTCCTTGGTTTGTTAGATTATGTCTTCCAACTGAACCGTCCGATTCCAGAAAAAAATCCCACAATCTTGGCGTCGTCGGTGGGATCAGTATTCGAGAGTTCCTACTAAAATTCTTGATCGTCGACCCATGGGTGTCCACTGGTCAGCCATCCCATCTCGTTGCAGTCTTGGGGTACCCGACCTGTATCCTACCTGAACCTACCGACTGGCCGACCCGTGGGTATTGATCGACTAGTAAGCTTAGGAGCCATTACCACGACCATAGGGTTAAAGAGTAATGCCAGGAGGACCATACCATACTCATTCGACCTCGCAGCTTCAGTCCAACACTGCACTCGGTGACGCGGGAAATGCCGGACAACCAGCTCAACCTCCCCCCAACTCGAATCGTACTACCCTATTAGCAAACCCTACGCTGGGGGTCGGGGAACCAAGTTAAGCTCCGGTAGTAGCCACGGCTACCCAGGAGGAGGCCTATCTGAGGCTTTTCTGGCTACCATGACGATGACCCAGTAAGCTCTTACCGCACAGCTCTAGACGATGCAACGTAACTACGAAGAGTTGTGCGACTTCGTTTGAGTCGCACCAGTGGGAGTCCTAGTAAACCCAGTCATACTGGCTCCAACTGGACAAAGCTTTCCTGCTCAAGTTGCCCAACCATTGCAAGTATAGTCGCAATTGAATCCACAGGTTGAGGTCAGAGAAAATCGGTCTATGGAGGTTCAAAGTGCGAATCCCGATGGAAGGGGATCAAGTAGCTCAGAGCCTGTCGAAAGAAACAAACAGGCCCAGGCTGCATCGGTGAGCTCGGATGTCTAGTCCCGGCTCGATGGGGGCACACCTCCGACAGCTGCTCGCGTCCAAGCACCACTCGAAGATAGGCTTAGCTCAGTCTCGCCATCCAACACGAGAGGATGGACATCATCGTCAATCGAGTGAAAAGTCATCACTCTCGTGTGACACCGGCTAGTCAGCAATCGGCTCATACTGCTGACAGAAGAAGCATCCATTACCGCATCTGGTTACCTGCTTCAGAGCGACTTGGGGATCGAGAAGAAATCCAACAAGACCGACCAGGAGCCCGAGCTTCTGATCGGGTGGATGAGGTCACCATCCGAGGAGCCGCGTGATCACTAATCATCGAAAAACTCCTCATGGAGCCATTCCCACGTGGATGGAATCCTCCACGCCTCCCCAAGTTTGATTGATCGAAGGACCCGATAGAGCACGTGCTGACCTTCCAAGATGCCCTGGTCCCCCACAAAGATGACCATATCCTCTGCCGAACCTTTGCCAACAACTTGTCGGGAACTCCCCTCGAGTGGTTCCACAAGCTCAGACCCTCATCTATCTCATCTTTCTCGGAACTGAGCACACGATTCATCGATCAATACCGTTGCAACCGTCGAGAACTGAAGACTCTGGAGTCACTCTTCGGGATGAGCATGACCCAGAAGGAGACGTTGAGGCAATTCTACCACAGGTTCATGACAGAATACATGAGCTTAGCAGATGTTAGTGGACTGGGTCGCATGGTGATCGCGGCCTTTAAAAATACCATCTAGCCCAATCAGCTTGTCAACACCTCGCTCATCAAGCACACACCCGATACAATCAATGAGCTATCTCGCCGAGTTGAGAACTACATCAAGATTGAAGACGCAGACCGCAAAAGGAAGGCTGTGGAAACCAGGGCTCCACACCAAGGCTATGCTAAGCCACGGGCAGTGAAAAATGTCAACAAGCAGCAAAGTGAGTCGTCTCGATGTGACACGAAGCAGCAAAGACAAGACGGACATGCAAGGCCACAATGGAACATGGAGTTTACAGCATTGAACGCCCCTATCGACCAGATCTTGGAGACCATCAAAGGCAAACCTTACTTCAAATAGGCGCCACCGCTTGAACCGGGAGAAAGGGGAGCTAGAGACGCGTCGAGGTATTGCGAATACCATCAAGGCCAAGGCCATACTACTGTATAGTGTCGGGCACTTAAATATCACATTGAGGATCTCATCGAAGTGGGTCAACTCGACTGCTTCGTTGACCTGCCTCAACGCAAGGAAACCAAAGCCGTAGGAGAAGTCCAGCGGGGATCGACAACAACGCGTCTTCCCGACCCTCCACCCGAAAGATGCCAACTCCGGGAAATAAATGCAATCTACCGATATCATGGACCGGTGCCGTCATCCAACTCTATCGATCGTCACGTCACGCGCATAGAGCAAGCTTGTCAAGTTCACTATGAGGTACTTGACCCTATCATTTGCCCTGAGCCAAAGGTGGAAGTAGTGGTGCAGTTTTCGGCAGCTGATTTGGTCAGGATTCAGAGGCTCCAGAATCATCCCCTAGTCATATGGCTGCAAATAGTAAATTGCCTAGTGAAAAGGATCCTGGTCGACGTGGGAAGTTCGGTAGATGTACTCTTTTTCAGCGCTTTTGAGGCCATGCAGCTAGATCGTGGCTAGTTGACAGACTCATCGACGACGATAACGGGTTTCATGGGAGAAGCTGCAAGGGTAGTTGGTGAGATCACCCTCCTGATCACAACAGGGCACCTCACCAATCTCACCCAGTTTTGCATACAACATCATCCTCGAGAGACCGTGGATTCACTATTTGGATGCGGTCCTCTTATCGGCCCACCAAGTCGTTAGGTTTTGAACTGACCAAGGTGTGATGAGCATTCGAGGCGATCAATCCTCAGTAGCCAAGTGTGAGCTTAGCATCATCCATATGAAGACGACGTGCCAGGTCGAGGGAGGAGACTCAGGCGAAGGTGAAGCTGAATCATTCATTGTCAATCTCTGGACTATGAAGCAGAGTCAAGCGACTCAGACAGTTAAGCACCTTGCCGAACCAAATTTGGGAACTCAAAAGAGCCAATCACCACAAAAGACCGACCAGGCAGCTAAACTTAAAGAGCTGACCGAATTGAGAAACCTATTGAAGACCGACCGGTCAGTTAAACATAAAGAGCTGACCATGTCGATGAACTCAAAGAAGACTGGTCAGGCAGCTGAACTTAAAAAGCTGACAAAATTGAGGAACCTGTTGAAGACCGACCGATCAGTTGAATTTAAAGAGCTGACCGTATCGACGAACTCAAAGAAGATCGGTCAGGCAACTGAACTTAAAGAGCTGAATGAGTCGACGTGCCTACAGAAAACCGATCGACTGGTTGAATCTTAAGAACCGGTCGAGTTGAAGAAGTCAAGAATGGCCGACCCGAATACTAAATGGGAGGCATCACCTGTAGTCGAACCCATACTATTTGTGGACCTGGGGGAAATAGGGAATCCGAGGATTATGTTCCTTGGGTCGCAACTGCTAAAGCCACATATTAAAGAAATGACGACCTTCTTCAAGGCGAACCAGGATGTGTTCACATGGTCAGTCGAAGATATACCAAGCATCAAGCCGGAGATAGCTTGCCATCACCTCAACATTCGGGAAGGAGCTGCACCTATCCATCAGAAGACTCGGTCGCTAGCACCGGAGAAGGCAACTACTGTCAAAGCGGAAGTAGAAAAGTTACTGCGGGCCGGCATCATCCGAGAAGCCCAACATCCAAGTGAATCGCTAATGTGGTCGTCGTCTCCAAGAAGTCCAGAGCTATATGGGTCTGCATCAATTTCCACGAATCTTAACCAGGCTTGCCCGAATGACAGCTACCCGCTACCTCAAATTGATACCTTGGTCAATTCAATGGCCGAGCATGAGAGACTCTCATTCATGGATGGGTACTCAGGTTATCACCAAATCCCTATATACAAGGAGGACCAAGAACATACGACCTTCATCACCAGCCGAGGGCTTTACTGCTACAAGATGATGCCCTTCGGGTTGAAGAATACGGGAGCAACTTACCAAAGGTTGGTCAACAAAATGTTCGTTAAGCAAATTGGGAGAAACGTGGAGGTCTACGTTGATGACTTACTCGTGAAGAGTCGGGCGGAGGAAACACATATGTAAAACTTGGATGAGACCTTTACAACTTTGCGAAGGTATAGTATGAAATTAAACCTGGTCAAGTACGCCTTTGACGTAACGTCGGGGAAGTTCCTGAGCTACTTGGTCACTCAACGGGGGATTGAAGCCAACTCGGAGCAGATCCAAGTCTTGGCGGAGAAGCCATCACCCAAGTCGCATAAGGAAATGCAGAAGCTAACTGGCCGGATAAATTCCCTTAATCATTTTATATCCAAATTCGCATACCGATGTCGGCCCTTGTTCGAAAGGCTAGGCAAGCTTGCACTTTTTGATTGGGATCAGCGCTGCCAAGAGCTGAAGTCATACCTCGACCGACCTCCAATCCTGACAGCCCCGGAGCCTGGAGCAATGCTGGTAGTGTATCTTTCAATTTCTAAAGCAGTAATTAGTGCAGTACTGATATGCGAGTGAGACAAAGTAGAGAGACATGTCTATTATATCAGTTGCATCATGACTTCGACCGAGACTAGATATGTGCAGATTAAGAAAGTAGCCCTGGCATTAGTGTACGCATCCAGAAGGCTCCGCCCATACTTCGTTGCCCGTCCTATTGAAGTCATCACCGAGTATCCCCTGAAGGAGGTACAAGACAATGCCACTCGAGCTGGTCATCTGAGCAAATGGGCTGCTAAGCTTCAAGAGTTTGGCCCAAGATACGTGCCTCAGAAAGCGATCAAAGGCCAAGTACTTGCTGACTTCCTCAGCGACTTCCCAACAGAAGAGTCAGCACCAGTGCTAGGGACATTAGAAGACATGTCGGTTGTTGTCGGCCTACCCGTGGGTGTCGGAACGGCAGCAAGATAGAAGGGGAATGAAGAGGAAGCTAGGGTGGAGGTTGTTCGTTGATGGCTCGTCATGCGCAACCGGAAGTGGCATGCGGCTAGTATTGATTACTCCTGACCACACGAAGATCAAGAAGTCGATATGATTACTTTTCCCAGCAACAAACAACGAAGTTGAATATGAAGCAATATTGACAGGGTTGGAGATGTCAGAAGCATTGGGGATGACCAATTTGCAGGTCTACGACGACTCACAACTCGTGATCAACCAGATCATTGGTAAGTATGAAGCCCGATATGCCATAATGATGTCTTACTTGAAGCTAGTGCGAGAATTGATGGCCAAGTTTGAGAGCATAAACTTCCATCAATTCTCCCGAGTGGAGAACAAGCGAGCCGGCACCCTTGCTAATCTAGCATCAGTCCTTGAAGAAGATAAGGGGAAGCGTGGCATCATCGAAGTACAGGACATGCCCAAGAGTCGCACTGAAGAAGGCTCCTATAATAAAGAGACCCGAGTCATTGAAATCGTCGACATCATCACTGCAAAATCGAACTGGGTGACCAGCATGAGAGGTTACTTGCACGATGGGATACTACCGGAGGACTCAGGGGAATTAAAGAGGATCAAGACTCATGCACCTAGGTACACCCTCATAGAGAACGAGCTCTACAAGTGTTCGTTCGGTGGACCTTACCTCAAGTGCTTTACCAAGGACCAAACAGCAGAAGTCATGAGGGAGGTTCATGAAGGCGGATGCCGGAATCATTCAGGAGGAAGGTCGCTCGCCCAGAAGATCAAGCTGCAGTGCTACTATTGGTCCACTATAGAGAGGAACGCGGGAGAATATGTGAAGGGTTTTGTTCAATGTCAGAGGTTTGCAACCAACATCCATCAACCAGCAGAAGAGCTTCACCTAGTTTCTAGCCCCTGGCCGTTCCAACAGTGGGGGTTGGACATCTTGGGTCTCTTCCCAACATCTCCTAATCGTCGAAAGTTTCTACTCGTCGCTACTGACTACTTCACAAAGTGGGTAAAAGCGATACCACTCTTGAAGATCGGAGAAGTTTAGGTTAGTAAGTTCCTATGGAGCAACATCATCTGCCGATTCGGCTTGCCCAAGACATTTGTCGTTGATAATGATCGCTAGTTCGACGCAGAGTTGATCAAGAAATTTTGTGTTGATAACAATATCAAATTGTTTTTCTCAACCCCTCAGTACCCTCAGAGCAACGAGCAGGCGGAATCTTTGAATCGAGCTATCCTAGACATGTTGAAGAAGAAGTTAGGGCAAAAGAAGGGCACGTGGGAGGACGTTCTACCGGGAGTTCTTTGGGCCTACCGCACATCACCCAAGAGGCCGACGGAAGAATCTTCGTTTAGCCTTACCTATGGCTCTAAAGTGGTCCTCCCCACTGAAGTGCTGGTGCTAATACTGTGGACAGTTGTAGCTACCAACCCGAAGGTGAACAATGAGCTCTTGTGCGATAGCCTAGATCTGCTGGAGGAAAAAAGGGAAAAAGGTCGCTTGGCTAGCCATCACCAAACGATCAAGAGAGCGTATGACCGCAAAGTCAGGAAGCGCATTTTCAAACAGGGGGACCTGATCATGCGAAAGGTTTTTGAGAACACAAAGGAACCAAGGAGTGGCAAGCTGGGAGCTACTTGGGAAGGATCGTACATCATTGATAGCGTGGGACAGAATGGAGCCTATCGGTTGAAGACTCAAGATGATAATGTGCTGGTAAAACCATGGAATGCAACTAACTTACTCAAGTTTTACCAAGGCAACTGATCGGGGAGAATGTTTGTAATCATTTTGTAGCTCGAATTCCAGTCAATAAAGATGCACTTTCTTGGTGCTTTTGTATATGTAGAATGGTGGTAATCGACTAGAACAACGAAAAACCAAGTGGTACATAACACTCCAAGTGAGTTTTACCACATGGCTGACCGATCGACAGGTCCTTTCGTAGGGCATGATCGACCGGTTAACATCTTGGAAGACCGGTCGATAAACCCCGTTTTGGTACGATCGGTCAACCAACTAAAACCAAGTAGTACATAACACTCCAAGCGAGTTCTACCACATGACCGACCGGTCAATAGGTCCCTTCGCATGGCATGATCGGACGGTGAACACCTTGGAAGACCGATTGACAGATCTCATTTGGGTATGACCGGTCAACCAACTAAAACCAAGTGGTACATAACACTCCAAGTGAGTTTTACCACATGGCTGACCAGCCGACAGGTCCCTTCGCAGGGCATGACTGGTCGGTGAATGCCTTAGAAGACCAATCAACAGACCCCGCTTGGGTACGATTGGTCAACTAACTTAAATCCAGAGGTACATAGCACTCCAAGTGAGATCTACCACCCGATCGACCGATCGATAGGTCCCTTCGCTGGGCGACATCGGTCGATATGCAATCAATGCTAGGGTTGATAAAATGAAGTCAAGTGCAAACAGAAACTAAAATAGAAAGATAGATAGCCACGACTAGTTCTACTACAACGAAGAAGATAGTTCATTGCACTACAAAAATAGCTCAACATAGGGAGATCAAGTACGTCAGTTCCCTAGGGGACCCTTCCCTTTTCCTTTCAGCAGTTGACCCCGCATCTTGTCGACCTTCTTTCTCCACCCGACTTCCTGAGTGTCAAGAGTTGTCTGTGCTTCTTTGTTGAACTCTTCAAGTTGCAGCCTCGTGTAGCTTGATCTGTTGCTCCGTGGCAAGCTGGTGGAAAGAATTTAACGCGACGATTTCAGCCTCATAAGTAGTTTTAGCTACTGAAGCCTCTCTACAAAGCCTTCGGACCACGACACCCTGGTCAGTGAATGGAATGTTCGCCGCCGCAAGCTCCGACCGTGCATCTTGAAGTGCAGACTCCAGTTCAAGACGATCCACAGTGTGCTCCGCCTTAACCGACTCCAACTTGCCTTTGAGTTCGGCTACCTCCTCGGAGTAAAGCTTCTGGGCTTCAGACAGGGTATCTTGGGTGGGTATCTTGGGTCAGAACCAGCTCCTGGTGAGCAATCCTGAGAGAACGCTCAACTTCCGTAACTCGCTGCATGCTGCCCGAAGAAAGTTGGTCAGCTAGTCGACGGAGGTGGCTGCCCATCTCCAGACAATCTGTCCCAAGCTGTCAATACCAAGGAATAGAAGTAGTGGGCATCATAGAGATAATGAAATGAATCATGGCTAAACATAAACCACAAACTCGAGAAGGGGTCACCTATTGGATGCCAGTTGACATGTCGTCCCAACCCGAACCTTCAGCAAGCCGCGCCTTTTCTCTCCTTCCTGGTAGAGTTGGCTAAGGTTTTGTCTCCATCTCTGGATGGGTCGATGCCCCACCTGGACTGCCATGAGGAGTGGGATTAATAGATCTGGGAAGTAGAGATAAAAAAGGAGACCGCGCAGCACCAGTCGAGATAGAAAGAGATGGCGAAGGAAGATGAGCTCGCACGTCCAGGCGACTTCCCGACACGGCAAGTGCTTGAACAACATCTTCCCTTGGCATGACATCCCAGACTCTATGAGCCTCCACAGCGGGAACATGGGTTGAAGTTTGAGCCCGGGAGTCGACAGAGTCAGAAGACACGACCCGTCTTTTTCTCCCATAGGAAGGGGAGGGTGTATAACCACGCTATATCTCCAATGCATTTACTGTTAGAATTGGTGAGGTCTACAGCTCGTAAAAACCTATAGTTTAGCTATGTATGGTTGATAGTATAGGAATGCATATTGGTACGTACCTTAGTACGTGTTCTGATTACAGAACAGAGAGCCATGGCTACATGGTAATCCACTTGAGTGGGAGACTCAAGGGATTGGTCCCATGTAACCTAAATACGTTCCCAGCTCTGATTAGGGTTGGTCGCCCTATCAGGATAAGCTGTTGGGATGACAGAGCGTGGGTGTCTCCACCACGGTCATTACAAGGCACAGTGTCTGTGGCCGAACAGAACCAACACGGTGCACAGATCGGTGAGCAGACACCGGTGCACTAAACCGTGTTTCTGCTTAGGGTAAAACGGTCCTAAACCCTGAGGAGCCATGTCTGGTGGACTAACCAGTTGTGTGGTGCTTTGGCGCACCAATGTGTGAGGATCCGGATGCAGTGATCCAAAACCACGGTGTACTGGGTTACCCGGCTGGCGTTGCATCAGCATGTCACTCCTGCAGGCTATCCACACCCCTAACGGGAGGTGCGTTCCTTGGTCTGACCTACGTCATATTAAACCCTGGCCAGGTGGTCATCAGTTCGACTGGTGACGGATCCGGTTACTCGGCAGAGTTATCGGAGGTACGATGTACATGGTCAACCTGGAAGGAACCGAGTCATATGAGCACTCGAGTCTGACGGTATTCTCCACCGCTCGAGTTGCGTCATGGCACCAGTGGAGGGACAACGAGTTTACCATACTAAGCGGAGAGCAGGGGTATGAGGGAGAACATAGTAAGTCTGGGGGAATTGGAGTACAGCCTGCGTCGCACTCTGGGTGGCTACGCAGGTTAACTCGGACTCAAAGATCGATGGTACACTCGGGTAGTGTGTCGATCGAGTCTGAGTTGGAAGCCATGAACCCTGGTCCCTAAAGGTTCCACCTTATCGACATTATGTATGGTTCTTATACCATCTCGTCGAAACACAGAACGTAGTTAGAGGAAGCAAGAAGTCCAAGCCTACGCTCCGTGAGTGCTTCGCACTAGTACACGGTAGATGCGTAGCTACGTGTGTGCACTAAGGGGAAACCCTAGGTTAGTGCAGAGACGCATGTAGCAATTCCTTGTCATAAGTGGACTTTGCCACATGGGTGCGATGCACCGGGATATGTTGCGAATTGACTAGTTGACTTCACTAGGGGCACCCTACGGGAACCTCAGAGAATAGTGAAATCACTGGTGCACTTCACTTATGTGTGCCTTGCAAAGTCTCGTACACGAGGAACGGCCAACTAGTGACATAAGGGCGTTTTGGTCATACTATGCGCCACTATGCACTAAGGGGGCCGGCCCTGAGTGGTGAGAGACTGATCAAGGCCGGCCCTATTAGTTTCAGGAGGTTGTTGCCTCCGATGAAAGGGTCGGTCAAGAGGCGCAGAAAACGGGCTGGTTTTGACCGTTTTCGAAAACAAGGAAAAGATAGAGATAAAAGAAGAGATATATAGGGAGAGGTTTGAATCAGTCAATCCTATCCGCTAGGCTTATCCGTAAGGATAAGGCCGGCCCTATATAAGGCATAGGGAGAGAGGGGGGGACGAAATTAATGAGCCATGCAAGCCCTAGGGCCGGCCCATGGCATGGGGAAACCCTAGCCTCCCCCTCTCCTCTCTTCGCATCTCCTCTCTCGTCTCTCTCTCCCTCGCTTGCGCCATTGGATGGCGACTCGTCTTCCTTGCATGGTGTTTCGTAGAAGGAGAAGGCTCGTCGTATGGAGGCACTCAGAGATCCATCAACGAGGTGCCGTGCATCGTGTGAGATCGGGTGAACTAGAAGGCGTCTCACGCAACCTTTTGCTGTCCAGAATCTGCACAGAAAATCAGTGTTGTTTCTGTGATTCCGGAAGCTACAGAAGTCCAAACGACGTGAAACTTGTTGTAAAAGTTGCGTCTCGAAGTTGGCTACATTCAGTCCAAATTTCATTCCAATCGTAGTTCGGAGAAGAAAGTTATGGCCGTCGCACCAAAGCTATGTCGAGCAGATCCGTAGCCCGTCTCCATCGACAAAGAAGAAATTTGTCGCGGTGAAAGATTCCGCACGCAGGTATGATCTCTAACAAGTAGATCTAACATAATTAGAACATGCATACATGCTAGATTGTTCTTTTGTGTTAGATCGTCGTTAGGGGTTCGCGTAGTTGCCATGCTAGTTTCATACACGCATATGTAGATCGTTTCGATGAAAATTTTGATATGTAACGCACACCGCCTACGGTCCTCGGACCTTCACTTTGCTTCCGCTGCGGGCCTCTACCATGGATTTATTTCCAACATTTACCTCGGGAGGGCTCGGACTCTGAGAAAGGAGTTCCTCATCTCAATCATCAGGAAGAGACTGCAGCACCTTGGAGGCAGTCTGCCTCGTGACACGACCTCCTGTTATATCATCATCACCGATAGGGCTGGTAGACTCGCCGAGCACAAGACGTCTCCTCAAACGCCCAGTTGACGCTGCTATGCCTCCGAGGGCAACTGCTCTGCTATCCTCGCCTATAGCTGGGGTAGATCTCGTGCGATGCCTGAGGATTACGCAACGCTTAGACATTGCGGTGTTGGAATTATAGCGTCTAACAGAGCTAACATACCTATCGGGAAGTCCTATAGAGAAAGCAGATTGCTCCCCTCCTCCACCAGTCGACGCTCACGGGCTGACGGGGTTGTTAGGATTGATGTGTTCTAAGCTTGTAAAACTTTATGTTTTGGTCTAATAAAGATTGATAGTTATTAATATATGAGATGCATATAGGTGCGTAACATAGTTACGTGTTCTTTAGAGAACAGAGAGCCATGGTTATATGGTAGTCCACTGAGTTGAAGACTAAGTGGATTGGTCCCGTATAACCTAAATAAGTTCGCAGCTATGATCAGGTTGGTCGCCTCATCATGTTAAGCTGTTGGCGATGACAGTTCATGGGATGTCTTCACCATGGTCATCACCAGGCACAGTGTCTGTGGCTGAACGGAACTAACACGGTGTACAGATCAGTGAGCAGACACTGGTACACTAAGCCGTGTTTCTGCTTAGGGTAAAACGGTCCTAAACCCTGAGGAACCACGACTGATGGACTAACCAGTTGTGTGGTGCTTTGGCGCACCAATGTGTGAGGGTCCATATGCAGTGATCCAAAACCACGGTGTACTGGGTTACCCGGCTGGCGTTGCATTAGCGTGTCACTCCTGCAGGCCATCCACACCCCTGATGGGAGGTGCGTTCCTTGGTGTGACTTACACTGTACCAAACCCAGGCCTGGTGGTTATCAGTTTAACTGTTGACCGGGTTCGGTTACTCGACGGGGTAATCAGAGGTACGATGTATAGGTCAACCTGGAAGGAACCAAGTCATATGATCATTCGAGTCTGACGGTAGTCTTCACCGCTCGAAGTGAATCATGGCATCAAGTGGAGGGACAGCGGGTTTACCACTACTAAGCGGAGAGCAGGGGTATGATGGAGAACATAGTAAGTCTGGGTGAATTGGAGTGCAGCCTGCGTCGCACTCTGGGTGGCTACGCAGGTTAACTCGAGCTCAGAGGATCGATGGTACACTCGGGTAGTGTGTCGATCGAGCTTGAGTTGGAAGCCATGAACCCCGGTCCCTGATGGTTCCACCTTATCAACATTATGTACGGTTCTTGAACCGTCTCCTCGGAACACCATAAGCAGGAGGAAGAAAGAAGTATACGCTCCGTGTGTGCTTGGCACTAGAGCACGGTAGATGCGTAACTACATACGAGTACTAAGGGTTGAGCCCGAGACTAGTGCGGAGTCGTATGTTGTAATCCCTAGCCATAAGTGAACTTCGCTACATAGGTGCGATGCACCGGGGTATGTTGCGAGTTGACTAGTTGACTTTGCTAGAGGCACCTTCCGGTAACCTCAGTTAATAGTAAGTAACTAGTAGATATCACTTAAGTAATGGCCGTTAGGTATCGCACGCTAGAAATGGTCAAAATGAGGCGTCGGGGCGTTTTGGTAAAAACCTCACTCTGCCGGACCTCACTGTTGGCCGACCCTAGTGGTGGGACACCTCACTAGGGCCGGCCCTATGATGTAGGGATAAGAATCCCTCATCTATAGGGCCGGCCATATGGATAGGGATGGGGCGATAAATCGGTTAATATCGAGCCCTAAAAAGTGGGAAAACGGATAAATACGCGGAGAGATAAAAAGGAGATAATGGA
The DNA here is from genome assembly GCA_947650365.1 of Chamaelirium japonicum. Taxonomy (NCBI): domain Eukaryota; kingdom Viridiplantae; phylum Streptophyta; class Magnoliopsida; order Liliales; family Melanthiaceae; genus Chamaelirium; species Chamaelirium japonicum. Next base: position 90,300,928 of record OX393550.1, read on the forward strand.
GAGATAATGAGAGGGAGTTATTATCCCCTTGGATCCTTATCCAAGGGGGGATGGCCGGCCCTATAAAGGGAGCTATGGGCGCCGGCCCCAGGTGATAAAAAATCCGAACCCCCTTCTCTCTCATCTCTCGAGTTCTCTCCCGTTTCATCTCCCGTTTCCCGCTTGCTACTTCGTCTTCCTCGCGTGGAGTTCTGAAGAAGGAGAAGGGTCGTTCTTCGGAGGCACTCAGAGATCCGAGAGCGACGTTCCGTGCATCGTGTGAGATCGGGTGAACAAGAAGGCAACATCTCCATTCGTACCGTCGGCATCTTCGCGAACGATCTTCCGTCTCCATCGACAAAGAAGACAATCCTCCGCGGTTAAAAGATCCGCACGAAAGGTATGTGTAATCTAACATATAGATCTAGCGAGCATTATGATTTGCATCCATGCTAGTTAATCATTACGCTAGATTGCCGTTAGGGGTTTTCGATTATCGTGCATACACATACACACATATGTAGTTTAGTTTCCATAAAAAGTTAAATAGTGTAACGTGCACCATGAACGGTCTATTCGACCGCCAAATCGTTTCCGCTGCGAGCCTCTGACCCGGATTAGTTTCCAACAATTGGTATCAGAGCCGCATTAGTGGTGTACGTTTCACGTTTTTCATGAAACGAACATGTGTGCGCATGATGAATGCGTGAGATCATCGGGGTTCATACGCTTAGATCATGCATATGTATAGATTGTGCTTGTTCTATTAATCATTCTTGCAGGGCGCCGCTATAAAAAAATCTAGATCTATGCTTTGTGCTTGCTACCGGGGGTCGGACCCCGAGTTAGCAATTGTCTGGATTTGCTTTCTGTGTGTGGATATGTAATTAAGCCTTAGATTGGGCGAGTGATGGGGGTTGACCATCCTCGGTTTCCCATGGGCTTTTTCCTAGGTGTGTTTTCTTTTCTTTCTAGGAAATTGTGTACGACCGAGCACTTGCTCGTAGCGTACTAGACTTTTTCGGTTACAGATTGAGAAGAAAGACGTGCCAAAGAAATCCACCATCGGGAGCGGAAGCGGAACCCTGGAGGATGAAGACGATCCGGCAAAGTGTTCGCGAGCGCGACGAAGGAGCCGGACCGAGGAACCTTGCGAAGAAAGCTAGAGGCCTGCGCTGTGCTAATTAGGTTCAGGGGTCGGACCCTGAACTTAATTCAGTTTTAATGGTTGCTTTCTTTAATTAGTTCTTTAAGCTTCATATCGAACCCCGATGAGATAATGTGATTATCTGTCTTCAGAGGGATACCTTTCCCCTCCGGTCCTAGCGACTGTTTGAGGTTAGGATCCCGCTAGATGACGCCTATTATTTAGTTGACTTTTAATGTTAGTGGGATCCCATCACATATGGTTATGCCACCATTAGGAGAGCACCCGACTAGTCGGGTGTGCCTATTTGGCCAGCATCGAAATCAAAGATGAGATGGAGATCCATTGAACATCAATTGTCAAATCTATAAGCGAGGCGCCATGACTAGTGGGAATCCTTTCCAGTGAGTCTGACTCTAGGATTAGCTCCAGAGCATTAGCGTGATAACCAGTTTTGCAGAGCATCGATATTCTCGGAATATGTAATGTGACCCTTGAATGGAGAAATCCACTTGAGGCAGGGACTATGATATTCCGAGAATGATTAATGCTAGGCGAAGGGCTTGAACGCTAGTGGGAGCATGGTGTGACCAGGGTCTAGTATTTAGGAGGTCGCTACCTTTGCATTTGCATAAATTCATACTCGCAAAATAACCCTCATATAGTTATAAGGGATGTAATAGAGGACTTAAAGAGATCCTCTGGCCTCCACGGCTAATCACTTCGTACTCGGGTGGAAGGGCATAACTCAACAACCCCCTCGGGTGAGAGCTGTGTTTTTCTATGCCAAGCTACTTAGTGATCTCCTTCGGGATATGACGGTTACGGTGCCAAGTGTTCAGGCTTTACTCACCCTCGTGGGGGCCGTTAGAATTCCCGTGCCGTAATTGCCTAAGCTCGTGGGTAAGCATCCTAAGTACGCGTGAGGTATTCGTTGCGAAGACAACGATGATCACGTGGTACTGGCCAAAAGATAACCATGGTCCATCAAAGCCCGTAGTTGGCAGATTTGGATAGGGTCAAGGGAAAGACCCGTGTAAGCGGAAGACCTGCACACTGCCCCCTCGGACAGGTGTAGCCTACTCCGAGATCTTACATACATGGTTAATTAATCCATAGAGATGGCTTCGCTTGAGGGTAGCGTTGTCATATGGATATAATTAGCTTGTTTTAAAAATCCATAAAATAAGTTTTCATGCATCTCATATTTTCAATCTTTTATTTTCAGATGACCAAGTTAGACCCCCTGTCCGCTATCCTAAATGACCACAAACTTACCGGTCCCAACTATGAGGACTGGAAGCGCAACCTGTACCTAGTCTTAAGGATAGGTAAACACATGTCAGCCCTTAATGACCCTGAGCCAGATTTGCCAGGACCCAATGCCACAGAGGCACAGTTAAAGGCATTCACTGACTGGAAGGAATCTAATGAGATATGTAAATGCTATATTATAGCATCCTTGCAAACAACTCTGCAGAAGCAAGTCGAGGAGATGCCCGACGCTTCTGATATGATGTTGTATCTGAAGGAGATGTTTGAAGGTCACAATCGCGTTACGCGATACCTTACCATCAAGAAACTCGTCGGCACTAAGATGTCCAATGGGACGCTGGTTCGGGAACACATGATGAAAATGTTTGGGTTCCAGAACGAACTAGCTACCATGGACATTGTGCTAGAAGGCGAGGTGATGACAGACATCTTCCTCTCGTCACTGTCTGGAGCCTTTGAAGGCTTTGTCACCAACTTTAATTTAAACAAGTTGGCTATGACAAATGCAGAGCTTCTGGGAGCTCTCCAGGCAGCTGAGGATGGCTTCAAGCAGAAGGGCGAAGCACTTCACGTGCAACGCAGATCCTTCAAGAAGTCTGGTAAACCTCAAGGCAAGAAACATAAAAAGAAACCTAAGTCTGAGCCTGTGCAGGACTCTGCTGGGGCCTCTGGGTCTGGAGAATCAAAGAAAACGGGCACGAAGTGTTTCCGGTGTGGCCAGAAGGGTCATTGGAAGAAGGACTGCAAGCAACCTCGGAATGCCGGAGAAGGTAATCTACAACTCTTAGTTGTTGAATCATTTCTTTCAAGTAATAGTTCTTTTGCTAGTTGGATTGTGGATTCAGGATCCACTAACCATGCCTGTAACTCTCTTCAGGGGTTTCGGGAAAGCAGAAGGTTGCTTGATGGAGAGGTGACCTTGAGCATGGGAACTGAGGCCGTGGCTGCTGCTGAAGCTATAGGAGATGTTACTCTTAGTTTTTCAAATAATAAGACTTTGACTCTTAGAGATGTCTTTTATGTACCGTCCTTGAGACGTAACTTAATTTCTGTTTCTTCTTTAGTTAATGAAGGTTATTCAGTTTATTTTGATACTTCTGGTGTGTCTTTTAAACTGAATGGAACTTTTATAATAAGAGGAATGGTTCAGAATCATCTCTATATTGTCAGTCCTAAATTTGAGAAAGATAACATAATAACTTCAGCATTTAATGTTAATTCATCTAAGCGTAAGAAACCTTCAGAGAATTTAACCCAATTGTGGCACTTACGGCTTGGGCATATTGCCTTAGATAGGATCCATAGGCTGGTAAAGGCCGGGCTTCTGGAAACAGATCCTACGGAGATCCTTCCTACCTGTGAATCCTGTCTGGAAGGCAAAATGACCAAGAGGGCCTTCAAAAGCCAAGGAGTGAGAGCTACTGAGGTATTGGAGTTAATCCATTCAGATGTATATGGACCCATGAGCGTCAAGGCGATAGGAGGCCATGAGTACTTCATCACTTTCACTGATGATTACTCAAGATATGGTTACGTTTACCTTATGCATCGAAAGTCGGAATCCTTTGATATGTTCAAAGAGTTCAGGGCTGAAGTAGAAAAGCAGACAGGTAAATGTATTAAAACCCTTCGATCTGATCGAGGAGGTGAATACCTATCTGACGAGTTCCTTGGGTATTTGGTGAAGCATGGGATAACATCCCAGTTAACTGCTCCAGGTACCCCACAACAGAATGGAGTCTCTGAGAGAAGGAATCGAACCTTGTTGGACATGGTTCGAAGCATGATGAGTTATGCCTGTTTACCAATGACCTTTTGGGGATATGCCCTTCAGACAGCAGCATATGTTCTGAACCACGTTCCATCTAAATCAGTGCCTCAGACCCCTAGAGAACTGTGGTCAAGGCAAAAGCCAACACTACAGCATTTCAGAATATGGGGATGTCCTGCACATGTGCGGATTGACAAGAGGGAAAAGATGGAGCCAAAGTCCAAAGCATGTCTGTTTGTAGGGTATTCCAAAGAGACTAAAGGTGGACTATTTTATGATCCTGAGGAAAAGAAGGTAATCGTTTCGACGAATGCCATTTTCCTAGAACATGATTATGTTATGGACCACAAGCCTGCTAGTAAGGTAGTTCTGGATAAGCTACTAGGTACTAGATCAGAGAGCGCATCCGAAAGCATAGTGGGAGCTGACATTACAGATAATAATATACTAGATACTGTAGAACCTATTAATCCTGTAACACCACCACCACCTCGTTGCAGTGGGAGAAACATCAGAGCTCCTGACAGATACTATGGAGAAACCTTGTTGGTTGATCCAGAGGGTCAGGAGGATGACCCACTGAGCTACGATGAGGCAGTGGGAGCTTCTGACAGCTCTGACTGGCAAAAGGCTATGGAGGTAGAAATTGAATCAATGTCCCATAACGCAGTCTGGACTCTTGTTACACCATCATCCAATATTAAACCTATTGGGTGTAAGTGGGTGTATAAGAAGAAGAGAGGATCCGATGGTATAATAGAGACTTATAAAGCTAGATTAGTTGCCAAGGGTTACACCCAGAGAGAAGGGATCGACTTTGACGAAACCTTCTCGCCGGTAGCTTTGATAAAGTCTATTCGGATCCTCCTATCCATTGCAGCCCATTATGACTGGGAGATCTGGCAAATGGATGTCAAGACAGCATTCCTTAATGGAAATTTGAAAGAAGACATTTATATGATTCAGCCACCAGGCTTTGAGTCAGAGGGTCAGGAACATCTAGTTTGCAAGTTGCAGAAGTCCATTTATGGACTAAAGCAAGCATCTAGAAGTTGGAACATCCGTTTTGATCAGGCAATCCAGTCATATGGATTTACTCAAAACGAGGATGAACCATGTGTGTACAAGAGGACTGATAAGACCACAATAGTATATTTGATACTTTACGTAGACGATATTCTACTCATTGGAAATGATGTAGGAACATTGTCAACGGTAAAGGTCTGGTTGTCAACACAGTTCGATATGAAAGACCTAGGTGAAGCGAGTTATGTTTTGGGGATCAAGGTAACACGTGATCGCCAGAACAGGATTCTCTCGCTATCACAGGCTGCATATATAGATAAGGTTATGGCTAGATTTGACATGCAAAACTCCAAGAAGGGTTTTGTGCCATTTAGACATGGCGTAAAACTGTCTAAGGATCAATGTCCTAAGACACCTGAGGAGAGAGCAGAAATGCAGAAGATACCTTATGCTTCGGCATTAGGTAGTCTAATGTATGCTATGCATTGTACAAGGCCTGATATCTGTTTCGCAGTAGGAATGATGGGTCGGTTTCAGTCGAATCCGGGTCCAGATCACTGGACAGCTGTGAAGTGTATACTCAAGTACCTTCGTAGAACAAGGGACTATGAGTTGGTTTACACTGGACAAGAACTGACGCCGATTGGATATACAGATTCTGACTTTATGTCAGATTTGGAATCCAGGAAGTCGACATCAGGTTTTGTATTTATGCTAGGAGGAGGAGCGGTTAGTTGGCAGAGTGTGAAGCAGAAATGCATCGCAGACTCTACCACAGAGGCTGAGTACGTTGCAGCGTGCGAGGCAGTCAAAGAGTCGGTATGGCTCAAGAAATTCCTTACGGATTTGGGGTGCGTACCAGAGGCCCAGTTACCTATTGTGCTTTACTGCGACAATAGTGGGGCGGTAGCACAAGCAAAGGAGCCAAAGACATCACCAAAAGGGGAAGCACATCGAGCGCAAGTTCCACTTGATTAGGCAGTTTCAAAAGCAAGGGCGAGTAGCGGTGACACAGATTGTATCTACATATAACGTTGCTGATCCTTTCACAAAGGCAATACCTACCAAGGCATTCGAGCGACATGTGGACGCGATGGGAGTCAAAACCGTTTTGCTTCGCTAGACCAAGTGGGAGATTGTTAGGATTGATGTGTTCTAAGCTTGTAAAACTTTATGTTTTGGTCTAATAAAGATTGATAGTTATTAATATATGAGATGCATATAGGTGCGTAACATAGTTACGTGTTCTTTAGAGAACAGAGAGCCATGGTTATATGGTAGTCCACTGAGTTGAAGACTAAGTGGATTGGTCCCGTATAACCTAAATAAGTTCGCAGCTATGATCAGGTTGGTCGCCTCATCATGTTAAGCTGTTGGCGATGACAGTTCATGGGATGTCTTCACCATGGTCATCACCAGGCATAGTGTCTGTGGCTGAACGGAACTAACACGGTGTACAGATCAGTGAGCAGACACTGGTACACTAAGCCGTGTTTCTGCTTAGGGTAAAACGGTCCTAAACCCTGAGGAACCACGACTGATGGACTAACCAGTTGTGTGGTGCTTTGGCGCACCAATATGTGAGGGTCCATATGCAGTGATCCAAAACCACGGTGTACTGGGTTACCCGGCTGGCGTTGCATTAGCGTGTCACTCCTGCAGGCCATCCACACCCCTGATGGGAGGTGCGTTCCTTGGTGTGACTTACACTGTACCAAACCCAGACCTGGTGGTCATCAGTTTGACTGTTGACCGGGTTCGGTTACTCGACGGGGTAATCAGAGGTACGATGTATAGGTCAACCTGGAAGGAACCAAGTCATATGATCATTCGAGTCTGACGGTAGTCTTCACCGCTCGAAGTGAATCATGACATCAAGTGGAGGGACAGCGGGTTTACCACTACTAAGCGGAGAGCAGGGGTATGATGGAGAACATAGTAAGTCTGGGTGAATTGGAGTGCAGCCTGCGTCGCACTCTGGGTGGCTACGCAGGTTAACTCGAGCTCAGAGGATCGATGGTACACTCGGGTAGTGTGTCGATCGAGCTTGAGTTGGAAGCCATGAACCCCGGTCCCTGATGGTTCCACCTTATCAACATTATGTACGGTTCTTGAACCGTCTCCTCGGAACACCATAAGCAGGAGGAAGAAAGAAGTATACGCTCCGTGTGTGCTTGGCACTAGAGCACGGTAGATGCGTAACTACATACGAGTACTAAGGGTTGAGCCCGAGACTAGTGCGGAGTCGTATGTTGTAATCCCTAGCCATAAGTGAACTTCGCTACATAGGTGCGATGCACCGGGGTATGTTGCGAGTTGACTAGTTGACTTTGCTAGAGGCACCTTCCGGTGGCCTCAGTTAATAGTAAGTAACTAGTAGATATCACTTAAGTAATGGCCGTTAGGTATCGCACGCTAGAAATGGTCAAAATGAGGCGTCGGGGCGTTTTGGTAAAAACCTCACTCTGCCGGACCTCACTGTTGGCCGACCCTAGTGGTGGGACACCTCACTAGGGCCGGCCCTATGATGTAGGGATAAGAATCCCTCATCTATAGGGCCGGCCATATGGATAGGGATGGGGCGATAAATCGGTTAATATCGAGCCCTAAAAAGTGGGAAAACGGATAAATACGCGGAGAGATAAAAAGGAGATAATGGAGAGATAATGAGAGGGAGTTATTATCCCCTTGGATCCTTATCCAAGGGGGGATGGCCGGCCCTATAAAGGGAGCTATGGGCGCCGGCCCCAGGTGATAAAAAATCCGAACCCCCTTCTCTCTCATCTCTCGAGTTCTCTCCCGTTTCATCTCCCGTTTCCCGCTTGCTACTTCTTCTTCCTCGCGTGGAGTTCTGAAGAAGGAGAAGGGTCGTTCTTCGGAGGCACTCAGAGATCCGAGAGCGACGTTCCGTGCATCGTGTGAGATCGGGTGAACAAGAAGGCAACATCTCCATTCGTACCGTCGGCATCTTCGCGAACGATCTTCCGTCTCCATCGACAAAGAAGATAATCCTCCGCGGTTAAAAGATCCGCACGAAAGGTATGTGTAATCTAACATATAGATCTAGCGAGCATTATGATTTGCATCCATGCTAGTTAATCATTACGCTAGATTGCCGTTAGGGGTTTTCGATTATCGTGCATACACATACACACATATGTAGTTTAGTTTCCATGAAAAGTTAAATAGTGTAACGTGCACCATGAACGGTCTATTCGACCGCCAAATCGTTTCCGCTGCGAGCCTCTGACCCGGATTAGTTTCCAACAGGGGTCTGCTAGATTATTCCCTTTCTTAGGAGTTGACCCGGAATGATGAACTCTAACTAGTGGAAGTTTTGGGAATAGTTGCCTCCAGTCGTCGTCACCTTTAGTGACCCTCTCGATCATCATATCTAAATCTTCTTCAGCGGAGTCGGGGCACTTGAGTTGGCCAGTGGGGTAATAATCCTCTATGGTATAGGCAAGGTGGGAAGGAGTCCTAAGAACCATGTAACAGCCCCTCCACGGTCCCCCAACCATAAGTGGGTACTCCTTTCAGCCCCTGACGGAGTCAGACAAGCCGCCAATAGGAGGACGACAACCAACGCGAGCTTCTAAGCTAAAGTAAGAATGCACAGCACCGATAATTACCTTATAATCCTTGATGAAGTATTTCTTGAGAAGATAAGCCACGCAGATTTGTTGTCCTGTTATCTCTTCTATCGCTTCCATGCAACTGAGTATCCTCCAGTCGTTGCCTACAATCTGACCAGGAGACACCCCCATGCGCTCAGCAACGGAAGCCTCAGGCCACACCTCAACTACCCCAAAGTAACGATCGTACGGTCGTCTGAAGGGTCCAAGGGACGAGTTGCAAATGAAAGCGAGATGTCGGCGAGGATGCTGAATGCCAACCGAATCTCTTCCAGCAGGGGGAACTTCTTGGGAATCAAAAACCATCCGAAAGACATTACCGATAGGGGAGAGACAATCCGATATGTTGAGACACACAGCTGACTGTAGGCAGCAACGTGACACACGTCCGATCGTAAGTAGCAACGAGACCTGCGACCGTCTGTAAGTAGCAGCGAGACGAGTGTCCGATGGTGGGTAGCAATAAGACGCACGACCGACCGTAAACAACAACGACACATGCGGCCGATTGAGGACGCCCCACGAAATGCGTGACCCACCAAACAATGGGAGAAGAGAATGAAATCTAGAGGAAATTTGAAGCAAATGGTGAAAATGAAGACCCTTGGAGCCTTATTTATAGGAAAACTTGGAGCCTTGAAGGGCTAGTTCACAAACCGAGGAGATAGGAGAGCATATAGGGATGCCATGTGGCGTATGAATGAAGGGAACCATAATGACATTTATGATACTCGATGCACGATAGCTAAAAATTAAGCCTCCTTCGGCACACAAATCGAAGCAATCATGCTGATATCGCTGTGTATCCCCCCCGCATGGCGACACGCTTGGTGGAAAAAGGAATAATCCTGACCAGTCGGAAAGTAGATAGCGACCAATCAGGAGGGGGTATTGTGTGCACCTTGAAGAATGAGGCCGATCGGGCGTTTCGCTCGCCCGGCACAGGTCGGCCGCGCGCTTCGCTCGCCCAGGACAAGCATGCTGTGCGCTCCTTTTGTCCGAGTAGAGACCAACTGTAAACTTCGTCGCGTCGCTGGGCGGCTTCACGCTTCACTCGCTAGGGGCAAGCCGGGAAGGCTGGCCGCGCACTTCGTCTGCTCGAGGGAAGGCTGGTCGCGCACTTCAGTTGCCCGAGTAGAGGCTGGACGTAAACTTCATCGTGAGCCGGCTGTGCACTTCGTCGCTGGCCGCCCGTGCGCTTTGCTCGCCCAGGACAGGCCGACCATGCGCTTCGTTTGCTCGAGGGAGGGTTGGTCGTGCACTTCGTTTGCCCGAGTGGAGGCTAGCCGCAAACTTCGTCGCGGGCCAGCCGCGCACTTCGTTGCTGGCCGACCGCGCGCTTCGTCGCTGGCCGGCCGCACGCTTTGCTCACCTGGGACAGGCCGACCGCGCGCTTCGTCTGCTCGAGGGAGGGTTGGCCGTGCACTTCGTTTGCCCAAGTGGAGGTTGGCCACAAACTTTGTCATGGGCCGACCGTGCACTTTGTCGCTGGCGGGCCGCACACTTCGCTTGCCCGGGATGGTTCGGCTGCGCGTTTCGTCTGTTCGAGGGAAGGTTAGCCGTAAACTTCATCGCAGGCCCGCCACGCACTTCGTCGCTGGTCGGTCGTGCGCTCCGAAGGGAACCTGTCCTCTCTGACCCAGGGAAGCCTTAATATTTTCGCAATAAGCCCACGTGCCAAGATCGGGTAACAGTTATTCTCGAGAATCTCGGGCGAGTGACAGTTACGGGAAGGCAACCCACGCCCCGAGATTTCCGGTCGACCAGTATGGCAAGTAACACCCCGGCCATAACTACTGAGCACATGCCAGACGACACGTCGTTCCCACGCAGACAGTTGAGCAAGTTACGGGAGCACGTCATTAATGTCGTCCTGCATGGAGCGCCCTAGCTGTCACCCCGAGGCATTATGAAAGGGGACCTACCCCTTCAGAAAAGAGGATCGAATTATGGAGGAGGTGTTGCCCATTGCATTCCTGAGTTTTCGGAGCTTGAGAGAGAGAGAGAGAGAGAGAGTACAGAGGTCGGCATTTTGGGAGGCCGGTCCTCTCTGGGTGTAATCGGGTTAGGGTGAGTGCTTGTAACTTGTTGTGGCTCACTAGTGCACTCTCGCCCCGCCCCGTGGTTTTTTCCTTTCGATGTTGCGAAGGGTTTTTCCATGTAAACCCGGTCTACTGTATTCCTTGGTTTGTTAGATTATGCCTGCCAACTAAACTCTCGATTCCAAAAAAAAAAACCCCCCATAATACTAGTAACAAACCCGGGCAATGCTCGGCTGAGCTTGATGAACGTCATTTGGTACAGACGACATCGCAACTGCTCGAAGACGTGTGAAATCTGAAGTGAGTGTGATTCACTAGTTAGGGAGAGAGAGAGAGAGAGAGAGAGAGAGAGAGAGAGAGAGAGAGAGAGAGAGAGAGAGAGAGAGAGAGAGAGAGGAATGGGGAGGTTTCCACGCGGCTCCAAAGTTCTCCATTTTATAAGAATAGTTTTTTTTTTTATGGTAAGAAAGATATAGGGTCAGGATCGGATGACCCAGCAAATAACCCAGCACCCTAATTGTTGGATTCCAGTTTTCAGAATGTGCTGATTTTTTGTAGACATCTTGTCTATGGTATGTTGATCATCCTCACAAAAAATCAGCACATTCTAAAACCTCTAGGTGCATCAAATGTGCTCTTCAAATCAACGGTTTTCAACCGTCAATTTTAAGAGCACATTTGATGCACCTAGAGGTTTTAGAATGTGCTAATTTTCTGTGAGGATGATCAACATACCATAGATAACATGTTTACAAAAAATCAGCACATTATAAAACCTCTAGGCGCTGGGTCAAATATGGGTCAAAATTTGCTGGGTCAGCCGATCCTGACCCATATATATATATATATATATATATATATATATATATATATATATATATATATATATATATATATATATATATATATATATATATATATATATATATATATATATATATATATATATATATATATATATATATATATATATATATATATATATATATATATATATATATATATATATATAAAACAATGGACGTCAGTTTTGCGCTGACTAGACAAAACGGAACAAAAAAGCTGACGGGGCAAAAATGAACCGAATAGATCAAACCATTCGTTCAAAAATCAACGCACGATTTCTCCTTGGTTAAAAATTCCAACCCATTGAAACTGCACTAAACTCCTAAAATCCCAGCCCATTGAAACTGCACTAAACCCGACCATTCATCCCGTGATCATTGTTTCGCATCAATGGCTATAAACCCGCCTACTGAAATTTCGGCTGCCCCAAACCATCTGGTCGATCTTGAGGAATCCGTTCGAATAGAAACAACTGTGACTGATCGATTATAGGGGGAGGGGGAGTTGGTTGTGCCGAAGGCGCCCGCTACGTGCCAATCGGCATGGGGGAGGAAATGGGTGTCCCTATGAATGCCGGTGTTGTCGTCGAAAGTGTTTTATTACCGAAGGCATTCAGGTGTGTTGCCACCAAAGGCGGCCCGCTGCAGTACTGACAGGCACGGGCATACACGAGTGTGTGTGTGTATGTATATATATACACACACTATTAGATGGCACGACGGTATTGTGTTGACTAGGACAAAAATAATCTCATAGTCGTCCGATTTTATGTAAATATCACAGCCGTCTATTGACCCAAATCGACTGGCTACATAATAAATGACCCTAAATCTTCAATCATAGCTACCCAAAATCAAGTAGGTAATAAATGTCGATATCCCCTTCTCAACCCAAATCGGTTCTTCAGATTTCAGGCCGAGCCGCCCCTCTCTCCCGTGTGAGAATACGACTCTCTCATAATTCCTATTAAAAACTTACTATAAATTTGTTAAAAACCAACTATAATGATGATAAATACTTGTTCAATGACATTTAATGGCCATTCGATGTTAATTAGTACTTTTTTGAAAGGTTAATTCTCTCTTTCTCTCTCTCTCTAACAAGTTAATCACACCCCAAAGATGGTCATTCGAGTGCCGACAGGCACATCACTGTCGAAGGCGGCCGTCCGAGTGTCGACGGGCACGGGTATTTATTAGTTACACAACAATACACAATGAGGGTGCCATTATTCTTGTTTCTAACGGTGGCAGTGCAGGCTTTTGAGTCACCTTCAAATCATAGCATGGATCCAATGAGCGTTTTCCGCAAGGAGGTGGTGTCTGTTTTGATGAATTTAACCTTCTCATCTCTGATTTAACGTGGTAAGCCTCATGTACAATGAACTTGATTATTAAGGGTTTAGATTTAAATGAATATTAGATTTCACTATATACCTCTTATTTGTTTCTATTTTTTTTTTTTTAATTCTTTGTAGTCTTATATAATGAACATTTTACTTGAAGGAATCCATTTTTATTCAACAATCAATAGGAAAAAAAAATTAAAAAAAAAACTTGTTTTGAATCCTTAATTTGAGGAGGGCACATTAAATTTTTTTTCTCCCCTTTTGTGCTTTCTACACAGATATTCGGATATGGATTCGAATCTCGAATTATTCGTCGGTTTTGGACTCAAACTAAAGAAATCAATATCTATTGGATATCGGATCAGATTCGGATTCGGATCGATCAAATTCTTAATCGAATTGGATTTGGATATACGATGATCAAGTTCGAATCCGACAAGCCTACTAGCAACGAACAATTTGTGCCCCATACGTATCTGGATTTTCTTATGAGCTTATTTGAACCAAACCCGAAATCGACCAGTCTTCAATCCCCCGCCTAGGGTTAGAAATGGGCCGAGCCTAGGCTGGACTCAACAAAGCCGGAGTCCAGACATTTTTTTTTTTCTTCAGTCCAATCCCTATCCCGTTTTCAATCTAGATTTCTTGGGTAGACTAGACCCCAACTATGAAAGTAGGCTAGGTTTGGGCCGGACCTTTACAATCCCAGGCCTGACCCCATTTTGGTTTGGGCCCAACTATAAGCCCGAGAGTCGATATATAAATATGGGTTTTTTAGAACACCCCCCCCCCCCCCCCCCCCAAAAAAAAAAAAAAAAAAATGGTGATTAGTATGATCTCCCTCATTTGGTTTGTAATTAGACCTACCCCCGCAAACCGTCATATTCCGTCAGTCAAATCTATTTGACTGCTATTACACTATCCTATTTTATTTAGCGGATTGTTTTGCGCTCATTGCCAACAAACTCAATCTAGAAGTAGATGTAGAAAATTTTCAAATTTGATATTAAAAAAACTGATTCATGAGGAAGAACTTCATTTTCTCCTCTAATTCAGTGTTAATAAACCATTCACAAAGAATCATGAGGAAGAATATGAAACCAATTCATGACGAAGAACCCATTCGTGAGAAAGAAAATGAAACCTAATTGTGAGGAAGCACCAATGTGAGAGGAAGAAAATGAACCTATTTGAGAGGAAGGAATGAGGAAGAAAATGAAATCCATTCGTAATAAGAAGTAACCCATTCATGAGGAAGAAACCCATTTGGGGGAAAGAGATAAAACCCATTCGTGAAGAAAGAGATGAAACCCATTCGTGATGAAGGAACCTATTTAGGAGTAAGAAGATAAGACCAATTTTGTGATGAAGGAACCCAATATGGAAGAAGAAAATGAAAAACATTCATGAGGTAGGAACCCACTATGGAGGAAGAAGATTCAGATCTTCTCCAAATCCTCAAATTTCTAAGATGAAGATCTTTTCCAAATCCTTAAAAACCCATTCTGAAGGTAGAAAGATGAAGATCTCTGCCAAATCATCAAATCTTAAAATTTTAATACCGACCGTGGGCAATTTTTTTCTTCCTCCTCCTCAAAGCTTGTATTCTTGATTGCGAGGGATAAATCGATCTAAAAAAATACATAGGAGGGTGGAATAACAGTCAAACATGTTTGACTGATGAAAGTAAACGATTTGGGGGGTAATTTTGCTTCCTCCTCCTCAAAGCTTGTATTCTTGACTGCAACAGGTAAACCGGTCTAAAAAAATACCTAGGAGGGTGGAATAACAGCCAAACATATTTGACCGATGAAATTAGATGATTTGGGGGGTAATTTTCATATATAATAGACATAGCGTTTGGGATATAGGCCCAAACCGGTTCTAAATGGGCCGGGCTCAATCGGGCATGAGTAGGATTCGGCCCATTGCCAACCCACCCACTGCCCTTCCATACCTCTGAACACGGTGTCACCTGAGCTCTCTCGTTCCCGCGACGCCCCGCTTCACCGTGCCCTTCGAAATTTCTCCCTTCTTACTGTGTGGTTAATGGCGCCCTGCCCCGCAGATGGAGGAAGAGAGGAGGAATCGGAGGTTGAAGAAGACGAAGAAGAGGCTCCTTCGCACCTCCCCCTCGCCCCTTCTTCCGAGGTAAACACATTCTGCTGGGGTTCCACGCTCGGACACCTGTATGCAGTGCATCCTGCCACTCCTAGTAGTTCATCTCATTCAGGGGCGTAGCCAGAAATTTTTTTTGGGCTGGGCTGAAGTTAAACTTACTTTTTATTATAGTTGACAACAACTAATCAATTATTGAATATAACAAAATTCTTCTTCTTCACAAGCTAAACAAGTCCAAATCAATAAAAACCCTAAGGTCCCTAACTAATTCAACAACATAAGAAGTAGATAAATCAATGGATTAGAGATTTAGAAATTAGAATGAAAAATAAAACCCGCACACTTCATCCTTGACTGCAAGATTGAGGATAGCGTGTGATTCATGCGAGAGAGGGAAGGCGCACCTCGATGCTTATGGGAGGGTCGGGAGGTGGGGCTCCTCCCTGCCACCAGTCGCCTGCAACTAGACCACCAGTGACTACAACGACAAGGGTAGGTGGGTGACCCGTGGGAGGGTGGTGACGGATGGCCCAAATAGATCAACAACAAAAAAGGGGGAAGAGAGAAGAGAGGAACTGATCGAGAGTCCGGGATGTTAGGGTTCCTCTCCGAGTAGGTTGCCCCTCCTCGCTCTGGCCTCCACGCCAGCTGTGGCGTTGTAGCTCCTCCTTGCCGCCGTTGGAAGAGAGAGAGAGAGAGAGAGAGAGAGAGAGAGAGAGAGAGAGAGAGAGAGAGAGAGAGAGAGAGGATCAGATTTTTTGATTTTTAGTGCGATTTGGGCTAGGGTCCCATGTCGCTTATTCCTCTCGAGTTCGGATGTTTTCCAGTCGGTCGACCTCGGTCGGTGGGCCCATGCGCATCACAGCGGCACGATGTTAGGCGACCCGAAGTGAATCGTACTCCAGCCCGACTGCATGCGGCTATGATGCGCGTCGGGCCCTCCGATCGGGACCGACCAACTGGAGGAGATCCGAACTCATTCCTCTCAAATTTCGACGAATCGAGTTAAGGGGGCTGCATTTTTTTTTTTTGGGTTGGTTGTGGGTTGGGTTGGGCTGGGCTGGGCCTCCCATTGAGTGGGCTGGTGAACTGTTTCGGACTGGAGTTGGCTAGAGAGTACACGGGTTTTCCGAAAACTCGACCGGGCTATAGACCGATCGAGCCAACTCATGGATCCGCCCATGATCTCATTCTCATGAGAGTAAAACCATCACTCTCTTGTCTCTTGGGAATCAACCGTGCCCTCAATGTTGGGAGCGTAGCCTTTGTTCTTGATGTGCTGCTCTCTTTCGGGAGTTACTACAAACATCTGATGGGGAAATAGGTTATGTGACCATTATTGCAACTTATTTGATATTTTCTTGATAAGGGTATCTTCATCCATTTTTTTCTACTAAGGGCGGCAATGAATCGGGTTGGGCTAGGTCGACCTCCACCCTCAAGGGCGGAAAATTTGACCCATAACCCGACTTGTACTTATAGTGACAAATCTCTTCTTTTTTATTGTGGAAATATCCCTATATATTGCGAGTATCTCGATAAATTGTCATATCCCGAAATTGCAAAAAGCAAAGGTATCTGCATCCTTTAGCCCTATAAATTAAGCATGAAGCTCGAGTATTCCTTACTACGACAAGGGTTCTTGCAAGAACAATAGTTAAATATTTACGATAAATTTTTAGAAAGCAAGGGTATCAATATCCTTCGAAAATGAGGCATAAATTGCATGACTGAAACTTCTACTAGCCTGGTAAGAAAATAAAATTATATGGAGTCCGATCAAGTATAATATGATCACCCTTTTTGAACCTTAAGTATTTTTGGAGATATAGAAGAAGAAACAATGAGAGAGAAAGATGAGATGGTATGAACAGGGGGTCTTTGGCTCGAGGCATGGTCTTGAGATACAAACTAGCAATGGGCTTGAGCCTTGAACTCAAGAGCGTAGCAAAAGGACTTGGTCACAACTCACACGTGATGAATGACAAAATCCTAAATTTCATGATATAGAGTAAATTTCCTATTTCTCTTATTTTCTCTATGCTAGTTCTTCTGTTTGCTTGTTTGGTTTCAAACCTTGCCCTATTTTCTTGCCTTTTCATGTCTTATTGTGCGAATACTAGAGAATGAAACCACATTATGGTTCCTCTCTTGATTGGCAAAAATTGTGGAATTAAAAGCACATTCTCGGTTTGTAAAGTCCAAATCATGTCGTCGTCCTCGTGTTTGTATGTGATTGCGCAACCACAAAGATCAGTTGCGTCCATGAATGCACCTAAAGAACATCTGAAGACTCGACAAATCCCATCCACACTCGAAGAGGTATGACTTCTTACTTTGGATGGGAATTGGACTTCAAGTTGGCATGTGAAGATTATCGAATCGAAAAGTATTTTAATGCACTTTAACAAGTTTATTGCATCGCTTTAATCTGAATTGCTTTTCGATAGAATGACACATCTTCATGTTCTTCAAAGCCAAATCCATGTTTTCATGCATTCAATTGCATTTGGATTTGATCCGGGGCTTTTAGGATGATTCCGGGGTCGATATGGCAAGAAGGGTCATTGTGCTGAAATTACATTGCCCGTGTGCATGTCCTGGCTTGGCCTGACCTGCC
Source organism: Chamaelirium japonicum (assembly GCA_947650365.1). Classification (NCBI taxonomy): domain Eukaryota; kingdom Viridiplantae; phylum Streptophyta; class Magnoliopsida; order Liliales; family Melanthiaceae; genus Chamaelirium; species Chamaelirium japonicum. The sequence continues at coordinate 90,318,738 of OX393550.1, forward strand.
TAGGACATGCGCATGGCCTATGCAAACTGGAGCCAAAAGTTGTTCATCATTGCCCATGCGCATGGACAATAGTATGGACCTACCTATAGGCTGCCATGCGCATGATATGTGGAAGATGTTTTTGACCCTTCCTGTAAGAACCATAATTCCCCATCAATTGAAAAATGAACTAGAAATTGAGAGTTGTACATGTGGACAGGGTGATCCCCTATAGACCCTGTGGACTTTTGATAGGGGAGCCCACTTGTATCCTGAGTTAAGCTTAATACTAAGCTTAAGCCTAACTTAAATCTTAAGTCTAATCTAAGCTTCAACCTAACCTAAGCTTAAGCTTAAACTTAAGTCTAAGACTAAGCCCAAATGAAGGCCTAGGATTAAGCCTTAGATTAAAGTCTCAAATTATAATTTGAATACAAAACATAAGCCCTAATTAAATTCCTAAGCCTAAAGCTTAGATTAAAGCCTAAACTAAATCACGAATAAAACCTAAACGAAATCCCTAAACTAAGCCCAAGTCCTAATTAAACCTAAGTCTAAACCCTAGATTAGGACCTAATACTAAATTCCTAAACTAAGACCCTAACCTAAAACTAATTTGAAACCCAATACTAAACCTAGATTAGGCCTATGTTAATCTTAATCAAAAGCTATAAGCCCTAAAATGAAGACTAACAAGGCCCAATTGTAACCCAAGCCCAACTAGAACCCATCTAAAAGCCCAACTCTAGGATGTTCTATAGGGTGCTAGAAGGCTCTAGTGGAGGGAGAGTGAAGGGATAAAATAAGGGGTGGGTTTAAAGAGGGTTGACTTTAGGGGGGGTTAGATGATTTAAAGGGGGGACTTTGAGCTCCTCTCCAATTGAACCAACCAAAGAGAAGTGAGGGAGAGGAGATGAGGCCGGACACCACCATCACCACCCTCCCCTCCTCTCTTTCACCTTTCCTCCAAATCGGCCACCACACCACCACCTCCCACCTTCTCCTCCTCTAAATCCGGCCACCATCTCCACCACCTCTCATCCACTCTCCCCCTCCACCACACCAAATTCGGCCAAGAAGTGAAGGAAAGAAAGAAGAAGAAGAAGAAGAGAGAAAGAAAGGTAAGCCCCTACTACTCTTAAATTAGGAAGTTAATTAGGGATTGTTTGTGCTTCCATGCCTAATTTGGGTGTGTCATGCTATGAATAATTAAGGTTAGTAACCCTACAACTATTGTTAAATTAGGGATCTAATTAGTCATGCTTGTTAGGGTGATCTTGCCTTGCTTAATTAAGAAATTAATTGGTCATGTTGTTCATGTTTGATCCTTGTTTATTAGGGTCTGATCTTTTTTTTTGTTAGGATGTATACCATGTAAATTAGAGAAATTATTAAGCTTGCTTGTAAGCATTTGATCCATAATGATTAAGGTTTAGATCCATGCAAATTGAGGTTATGTAAATTAGGGTTTCATGCTTGCTAATTAGACAAGATGAAGCTATGTCTATGTTAGGGTTTCATGAGGTACTAATTGGAAGAAGAAGATGCTCTGTACAATTTAAGATTTTATGATATGTGAATGAAAAGGTTACTGCTTGTTGGTAAATTGGGAACTTAACTTACTATGAATTAAATTGAGGATGAACACTTGTATGTCAAGTTGGAACTTAAGTTTGGGTGAAAGATTCTATGTTGAAAATAACAATACCAAGATCAAATAAATAGATTTTGCTATGCTTGAATTAGTGTGAAGTTACTAGGTTTTAACTGAAAGTGCCATGATTTGATTTAGAGAGAATTGATATGCTTAAACTAGGGTTCAAAATTCAATGTTGTTAGTGAAGCACCATGACTTAGGGAGATTTTACTATGCTTGATGTAAGCTTGAATGATTATTATGCATGAAAATGAAGCACCATGAATTTGGAGGATTACATTATGCTAAAGTTTTTAGGGAAACGATGTTTTGTTTGATTAAGGTTAGAAATCATTATCCTTGATTGAATGATAGCACCATAAACATTGGTGGGGAATACACTAGGCCTAATTGAAGTTGGTAATTACAATGCTTGCTAGATGGTAGCACGATGATTTTTAAGGGAATCATAAAATGCTTAATTAGGGGTGGAATCTAGTAGGGTTGTAAATAATAACACCATTACTTTAAGGGATTAAAAAGCTGATTTAGTGGCCTTGAGATGTTATGTTAAATGAGGTTAGAACCCATTCTACGACAAATAAGGGTTGAAATCCATGCTAGGTTGAATGAGATTTGAAGTCTATACTAGTTTGGAATCTATGTTATGTTAAGTAAGGTTTGAAGTTCATGCTAAGGTTAAATGAGGTTTGGAATCTATGTTAGGTTAAATTAAGGTTTGGGATCTTGTCACCATCGAGTCAGGGAATGGATAATGTCATGTTGGATTTGGCTCAATTGATTTACCAGATCAGTGAGATGTGATTGCTGGAAATAATAGACTTTGTTTAGATCAATGAGTCGTTAAAGATGGATTTAATGTACAATGCTAGGTTAGAGAGTTGGTAATCCTATGATAATTAGGAGAGTCGTGATCCGGCGAAGGTTTGACAGTTATTGATTTTATAGTGATTAGGGAGTTGAAGTCCTATAATAGTTAGAGTTGAAGATAAGCATGGCTATTGTACCACTTGTCGAGGGGTAGGAGACATGTCTCCTGTCCTTGTTTGGTTGGGGGGACGCGTCACCTACTCATCGAGGGTGATGCACTGTCATGTGAATAATCTAGGTATAATTACATCGTCTAGGTAGCATAGGAAACACCTTGTGTGACTATTGTACCACTTGTCGTGTGGCTAGGAGGCGTATCTCCTGTCCTTGTTTGGTTGGGGGGATGTGTCACCTGCTCACTGAGGGTGATGCACTATCACGCGGGTACCTTAGAAGAATCAAATTATTTAGTAATTAGATAATCGATATTTAATCATGTGGTAGGTAGAGAATGGTTGACCGTATGATAAATGAGAAACTAAGTAAATGATTGTGATGATGCCTGGACAATTAGAGAACCAAGTAGTGGATTATGATGATGCCATGAGAATTGGAAAGCTAATTGGATGATGACAATGATGTCTTGATAATTGTAGGATTAATTAGACTATGCTCGTAGTAGGTTAGTTAGGCTCGGTGCTATGAGGAATGATCAATCCATGCATGCGGGATACGATATGACCATCGCGTACGGGACGGGGGTGATTTCCCCCAACATCGTACGTGGATGGTGGTCATATCGTCGCATGCATTGGTTGAACTTACCGTATAACATTGATAGACCCTAATATTATTAACATTATTCGTAAATATAAGGACTCATGCGGTTTACCACGATAGATTTACAGACCTTTGGGTTAAGATAGATTGGATACAAACTTTGATACGTTAAGGATCACATATGGATGATGTCAAGACTAAGTCATGACAATGTTAGGACTAAGTCAGGACCTCTATCCTGTTAAGGACTGTAGATGCCAATTAGGAAAGAATATATGGTTTTTAGGCTTTATCGGACTATGTGTTGCCCTAGTGTTTCGTAGGTGGCATGTTGGCACCTACGTGTGAAGTCGGGATCCCGCCCCTTTTAGGATAAAGGATTTGCAGAGCCATAGCAGAGTGTCTACAACACTGTTAAGTCCAGTGCTGCGGCATAGGGACTGGGACCTGCGAGTCCCGAGCACGTGACTCAAGGATGGCTAGTGGTTTTGCCGGAGAGGCGTGCTGTGCACGGACATAAGAAAGTCCGTTTTGGCGAGTGCTTTCGCGCAGGCACTTCGTAGGGGAGTGGGTCCGATGCGTCGTTGGGGAGCGGGCTGGTCTGTGTGACGCCGCTGTCGGACCCGTGGTTGTTGGGCGAGAAGTGCCGTTGTCTAGTGCACTGTCTCGGTTTCCGGGTAGCGCCCGAAGAGAGCAGGGTGCGCCCCTCGCTTTGTGTTCTTTTATGGCTTCTGCTATCCTTTACCCTAAATGTTTCAGTGTAAGTAAACCTGGACAAGGTTTGACTACTACTAATTATCCTTAGTGGACCTTGGTGGCATGGACTAGGTTATCTATCACTATTAATTCTTGGTTGGCTTGTTAGTACAGCCAACCCCGAGTAAGCATGATGATATGGTAGACCTCGGTTGGCGTGTTATTAGAATCAACCTTGATAAGCATAGTAGTATGGTAAACCTTGGTTGGCGTGTTAGTACAGCCAACATTGGTAAGCCTGTTAGTATGGTAGACATTGGTTGGCGTGTTCGTACAAACAATCTTGATAAGCATGTTAGTATAGTAGATCTCAGTTGACGTGTTATTACAACCAACGTTAATAGATGTGTTAATACTGTAAACTTAGTCAGTTTGTTTTGAATACAATAGATCTTGGTATATTGAGGATAGTAAATCTTGATGTGATTGAATATAGTAAACTATGGATGACTCAATGACAGTAAATCTGGATGGTTCGTATGTATTGAATCTTTGGATGATATATGATAAATCAGTAATTAAAGTAACACATAGTAGTAGTGGCTCTCACTGAGTCACTTAGCCCTTCTAAGTGACTCAGGGTTTTGTGTATGTCTTTTACCAAAACTTAGGTTCCGGTAGCTGGAGCTCGAGGACGGTTGATCGTATAGGAGCTGTGTCTTGTTAAGGCTTGGAGCGATTGTGGAGCGTGCAGATCGAGGACTCCAGGTGACGATAGTACTATCACATAGAAGCCTTCTATAGTAGAATGTGAAACACTTAAAAGAGAGTTAGTGTTGATGTATCTGTAAATTGATACCATTAGTGGAAATGAAATGGAATTGGAGTTGATACCGATTGCCTCTTACATAATAAACAAGTAAATCTGAGTGTGGGGCCTCCGGGCCAGACTAGTGGATGTGAGATAGCCACCTATATGGACTGCACGTGCTCCTGTTGGGGTGTTACTATTAGGAGGATGTGGAGCAGGGCTCCATCCCCTAAGAGTGACATTCTACTCAGTCGAGTTCTTTCTCTCTCTCATTCCCTCACCTCTCTGAACCTCTTCAATAATAACATGGTTTTTGAGTCTCTCATGCAAAAGCTGAATCCCTCTTCGGGGTCTGGGGTTGCTTAAGCACCTCCCGATCGTAGGACCTGACTCGAAGGCTTGGGACGAGCCCTAGTAGGGGAGACTCTTCAAATTAAATTTTTTTAAATCTAAAACTACTTCACTTCAAAAAAAAAAAAAATCACTAAAATCTCACACCTCGGATTTTCTCCAGTGTGGCCACATGGATTGAAAATTCGGGGCGTGACACTTCCTCTCTTGTAGGGCTCATGTGCATAGACCATGCGCATGGTGACTTTAGATCATGTGCATGGCTGTCCCAGTTGGCTGCCAGGTGGACTCAGGTGGCCTCTTGATTGGACCATGGGCTGATCCAGTCAGCCCATGCGCATGCCTGACCCGACCATGCGCATGGACTGTGACTTGGGGGGTATTCTTTTCTGAATTGGGGTCCAGTCTGTGGGGGAACTTTTGGGTTAGGGTGTTTTCGCTTTCTTAAAGGGTTTCCCACTATAAATAGGCCTCATGCTACCCCCTCTTCAAGCCAACAAGAGGGACTTATTTGAGCAAGGGTTTTCTAGGGTTTGGAGCTGTCATATTCCATCCCCTATTGCTTCAGTGGCTCGTCAATTTCATTGATTATCCTAATTCATCTTCAATAGAAATGCATCTAATATCTATGCATTGATTCATTTGTTTGATGATTTTCATTGAAGAGGATACGAGCATCCATCACCGATAGCTTCAAGCTTGAAGTCCTTTTTCTGTCCACCCCCAACCACTCTGATGTCTTGGGATTCTCTGCATTGGTTGCCGACGTAGTCTAGGTAGTGTGCCATCTCTTGCGGGAGTTGGGTTCTTGAAGGCCGAGTGTGGACCGTTCAAGACGTCAGATAGCTAAAGACTTTCGTAGTGTAGTTGGACAAGGAGATCAACATCGACAAGAAAATATGCTGAATTTCTGAGTTTTCGTGGAGGAATAAATCCAATAATAGGGGGTCTATGGCTAAGCAATATAGCGCACCATCATTTAACTACTGCAATTCTTTTCCTAATCGCCGGTCATATGTATACGTCGAGGGTATGACTCTGGTCCTTGTATGATCCTCATACTGCTTTAGTGGATTTGAATGACACATCCAAACTTACTCTGTGAAGTTTTTTCCCAGTTGGGTTTTTCCACTTAAAAATCTCTTGTGTGTTGTAGTTTAATTATGTTTTCACCCTATCTATGATTGACAGGAGATTTGAGAGAGAAAGAGATTGGTTTCTTGTTGCTAGCAATTTTTAAATGTTTATTTTGAGGTTTTTGTTATGACCTAAATGGGCGTAGGCCGCTTCCGCCTTTGATCCTATTGCTAGCCTTTGCTAGTGCTCTTAGTCGTTGATTCGCACCGTGCGAGGACCCTCATTTTTGTTTTGAGAGATTTTTTTTGTTTTAACCGAAAAAGGGTCCTCTCACTACCCCGCTCAATCTGGTTAAGAGCCTCGTGCTATTGATTTGGGTTTTACCCTTCCGTTGTGTAGGTTTTACCTCTTGTTGGTGTTTCTGCTTGCATTGCATTTTGTTGCTTATTGTGCGAAGACTAGCATCTTCTGCAGGGGGAGGAATGATGGGTACTGATGTTTTGTGTTGTGTAGGTAACATATGCTAGACTCTGGGGTGTTTGAGTTTGAGCCTAGGGTTTGTTGGTTATGAGCGTCATTGTATATTTGTTTTTGTTTTTGAGAACCAAGCATACATGGATGCTGAGCTACTAAGGAAAAAGGCATGTAATTTCACTCCTGTATGGATATCTCATCATGTGAGGGTTTTTGTCCCAAAGTTGTGCCAAAGGGGGAGATTGAAACCACATTATGGTTTCTCTCTTGGTTGACAAAGCTTGTGGAACTAAAAACAAGTTCTCGGTTTGTAAAGTCCAAATCACGTCATAGTCTTCGTGTCCGTCTGTGCTTGTGCAACCCCGAAGATCAGTTGCGGACATGAATGAATCTAAGAACATCCGAAGACTCGACTCATCCGATCCACACTTGAAAAGGTATGACTTCTTAATTTTGATGGGAATTGGATTTCAAGCTGGCATGTGTGGCTTATCGAATCGGAAAATGTTTTATCACGCTTTATCAAGTTTATTGCATTGCTTTAATCCGAATCGCTTTTCGACCAAATCATAGCTTCAAACCCAAATCCATGTTTTCATGTATTCAATTACATTTGGATTGATCCGATGCTTTTTAGATGATTCCGGGGACGATACAGGCAAGAAGGGTCATTGTGTTAAAATTGCTTTGCCCAAGCGAATGGCTGCCCAGACCATGCGCATGTCCTATGCAAACTGGAGCCAGACAGTTGTTCTTCACTGCCAATCGCATGGAAATACGTATGGACCAGCCTACAAAAAACTATGCACATGGTATGTGGAAGAGTTTTTTACCCTTTCTCTCGGGTAGGGCTCATGCGCATGGACCATGCGCTTGGTGACTGTAAGTCATGCTCATGGCCTGTCCCAGTTGGCTGCTAGGTGGACCTAGGGTGCCTCCTGATTGGACCTTGGACTAATCCAATCAGCCCATGCCCATGGCCTGACCAGACCATGTTCATGGACAACAACCTAGATGGTGTTCTTTACCCAATAGGAGTTCAATCGATGGGAAACTTTAGGGTTAGGGTTTCGTGACTTTCCTAAAGGGTTTTCCCACTATAAATAGGCCTCATGCTGTCCCCTCTTCAAGTTAACAAGAGTGATTTATTTGAGCAAGGGTTTTCTAGGTTTGGAGCTCTCATCTTCCATCCCATGCAAGAAGTTTCGGTGGCTTGTCGATTTCATCGATTATCTGAATCCATCTTCAATGGAAATGCATCTATGCATCCCGTTTGATGATTTCCATTGAAGTGGATACGAGCCTCCATTGCCATTGCTTCAAGCTTAAGTCCTTTCTCTTTCCACCCCCAACCTACTCTAACGTCTTGGGCAAGTTTTTAAATGTCGTTTTCGGTGTCCATATCAGTTGGCCAAAACAAGGAAACTTTTCATTTTTCGGTAATTTGTCGGTGGAAAAATTGTAAAATGGAAAGATAAATTTCGGTAGAAATATATATTTTTCGGTGAAATTTCGGTTTTTTTCGATGGAACATTTTTTTGTCAGATTTCGATTTTGTTCGTTTGATATGAAAATGATGGAATATTTCAGCAAAACTTCTGGATTACCTTTCTGTGACATAAATATGCATATCTACTTATCTTGTACTTTAGATTCATATATAAAATTTTAAACCACTTAATGAATTACAAAGTAGAATGCCATATAAAATCTCAAGCCACTCAAAGTATGAAACTGAAAGTAGAATCCATAACCATAGAATAGATAACGATTGTCGAATAGTTGTACAAAGTACGAAGTACAAAATAGTGCTAGAATGCTCAAATCCCATACAAAATATAAGCATACAACTGCAAACTATTAATACAATCAAGCATACAATTTATACAATGCTACCAACCAAAAAATTTATATTTTATTCACAAAGGAAGAGCAACAACTGGAAATCCCAGCTTTTCCACCGAAATCCACCGACAAACCGACAAATGTCTATGATGTCACTGACAAGAGCCCGACAAATGAAATAATTGTATAGTTACATGTTCTTTTCACCGAAAGCACCGACATATGTCGACATCCACCGACAATGTCAACCGACAAATTGTAATATCGACAATTCAGACTTTTTTTTAATGTCGGAGCCTCTAAATATTGACATCTGTCGGTGATTTCGATTGACATTTGTCAAAATTTGATTCCATGGTCTTGGGGTTCTCGTTATCGGTTGCGTCAATAGTTGAGGTGATGTTCTATCTGTTGCGGGAGTTGGGTTCTTGAAGGCCGAGTGTGGACCGTTCAAGGCGTCGGATCGCTAAAGATGTTCGCAGTGTAGTTGGGTGAGGAGGATCTCCATTGATAAATAAGGAGAGTGCTGGACACCAGGACGCAACAGAGGAGTCTACCGTCAACACCGTAGCAAAGTCAGGGGTTGCTTCGGTTCCGTGCACATCGAGGGTATGACTTTGGTCCTTGTATGATCATCATATTACTTTAGTGGATTTGGATGACACATCCAAACTTGCTTGGCGAGGTTTTACCTGATTGGGGTTTTCCTCGTAGAAATCTCTGGCTGCATGTTGTAGTTTAATCTTGTGATTGCCAACCCTTGTTTGTTTTCACCCTATCTGTGATTGGCAAGGTGTATTTGAGAGAGAGAGAGAGAGAGAGAGAGAGAGAGAGAGAGAGAGAGAGAGAGAGAGAGAGAGAGAGAGAGAGAGAGAGATTGGTTTCTTGTTGCTAGAGACTTTTAAATATTTGATGTTATGTCGCTTTGAGTCTGTGTTATGACCTAGACGAGCGTAGGCCACTTCCACCTTCGATCCTATTGCTAGCCTTTGCTAGTGATCTTGATCGTTCATTCGCACCGTGTGGGGACCCTCGTTTTTGTTTTGAGAGATTTTTTTGTTTTGATTGAAAAAAGTCCCTCTTTCTACCCCGCTCAGAAAATACCAATAGTTTCAAAATTTCTGAAGTTTCTGCTTTGATCCGATCATGACTCATCTTTTTATTCGCAGCTTTTGGCTCCAAACCTACACTATATCAAAAATACTTCTCCAATAATTTGTCTTCTTCAAGATGTCATCGAATGTTCTAGTTAACCAAATTAGCCCAATTTCCTCCATGATTTCGTACGTGATGGTCCCTCACTAGTCTTACGGTTTTGCATCATTTTCAAAACTGTCTCTTCCATCAGTAATCTGGATTGAATGATGATGCACATGACAATTTTCTAGGGTGGTTAATTTGAATAAAATTTTTCAGTCGAGTTAGTGTTCAAAAATTTATGGGAATGGCATTTCCGTTTATCTCACCAAGTCGTATCCTCTTCACTTTGAGTTCATCCAACTTGATCTATATTTGTGCCTTCCCTACTTATCCTATCTCCCTTGTAGATTTCTTCGTCACGTTGTGAGCCTAACCCATACATAGATCATCTTAGCCTGCATGGTTTGCCTATTAATGTCTTTCAATGTCCTTGATGTTATTTGTTTTTCCATTATGTAAAAGAAAGAACTCCTTTTTTGATCGTCTTCTGGACCTCCCCATTTCATCACCGAGTTTCTTTTTATGTACACTGTATTATGTGTGCTGCTTACCTTGAGTTCTCCTAGAACTACTCTTGCAACCATCTAAATACTATTTTCCATTCGATCATTTATTATGGGAATGTGGTTTCATTTCAGCTCTTTGGATTATTATTTGTGCCATTGAGTCTAATTCAATCCTCTACATCAAATCTTGCCTTTTACCCATTTCGTATGGACTCTGGACTTTCTCATAGTCAGGGAACATTGGAAGATTGCTCCCTGGTCATGAGCTTAGATTGCGTAACCGACAACTGCAAGGTAGTTCCCGTACCTGTCAACTGGCCTTTTAGGCTTCCTGGCATGCCCCTCTCTTGTCAACTTTCTATGGTCAGGTTTTTGGCATTAATGTTAGAATGTTGACGTCAGGTTGACAGTCAGTCAGAAGATTATTGTCAATTTCCCTATAGTTGACCCCATTTGAAGGGATAACAAACAGTCGAAAAATCATTGTCAAATTCCCCTATAGTTGACCCCATTTAAAGGGATAAGACTGGATGCTGCTGCTATACGATTTTGCGAATTATATGGTACTTCTTTCAAGTTCCAATCCACACCAATATATTGTATCTCTTGTTGTATTATTCTTGGGCATCTTGTGCTTTCCGTTTTTTGCTCCTACTATACACTTCTGTGGTTACTTTCATGTACTTGGTTATGTTGTGTTGTCTGACGTTTCCCTAACATCACTTCATATTCTTTGCACACCGAGTTTCCCTTTACTGTGGATAGACTAGTTTATCTATAGAATTGGTTGTGCCATTTCCATCCTGAATGAAAAATGTGGAGGATTGTTATTAGACTGATAGCCAGTCATGGAAAAAAGCTCAAAATATGACTTTTTTTAGAAAAAATGTCAGTTCAAGTTAAAAGTAAAATTTATTATTGTGAAAGACTGAAAGTCATAAATAGTGGAGTTCCTTAGCTAGTTACTCCACGATAGCTATTCCACAAGCGTATTATAGAGGCATCTTTGACTTTTAAATTGATGAATATTATTTTGGGCCCTCAGAAACGTTGATGCATCTAGTTAACTATTCTGCTATTTAATTTGAAATTTCTTCATGAATATTGTAAAACAAAAGTTTTTGATTCTTTGAAAATCTATTGTTCAGATTGTATGATATATGTTTTGTTGTTAACAGATTCTCTGATTAAGAGAATTTTAAATTATATTTCTGATCGTTTCCATATTGATAATCTCCAGTTTTTAGTTGTCTTATAATTAATCTTGTGTCTCCTTTATGAAAGTGACTAACTTCATTAATAACTTAACAAGCTAAGAGTAGATATTTTTTCGAAATACTTAAAACATTTTTTATACCTTTTCATGTTGCAGTTGTATGACATATCAACGACAGTTGATCCTAGCTATATCATCTCTCTGATCCGGAGGCTCTTACCATGTGATGTGAGAGTTGTTGAACACTCTCAGAAGATTGATAATAATGATTATGCTGTTCACGGATCTGAAAATTATTCTCTTGAACAATATATGACAGGATCACAACTGTGAGAAGACAACAATTGCCACAGAGCCTATTGATACTCTTGGTTCATGTGGAAATTTGACTGATAATTATGGGGAGAATGTTGATCAACACTTTGTTGGCCAAAAATATTCTCCTGCTTCAACCATCTACAACGAGACGAGCCAGGAAATTGTAAAAGATGAAAAACCTGGTGGTTTTGAGGATGGCCAAACTGATCATTCCGGCATGAAGGACCCCTGGGAAGAATGTGGCTGCATTTTATGGGACCTTTCTGCAAGCATAACTCATGCTGAATTCATGGTAATTAAGTTCTTTTTGTAATTACGCTCTTTTCTCCTGAAACCACCTTATATTTTTTAGGCTTTTCCCATAGTAGTTTAGACATATCCAGCAATGTGCTTTTTAAGCCCACAATGTCTATTTCCCGCACTTAATTCATGTATTATGGACTAGATGAAAATTACAAATTTTTATCGACCTTTTTGAAGACTAGAGAATATTCATCACACAACCCTTCACTGCAGCAACTTTGTATTGGGTTTTAAGCTAGTGTTTGTACTCATACTTTTTACCCATCCATTTTATTCATTTTTCTTTGCAAGTTAACCTATATCTTGTTTTGAATGTTGGTAAACGGTAATACTTGAAATTGGATTAAGGATTTAAGTATTTCTATGTGTTAGATATTTGACTACAAACCCATTAAGCGTGAAGATTAACTGATGTAGGGCAATTTTTTTTAATCTGAGTGCAAAAGGAGTCTGTGAATATGAGATCGTTATTCTGACCTGCTCAGACCAGTTGTATTGATTGTAGATTGAGTTTGGGATGGATTTAAAAAAAACCTATTTTCAGACCTAATTAGTAATTACAATCTATAATTTAATGGGCCATATCCTATATCTGCTATTTGAATTTCATATTGTTGTATTTGTTTTGGATAACTCTTCATCATGAAGATTCTGGAAGTGTAAGAGAGGCGAGTTTGATCTAGTTATTCTCTTCCATTCGCTTATCATGTCTTGCAAATTATGAAAACAAAACAAAAATGTGTCATTCATTCATATTGTATTTTCTAGGAGAGAGGATCTGTTCACACCAAAGCTTACCGCACTAACCAATATGGAGATTGTATGATATTGAAATTGGTGAATTATTCTAAAAAGTTGTAGTTCAACTATTTGACTTGTACGGACTATGGAGAGCATTTTAAAGTTGAAACATAAAAAAATAAAGAAAAAAAGAAGGTAAACTCATCATGGTATCCATTGTCTTCCAAGTCAATCAATTTTATGGTTGCACTATATAGGAGTTTGCTTCTTTTGTGAGGTTTGATACATTTGAAAGACTTCAACTCGTGAGTTTCTCTTGCCACTGTTTTCCTTGGTTAAGAGTTGTCTTTGTTCCATAGTTTGACTTGTGTTATATGAATACCTATAGACAAACTTCGACAACTACTCACTTACGGTCATTGAATTACTTTATTTTCAAATAATGCCCCTAAACCATAAGCAAACAAACTGATAGAAGTTGAGAAAGCCAAGCAAAATAATAATAAAGTACGATATTTCATGGCAATGCTTTATAAATGATTACTAGTTTATGTAAAGCAAAATAGCAATATACTAGATACCTCCTAGTAACATTAGGGGAGATGACTTTGTAGTAGTAGTTATTGGGTTTATATTACCCTTCTGTATGCCCTTAGATCTAAGAACGATCTGATCGTAATCGTTAGAATGCATCTCATCCATTGTCTTGTCTCCCCCTCACCCCTGTATCCTACCCATCTGCTCTCACTATCTCCTTCTTCTTGCATGTCATTTGTTCTACTCTCTCTCTTCCCCCCTCCTTCCCTCCTTTTATGTCTCCCATTCTCCATCTTCAGGATACATTTCACCTAGATTTCTCTTTGATCTAACGATCTTGATTTGATCTCAAAGAGATTCGAGGGCATACACAAGGGTGGTGAATATAAGTATCTTTTGTTGTATTTTTTTCTTCATTTTTGTGGGTTTTAAACTTATGTTTGAAGTTTAGGAGTATTTAGTTCAACGTTAGGGTGTTTAGAGTTAAGGTTTTGATTAGATGTATTTATTTGATCAATGGTTGACATTAAATGCCAATTGACTGCTAATTAAACGGGGATGCCATGTAACATGTGAGTAGTTCCCAACTTAAGTGATAATGCACATGCCAAATTTTAGGAGCTTATCCTATTCAAGATATATAGGAAAATAGAATAAAGGATTGATAGTAAAAGGAGGAAAGATCAAACTCCACTTTTACATGGAAAAAGAGCAAGGGATGAAAAGTTTTGTGGACTTGCTATGACGATATTGAGAATGGTTGACTAGAACCCGCCACTGGCGTCATTGCACCATCTCCCATGGATGAAGTCTTACGAATTGCCGCATTCCCACCTAAGAAGCATGGACACGGACACGGGACATGGACACGACACGACACGGACACCCCGACACGATATTTTTCAAAAAACCAGGACACGGACACGTTAGGGGACACGCTGAATTTTATATATATATATATATATATATATAATAAGTCTTATATTATGATTTGTAATCAAACATAATGCTAATAGTTAACTAAAAACATCTCCAACAAACATCATAAATGATTCAAGTATATAGTTTCAAACTTTCAAAACACAAAAAAACAAATAGAACACGCATAAAATCATCATCCATCAAAGCCAACGTCAAGTGTTACCACATCATCAGTTATCATCATCGACGTGAAGACCACGGCCTCCATATCCGGCTCATTAATGGAAAGATTCGCAATCTCAAGAACCCCAACATCTTCAAATGAGAAAAAAGACTCTCCGGTAATATCCGACACGCTCCAACACGCATCTGACACGCTCCGACACGTGTCGGACAACCTTTCTTCATAGAAGACACGTTTTTTGGTGCGTCCGACATGTGTCGGAGAGTGTCGGACGAGTGTCGGTGTCCGACACGTGTCGGACACGGACACGTTGAGGTCCCGAGAGTGTCAGTGCTTCATAGATTCCCACCTCCTTCAACCTCGAGACCACCATTTCCTTGGACATATTGGTTTTTTTTACTGGTGGGGAGGCGCTGAGGCCTTCCTTTTTTTGTAAGAGTGGGAAATCACCCCTTCTCACCCATATTTTTTCTTCTCTATTTACATCTCACTTGTCCATCTAGGTGAGTTAAGGAGTCCCTTTTTCTTTTTTTTCTTAAGTCTCAATATACGGTATAGAAATAAATATGGAGTGTTATAAATTTAAAGTAGATGTCTTTTTTTGATTAATGAATGAGTTTAAAATCCAATTGAAGGCTCTTAAATATGGATGCCATAATTATAATGGCGCATATGTCAAATTTTTAGTAATTTCCTTGTCATCAGGAAATATATGGGAATAACAGAAAAGATTGAGAGAAGGAGAGAAGTTCAGACTCCAATTTTATGCAAGACATGAATTTTACCGGCAAAGGAGACCTTGTTCCCTTCCTATTTATGTCTAAATTTGAGAAATTGGATTCGAGTATGGACCAAATAAAAACCGTACTAGTTTGGTTTCGGATTTGGGTTTAGGTTCTGTTGTTCGGCTAAAAATATTAAAAATAGAATCCCCCAGGAATTAGGATACGATTCGCCTGATTAGGACCAAAATCGGTTATTTAAGTTCCCTGTCTTGTGATATACTAGTAATGCCCGTGCCCAAGGGCACACAAAAGAATTTGAGGGCAACACAAAACATTTCAAGGGCGGGGACAATATTTCAAAAAGGTGATAATATTTCGAAAGTGGTAACAAAAGATTTCGAGAGCAACAATAATATTTCGATGGAGATAATTATATTTTGTGAGCGGTGATAATATTTTTAGGGAGGTAACAATATTTTTTGAGCAATGATAATGCTCGTGTCTGTCGGCACTCGAACGGAGCGAAAAAATTGGTTAGGTGGTGCCTACAATCGGTTGGGGAGCCCTCACTTGGTGAAAACAGTCTAATTCGTCGACGATAATCAAATTCGGAGGTAGTAACCACATTCAGAACTGCAACGAAACCACCTTCGGTAGCAAAACAATACACATTCAGATTGTACAAAGGCATTGACAAAGTTAACAAAGATGTAGATACGTAGTGGTTATAAACTTTTATCAGCATAAGCTAACAAAATTGTAGCCATCCAAAATCAGAACGAATCCCCTTTTTTTATGTCTCGGGAAAGAAGCAAACGTAAACGGACGCGAGTAATGTTATAGCCATCGAGTCCTTTGATTTAGTAAAATGAAAGGATGTTTGTTTCTCATGGTGTGTCTTAAAATCAAATGACAAACACATAATTTTTTTTTTGTACAACAACAAACAAAGAATCACTAAAGTCCACATGCAGCATGTTTGGTACAGTGGAAAACAAACAAAATATGTGGTACAATGATAAACAAACAATCTCGACAGAAGTGAGTTGATCGAAAGGTTGTAACATAGTTCCTCTCAATATAAAATATCATGGAAGTCTAAGATAAACCCATAGATCTCAAAAGACTCTTTATAGAAGAAAGCCTCGTTCTATGAGGGGGGTGGAGAGAATGGTGACGTCACCAATGTGATGGCGTATACGTGCAAATAATTCCTCTTCTTGTGCTTTGCATGGTGAGGTCATCATCTTTGAAGCAATGGAATTACCTTGGATCACATATGATAATATTCCGATCAACTACATTAGAAGAAAATGTTCCAAATCACAGAAGAAAATGTTTTGGGAGATTGATTAACATCTTTGACGTAATGGAATTGTATTAATTTCACTAGTCAGGGCTGACCCAATTCTGAAGTTTATAAACCCAAAAGGTTATATATCCCACCATAGTGTATTACCATTTTTTGTCTCCCTAATTATGCCTTAATGGAGATTGATTAACATCGTCAATTATACCGTTTCCAATCCACAATGAAAAGAAAAAAAAGAATAGAGGGTCATAATATATCAAAAATGGAAATCACAAGAGAGTTTGCGTCCCACCTCAAACTCCTCCTCCCCTTTTTCTCCTTCGGTCAAGGGCATCAGCACAGGGAGGCCGGGGGTTGCGAGCTCCCCATTGCCCCGACGGTTGCCGGTTTCTCCCTCTCTCTGTAAGACGATGTCGGTGTACCTTGACAACGGAGAGGATAAGGCGTGTTGCACCCGGACGGCTACCGGCTACCATCCTACCTCGACAACGGAGAGGAGGCCGATGGCTGCCAGTTTCTCTCTCAGTGGTGCCCCCTCAACAGGCTACCGGAGCAGAGGGAGTGACCAAAGCAGACAGGCTGCTGGAGGAGGGGGGTGGGTTGGTGAGAGGAACATATTTTGTTTGCAACGGAACACATTATGCAGAAATGGGGTGGTAGCATTTAGTTTGCAATGGAACACATTATGCAGGATTATCGGTTGAACATCAGACCACATTGAAAGACATTGTACCTTGGGTTTCGGCAGGTCAGTGTATGTAGTAATGTAAACCTCCTTGCCTTTCAATTCGTGATTGGCTTGATACTCTGTACAACGATCCTCCAACTTGAATATCAAAAGATCAACCCAAGCTTTCATTCACAAATTGTGAATAAAAAATCGATTTATTTTGTAAGAAAATCAATGAACAAACGGAAGTCCACCACTGTTCAGTTTACTTTCATCATGATTCCATTCTTCCCACTGCAACCAAATTATTAAACCCCATTACACAATAATTTCTCTTTATTTTCAGTTTCTATAACAAATAAACATAGAAACAACTTTCCAAAAAAAAAAAACATAGAAACATCTTTCCAAAAAAAAAAACATAGAAAGAAGTAGTGTGGTAGACTTATTATAGCAGCTGCCGTTTCTTTTGTGCCTGTGGGTAAGACTCGAAGGAGTCCCGGGTCAGTGGAACCAAGGGTTGGTTCAGAGCGGAAAGAGAGTTGGCCGGAATGGGAAACAGGCATTCGGCGAGCACCTGTGGTTGAACCACGATAATGGAGGCCCGTAGACCGCGATCCCGAGCGCGCCTCATCGCTAACCTGCACCTCCACCTCCACCTCCACGTCTTTTGTTAACACCACCCATAGCACCGCCTCTACCTCAATCCGGGCCTTTGTCACTTGACATCAGCAACCCCTCCTCTCTTATCTGCTTCGCCATCTCGCTGCCGCATTCCAGGAGGCCCTCGAGTCCTCCACTAACCAGCAGCCCATCGAGCCGCCTCAGTGGTGGCGGCGGTCAGCCCCAGGGGAGGGTGGGGGGCAGGGAGGAGGCCGAGGTGCTCGAGGGAGTGCAGGAAGTGGAGCGCGGCACGGTGGTCGTCGGTGTCACGGGGGTGGGACGTGGAGGGGTCGTGGAGGAGGCGACACTCGCAGATGGAAGCCTAAAAGCAGACAGTTTTTTTTTTTTAATATGAGTACCCCCCCTCCCCGCTCTTTACTCTTTTCATGAAGTGGTAAAGGGGGTGTTTCTCGCGGGTTCCTGAGGGTCTCTCTCTCATCCTCTCTTCAAATCTTTTGAGTGTTGTGGCTGGTGTCGGGCTCAAGGGGGAGAAAGAGAGTACAGATCGAATTGGAGCTATAATGGGATGGGTGGCTGTGATGAAGTGATCAATGCAATGGACGGATGTGAGTACACACAGATCGAGAATGGGGATGTGTTTGAATTCAAATTTAAGTGGATGAGGAAGAAAAAATGGGGGATAAGTTTGAATTCAAATTTGGGAGGGAGGGGGGGGGGGGGATGAATCCTAGCCCTTATCTTGTTTATCGTCTCCTTCAAGTAAATCTAGGCCACTACTTATTTCCTCCAAACTATCCCCTATCCTTCCCATGTTATAGTAGATGAATTATGGGGTAAGTACTAACCGCATTTATATCATTCAAACAAATTGAACGATAGTATGACCAAATCCGAATTAGACCCGATTCGGATGCATAATGCAGGTTCGGGGGTTCGGATAGTAGGTCAAAATCCAAACTAGTTCGGGCGAACCGGTTTGGGTTTGCATGAATCATCACACCATGGTTTATGTACAAGTGTGGAACCACCCCCTTTTCACTTATGTTTTTTTGTCATCTTTTCACATCTCAGCTGTTTGTCTGAGTGAGTTAAGGAGTACGTTTTGTTTCTTTTCTGAAGTCTCAGTTTAGGGTAAGATTTTAAATTTTGGTCGAAATTATGAAATTTCGGCGAAATATTTCGGTTTTGGTTAGAACCGAAATGAAATGAGGGTCAAAACCAGGGGTACTGTCAATTTCGATAATTTGGTCAATTTCATTCAAATTTCTGTTAAAATTTCGGTCAATTTTGGAGCTAGAACTAGAACTATAAATTTCATTCCATTTCAGAATTTTCAGTCAATTTTGGTCAATTTGGTTCGGAACTGGAATTTATAAATTTCAAATTTCAGTCAATTATGGTCAATTTAGTATGAAATTTTGAACTTTCGGTTTACGCTTGGACCGAAACCCAACACGAAACCGAAATTTTAAACCTTGGTTTAGGCTTTAGGATATAAGTAAGAGATGGAGTGGTGCAAGGGCTAGATATTAAAATGATTTGAATAAAAATTTATGTTAGTTTGGTGTTGTATTCCACTGGTGTACAAATTTCTTCTCTTCTTCTCATCCTTTTTCATCTCTTCCTCACTTGTTATCTCTTCATTTTAACTATTCAGTATTTCTGTATGTTTTTTTAGCGAGTTCTACAGTTCTACTCCCATTAGGAAAGTGCCCTAAGGAAAGTAAGGTTGCTGAAGTTTGAGACCTTGATACCATTTACGGGACTCGAATCAGTGCCTTCCCATATGTGAAGAGAAAACCGATTGTTGGGCTTGTTTGTTCTCTTTCTGTTGACTATTGCTGTGATTGCTTTCAGCTGCATCCATTTATTTTCTGCAGATTAATTCTATCTTAATTTTATGCATCCATTAATTTTATGCTGATTCTGCTGTAAAGCTTCTGTTGTGTATTGTTACTTGCTGCAATTGCTTAGAAGTCTTGTACAATACCTTCATATGGATATAAAAGCCGTTAGAAACCCTAGTTTCAGATATGTAGCACCTTACTTTGATTTCTGGTCGACCCTATTACCAAAGTCCTTAAATCCTTCCCCAAAACTTCCAAATTGAGGCACTAAGATTTTTAGGATTGCTACAATATAGCTTCTTCATAGCTCTAATTTTGAGACCTAGAAAATCCTAATTCTTCCCCTCTTTTAATGCTAGATCCATAGACTACATTATTCAATTATTATAACCGTGATATAAGGTTCTCGCTCCCATAACCTATTGCTGGAAGGTGTCCTTCCAAAAGCTGATTGCTATCGTTACTCAGTCAATACCTAACTTTCCTCCAAGTAGGAAGAGTTTCTTTCTTTTGGATCAAAATCGGTATGCTGAAGAACAAGATAGGCTGGGTCAATCCCAAAAGCCTTTCAGCAGATCCGCTATGGTGCCTTGGAAAAATACTTCACTACATTGTGCAGTGCTTGAGTTGCTTGAATACTGTCGCTAAATCATTTATGATGAACACTCTTTTTTCTCTTTGATGACGCTTCACTTCCCTAAGTAAAACTTTCTTAATTGTTTGAAAAGAGAAATCATTTACCATTTTCATCTTAAGCTACAAACACAAACATTGTACTAACTTACCAACAAAATACACACTGAAACTTCAGTTATGTCATGAATACAACACCTTGATGGCATATAGGACTCAAATAGATGGGAAGGTGTTGCATATATGACTCTTATAAATGGTACCATGTAAGCAAGGATCAAAATCTTCAAATAAATTGCGAAATCTATCGGTTTAGCCAAACCTCGATACGAAATCTCATAAACTATATCGAACGGAATGGGATTCACGGGAATATCGTGATATTCCGCACGATATATTCGTTGGTGCGAAATATCCTGATTTATCATGTCAAAAGCAGCGGGGCACATAAATTTCGTTGAAATTTCACGAAATTTATAGAAATTTAGGGTTTTTTGGCATCGAAATTATGGGACTGACTGGTTATAAAAGAGGCCTGAGGGCCTGCTTTTCAGCAGCTTATTTACATATAATAACATTCAAGTAAATGCCGTTTTACTTAGCAGGATAAAACAATTTTTTTCGTTTCTCATAAAATTTATATGTTGAGAAAAGTGGTTAAATTAACTCCTTTTTGACTCAAAAAATTCCACAAGATGTAAAACTACAAGTACATCTAGAAAACCATAGTCCGTCAAAGAAAATTTTGAATGAATAAAAACTTTTCTTTATAAAAACTCTTTTTTCTAGACTTAATAAAAAAACAGTGTTTCACATTTCAACATAATTTTTGCACGATTTCAAGCTTGCACAACTTTCTTGTTTTAAGTCCGTTTTCAAAATTGTTTGAAGCATTATTTTAACAATCAACTAATCTTTATTTTGAAAACATTTTTATCCACAAAAAAATTAAAAAATAAAAACCATTTGAAAAACATAGATCATACAGAACCAAACAAGACTGCACAAGACTCACATACCCAAATACATAATACATGCTTTGTGAAGCTCTGCACCTCTAGATTGGGTACATATATTATCTAAGTGTTCCAAATGGTGTATGTATACTTGGTTTATGACTATCCAGAGATTCACTGAAAAATTTCATTAAAAAATCAATATTTTCACCATTTCTATAAAATCACAATATTTTCACACTGTCAAAATATTTCCACGAAATATTTCCATATCCAGAGTGTCAAAATATTGACCGAAATGGTAATTTCGAACCTTGCATGTAAGAAAACATGATTTGAAAATATACAATTTTAAGTTTCAAATATTCTTAATACCTTTATCCGCTATCAAATCTGCAAATCATTTAGTTGCTTTTTTCCATTAACATTGTCATCAAGAACACAATGATGGTATTTCCATATATGCTTTTCTACTTTGCTCATTGAGTTATTGTTGTGTTCACCTTGTAAATTTTTTTGTAAGATATAAATTATCTTATTGCTTACTAATATAGAAGTTCTTGTAAATTTGTTGTTGTGCAGGTGAATAATCTCTTACTTGAAGTACTTTTAGGGAATCTCCATGTTTCCAAATCACTCCGGGTCACAGTAAGCTGCTGCATGCAGTAAATCTGCTTAAATACATTCATTTTCATCTATTAATTTTTTAGGTTCTTATTGATGTACCTTTACTATATTCCAAATAAATTGACATATGATCTATAATTATCTGACATGTTGATAATTTATGAGGCCATGCCTTTAGTGATCTCCAAAATCTGGACCCTTTTGTTATGACTGCAATAAT
Source organism: Chamaelirium japonicum (assembly GCA_947650365.1). Classification (NCBI taxonomy): domain Eukaryota; kingdom Viridiplantae; phylum Streptophyta; class Magnoliopsida; order Liliales; family Melanthiaceae; genus Chamaelirium; species Chamaelirium japonicum. Next base: position 90,340,758 of record OX393550.1, read on the forward strand.
CTAATTCGTATTCCTATATCAAACCTTGCCTTCTACTTTCTTCGTCTAGCTTTTCCAAAGTCTATGGGAGTCTTGGAGGTTAGCTCCTGGTTGTACAAGCTTGAACAACATAACTGATAAAATATGTTTCCCTAGCTACCAACAAGCCTTTTAGTTATACGGTATATCTTCTGGCCTATGGTTGCCTTATATAGGGGTTGGTTACCATTTGATGTAGGGTTGAGATTTGGGAAGAGCCTATCGTCCAACATTCTTAAATTTTTTTTGATCTTACCTTGATCCATAAAGCTGACCCACCACATTGTCGGGATAAGGCTTTTTGGGTAGGGTTAATGGTCTATTATACTTCCATTGTAAATGTCAAATTGTATTTGTGAATTCCTGGAGAAGATATTTCTTCCTGAAAAATTAATTTCTGATGTATTGTTAAAACATTCATTTAACTTTTTGGCTCATTCAAAGTGTCGGCACTGAATGTATTTACTCAATCATATCCTTGTTCATCAATTTCCATAGCATTCTCATCTTATGTCATTACTACCTACACAGAGGCCACTAAAATAAAATTGGTGCTCACGAACTAGTTTGAGAAATTATTTACAATCATGGCTGTGATCAGGGAGTGCATTTTAAGGAAGTTAAGGGAGTGCATTTTAAGTAATAAACGTCCATTCCTTATTGCCAAATTAAAGGGTTGGAAAAGAGGTAGAATGTCCTCTTATTAGGTATGATATGGTTTACAATGGCTTTTTGGGGTGACATTTGATTATTACCATCTCGATCCTAAGATCTTTGTGAATAAGAAGAAGATATAGCAGTTGACCTACGATGATGATGATGTGAAGTGAGTTCTGATGATGTAAAGTGACCTATGGGGTAATGTCCTTCCCTTTGCAAGAGGAATCTGAGATGCAATCTAAGTTTATATTGAGAGTCTGAAGATCATAAAAAAAAAAGAGAATATCTAAGAAAAAAGAATAATTAAATTATTTATCCTCTTAAAATCTCACCTCTCTTATTTATCCTCTTGAATATCTTACTTGTGTATGGGCGTTGCATTTGATTGTAATTTTTTTCTTTACATTAATATTTAATTTCAGCTCATCATCCCATATTGCATTCACATACTTACATTGGCCTAGAACTAGTATAAGGTGTCTCTTGGGAATTAGGATCATATCATTCCATCCAGTCTAGATTTTGTCAAGATCAAGCCTGCCTGCTTTGATTTACTTCAGCTTGTATATCTTTATCACTCTTTCATCGATAGCATCATAGACTCGTAAACTAGGTTGTGATTCATCATGATCATCTTTTTAGCTTGTTTAGTTTTTCGCGCAAAACCTGTAGCTTAGTTTAAAAAAGTTTTTTGCACTCCTTTAGCCAAGGACGACAAGGTTTAAGAATTTGGTGTTGGATTCATGTTCGTACAGACAAAAAATTACCTGGTTTGGTCTCGGCCACTTCATACATTTTTTCCAAAACTAAAAATAAGGAAAAATCATAAATTTGGGCCCGTTTCAGCTAATTAAGGCATGATTTGACTGGTTCAGATTTGATTTCGTCAATTTGAGTCTGATTCAGGCAATTGGAGCCCTATTCAAGTTTGAGTCAGTTGAATCATGTCTAATTTAGCCTGTTTCGGATCCAATTCAATCAATTTGACCGAATCGGATCCAAACTGGAGCATATTTCTGGTTTGGGGAGTGTTTTGGTTTGTTTTGACCAAAATCCAAACTGGTTCATGGAACCGGTTCGGGTTCTCGAACTATGATGAAAAAGCATGCACAAAGTAGATAGAAAATGTTTAGAGGATCGCGCGCAACCCAATAGGTCCAATTAAGTTCTAATATGTTATGTTTGTTTTGCATTCTGTAACTAAATTTCTGCTTCATGCTCCCACAAGGATGTTCTTCCTTCTTGTTAACTTCAGGCATTAATGTGATACATTTTGATTGCACATTTCATAGTGTGGGTGCTCTAGGACTCTGTTGGAATCCATGGGCATGTTTAACACTTTAACTTCAGGAGTTTATAGCAATGTAGGGATCATGCATTTTAACAACTACAGGAAACAGTATTGCATTCACAATTCAATCTCTTCTTGAGGTTACGTAATATTTATCCTGGATCTTCATATTAGTTTCAATGTTTCCTGTAGTGATTATCAGCCTAATGCTGTATGGCACTTGTTAGGCAAATGACATCTCAACTTTAAACTTAAGAAGATGCTACAAGCTACTCCTTGCTGGGAGTTCTTATCATACAAGTAATTCTTGAGAGACATATGTTTGTATGAATTTCATGTGATACAATTTGTTAATGTAAATGTAATGGGTCGGGTTTACTGTATAGTCGGGTCGGGTTTACTGTACATATATTGGGCTTGAGTCCCTCAATGGAATCACACTGTTCCTCTCCAAACCCTAGCCGTCGTCTCCTAACATGGTATCAGAGCTCCAGGGCGACGGCAGCACCTCCGGCAGCCCTCCGGCCTCGTTCACCTGATCGGCAGCCCCCCCTCCGGCCTACAGCAACCGCCGGCCCCCCCCCCGGCCCCTCCAGTCATCGCCGCCCCCCCCCCCCCCCGACCCCCTCCCGAACCCCCCGGCCCCTCCAGTCACCGCCGGCCCCCCCCCCCCCCGACCCCACCCGAACCCCTCCCGAACCCCCCCCGGCCCCTCCAGTCACCGCCGGCCCCCCCCCGACCCCACCCGCACCCCTCCCGAACCCCCCCGGCCCCTCCAGTCACCGCCGACCTCCCCCGCCCCCCTTCAGCCCACCCCGCACCTCTTCTGACCTCCCCCGCACCCCCTCCAGTCACCGCCGGCCCTCCGAACCCCTCCCTACAGCCCTTCAGGCCACCCGATCCCTACAGCCCACCTTCAGGCCACCCGATCCCCCCTTCAGGCCACCCGATCCCCTCCCTACAGCCCACCTGATCCCCTACAGCCTCCCCGATTCCCTCCCGACACCCTACAGCCTCCTCCATGGCCTCTCCAGCTGTACCGACCGTTGTTGCGATCTCTCCACCGCTGAAGGCGGTCGCGTTCCAGTTGTCGTCGGCCAGCGACTGGCCTGACTGGTCCCTCACCGTCGAGGCCGCTCTCTCCAGTCGTGATCTGTGGGGTCACATCACCGGCGAGGATCCTCCGCCCACTGACTACTCCGGCTCGTCCTCTGTCACCAGCAGTGCTGCGTCTTCTGCAGCGACTGCTACCACAGCCATCACCGTTACTGCTCTTACGTGGCGCCGCCACGATCAGGCCATCCGGGCGTACCTCCTGGACTCGGTTGCTCGTCCGCTCCTTGCTCCCATCGGCCGCCTTCCGACAGCGCGCGCGATGTGGGAGTATCTCCGGGACCGTTTTCTCCCGCGCGGAGGCGCCCGCCGGCATCAGCTCATCTGTGACTCACAGTCTGCACGACAGGGGGAGCGTACCATTCAGGACTTCTTCAGTCAGATGAGTGCCTACTGGCATGAGCTGGACTCACTGATCCCGGAGCAGTGTGCCTGCCCCCGCTCCCGGGATTTCCAGCGCTACCTCGACGAGGGTCACCTGCACCAGTTCCTAGCAGCGCTTCGACCGGACTTTGCTCTCATAGCTGCCCAGCTCCTGCACCGTAAGCCACTCCCTCGACTCGAGGATGCACTGCTCGCTTCAGACATTTTCTAGGCAAACTCTCGGTTCATGATCCACCGTGAGTTTGAGGGGGAGTGTTAATGTAAATGTAATGGGTCGGGTTTACTGTATAGTCGGGTCGGGTTTACTGTACATATATTGGGCTTGAGTCCCTCAATGGAATCACACTGTTCCTCTCCAAACCCTAGCCGTCGTCTCCTAACAGATTGAAAATTTAACCTACTGATATTGGTATACACTGATTTTGTTGCATGTTGTGGACCATAGTTGTTACCTGAGCAGTTTGTTCATAATCCTACATATTGTAATTTTCTGCAGGAAATTTGCATGGGAATCATTGGGAACCTAGCCTGCCATAGTGCTTTAAGTAAGGTGATAGCTTCCACAAATGGTTTGATCGAAACAGTTGTCAACCAATTGTTCCTAGATGACTCCACCTGTCTTTCTGAAACATTCAGGTAAGGGTTCTTTAAAATCTTCTTTTTGTATGGAAGAAGTGGTAATAGGGACTGTCGCTAGTATTATTATTTGGATACATGGTTGTTAGTATCTTAATACACGATACAGTACAATACAAGAAAAAAACGATACGATACAGGTATGCATATTGTTTTTCACCGTATCATACGATGCACGATACGATACATACAATACGGTAAAAGTGAGGGCTTTGGGGTTTGGACTGTTTTGAAACTTCTAAAATATGTTTTTAATTAATTTTTTTTTTCTATAGTTCTGAAAGGACTATATATGTCAAGGTTTAAAATTTCGGTTTCGTGTTGGGTTTCGGTCCAAGCCTAAACCGAAATTTCGACTGAAATCTCGAAATTTCAACCGAAATTTGAAATTTATAATTCCAATTTGGAAGCCGAAATGGACCAAACTTTATGGTTCTAGTTCTAGTTTAAAATCTGAAACCGAGTTGACTGAAATTGACCAAATTTCAATCAAAATTGGACCGAAATTGGGTTTCGACCCTCATTTCGTTTCGGTCCTGACCGAAACCGAAATATTTCGCTGAAATTTTGTAATTTAGGTAGAAATTTGAAACCATGTTACACGTTCAATTCATCTGAGTTAAAAAGCAATTTATAACCAAAAATCTCTCTTGTTGATCCACTTCATGTTAAATTCTTTTTTTTTCTAGACAGCCAAACAATATCGGAAAAGTCAATTTTCTTTTCCATTCTTTTATTATCCTTTCCTTTCTAGTGAATTCTTTTCCCACAAAATATTCCCGACGACCAAACACACCCTAAGGAAAACGAGCAGTATCATCAGATTTCTTGGGTGAGAGGAGTAATGTCATCCTTTGCAGCAGATTCATCTTTGAGATGTCCAGATATGGAGGTTCTGAAAGAAATAGAAGAATTTTGAGTCTCTACGATTGATGCTTGAAAAATTGAGGACCATCAATTTTGCTGTTATATACATGTGGGTTGGAGGATGAAATTCTAGTAACATATAAGTATATAACTTCCACATATTTTTTTGCTAATTTTTTTTGACTTCTTGGTGGATATGGGAGGTGCCACCTCCTGTACTTTGCCTTTTTTATTTTCGTATTATTTTGATGATTGGGAGACTTTGCTTGTTATCTACTTGATGATATATTGATGGGTTGGATGGGTTCAAGTTCATTCCTATCTTCAATGAATTATTTGAAATCTCCTTTTGCCTTTATTCAAAAGGAAAAAAGGAAAAATTGAAATGAAGTACCATATATGTTTTATTTAGCGTTCTTGCATTTAAAGATCTCACAGACCTTGGAAGTTTTTCTCTATTTTGTCGATTGAACAGTGCTCAAGTGAAGACATTATGCCATTGGAACCTTACTAGAATTAAGCAACTCTACAACAACTGAACAAAGTAAACACCACTTTGCTGGAGAAACGTAAACTAGAATGTCTTCTTCACTCTAGCACTGTTCAGCACAGATACAACGAATAAGACCAAATAATTGTTATGGCCTCTCAAGTGTATGCTATTTTTCTTTTCTTTTTGCCCCAAACATTATGAGAAGTTACATAATACTTTTGTCGTTTTATTACTTTAATAATTCTTCTTGAAACAAAATGAAACCAAGAATTAATGCGTCACATATTATGCTCTGGCTGACAAGGTATATCTATGTTGCATAGTATTAAGTATTATCCTGCATTGTAAAGAGAGATACATTGTACTGTTGAAAGTTATGCTAAATGCATGTCAAGATATGGTATAAATCAGTTTTACTTTCCTAGACTACTTTTAATTACTTTATAGTGACAAGTAAACCGATTTTGCTAATCAAGAATTGACTCTTCCTTATGGCTTTGTAAGTCAAATTGTGCACACATATCATTGCTGATAAACATGATCTAAACCTATATATAATACACTATATGAAGAAATCCACGAACTAACATAAAATATCATCATATTGAATTTAAAAATCCAAGACAATGAGGAACTCTAATTTTTCGAGTGTAAACTTATGATTTCTTTTCCTTCAAATAATTAAATTTTAACTGATTGTAATAGTTAATGTTTGGGGTGATTAGTGTAATGTGTTTCGGGTACTTTGCATAATCCATCAAATGACAACATATAAAACTTTCTTAGAATTAGGACAAGCCATTTCTTACCAAAATTATTGTCCAATTCATCTTAGATTCAAGGATAAATATATTGACTTTGTTTATTCATGATATTGTGTCGATTTTATGAAAATTAAAACCAAACATTTCCAAAACAGGATTGGGAAAAAATGAAAAAAAATCCTTAAAACCCATTTTCGCCTCTTCAAAGTTTGGAACGATCCTTAGTTCACACGGTTGCCTTTTCTGTTGTCAGTCTTCTGAATTCAATCCTTTTAGGTTGCAAATCTCTTAGGAGAGAAGTGAGATACTGGACCTACCTGCACAAAGTAGTGCAGATTGCTGATAAGTGGTTCACAGATTACTAACAAATCTTCGCATATAGCTGTGATATATATTGACACATGCTAATCCAGACCTATACCCCCAAATATGACCGATAATACACATTACACAGGTAGCCTTGTGGCACAGTACATATGTGTCTATTGCTGATCTCATCGTCTCTACTTAAGGGATCTTTTGTTCATTAATTGATATTGGATACAACTTCCTAAAGAAATGTTTTGCATCCATAGTATGCATTACCATGCTAACTGGTAGCTAAATATTTTGATGGACTTATTATTTTAATTCATTTGCTCTGAGGTTTGATTAATTAAGTGTCCAAGCGTCAGGTTCAAAATAACCAGTTGAGACACCATGTGGCATCATATCCTCAAAGCCATATTTGCAGTTTCTGATCATCAAAAGAATGATATCTAATGCAAGATATAAGAACACTTGATGTGCCTCTTTGTCTACCATTTCTCTGACAAGAAGTTTGGTTATTATTGCCATGATTTTGTGTCATACATGGACCTAGAATGACAAGAAGGATAATATCAGTTTATTTTAATACATTTATGCCAATTCATACCTTTTAATATTTATGTTCTTTAAGTTGCATTCTAGAAAGCATGATTATTTAGGCGGTACATATCATTGTGTTTTCAAACATACTCCCTCCCTCCTTGCTCCCCGCGCATGCGGCAATAACACACATACCCCCACCTCCCTTTCCTTTTTTTTTGGGTACCTCAAACATGTTAGGGATCTAACTGTGTAAGATCCTCGAATAACATGGCTTGAATATCAACATGACACCCACCTCCCTCTCTTTCTTTCACTCCCCCCTTCTCGGTTCTTATTTTTAGTTAATATGTTATTTGGTAAAGCCATCGTAGGAAGTCAGCTGCTGTCGTTTAGTTTTAACCAGCTATTTGTTAAACTGCATATGATAATGGGTACGACTTCATTGTAGTGTGGCGGTAAACTGATCTTTACAGTTAGTACTTTGAAACAGGCTATTAGCTGTGGGTCTTCAAGGCAGTGGATTTGCTTCTTGGACTGCAGTATTACAACCTGAGCAAATTCTTATGCGTATACTTTGGATTGTTGGGAACACATTAAATTCCACTCTGCTAGAAAGGGTAATGTGCAAAAAAACTTTTATTTTAGTCTTGTGCAAAATTTCAGTTGTACCCTAGTGTTTTTTTTCTTGAATAGAGTTACTGACATATCTTGATGGAAGAGTGTTTGGTTTTTGTTATCTTGTTCATAATTTTGAACAGAATTTGCCGTTGAATTAAAGTTTTTATCAGATAAAGTGCATGCATTACGTCTTTCGGATTGGAATGATTGCAAGTTGCGATCGAATGTGTGTGTGTCTGTGTGCACGCGCGCCACCATGCAAAGAAGTTCTCTTTGTATGTTCCTTTATATATCATCGGTTGGGGATCTATGGTTGGTATGAGGGTTCCTTTCGGCCTTTAGAAGGACAATGCCACGAGAAATTGAGGTGGAAAAGTTCATTGATTGAGATTTCAATTGAAATGCCAAAATTTCATTCAGAAATTTTGGTTTCAGCCGCGACCGAAACAAAACACCCATGTGAAACCCCGAAAGTTTGGATTTTGAGTGACTTCGGGGTATTTCGGTGGTTTTCGGTGAGTTTCGGTCAAAACTGACAAAATTTCGATCGAACCGACTAAATTTCGGTCGAAAGGTGAGATTTTAGCGATATTTCGACAAAATTTCGGTCAGATGCTGTGCGGCCCTCAAAATGAGATGTTGTCGGCTCTTTCGGTGGCTTTCGTTGACTTTCGGTGAGATTTCCTTCGAAATCATGTGGGCTTGAAAACTAAGGGCATCTTTCGAACGGATTTCGAGTTTATGTAAATTTACGTAAATGTATGGTGATTATCAAATTTTTTTTTCTAGTTCCCTAGTATTCCACATTGGTTATCATGACCCATGCATGCTTACTATATGTTTGGTGTGTGTTTTCTTCAAATCATTTAAGTAAATATGTATGCACAACTATAAAATACTTGCTGTTAAAAAAAATATAAATGACTTAAATTTAAAATAAAAAAACACAAATTCGGTCCTTTTTTTACTATTTCAATTTTTTTTTTCACATTTCGGCCGAAATTTTGAAAATTTGAAAAGTTAGGGTAATAAATGTAGCACATGGGCATATGTACAAAAAGGTGAGCTCTTCATGCTCTCTGTATCTCTCTTGCAACCAAGTGAGAAGTTATAAGGCCATTGACTTCTTGTGTAGGTTTGTTATTCTCTTATTTTGGGGGTATGTTCACCTTTGGTGAGGCCATCTCATGTACATTGTATATAGGGCCATTGATCTCTTGAGTTACATATTCCATTCACTCCAACCTTCTCTCTTCTTTATCTCTCTCTATGTGCCATTGAGCTCTTTGTGAATCCTAGAGCTTTCCTCATCCAGCGGGACCTTATCTTCAGGCATCAATCTGCCGTTCTTAAAGTATGATTTCATGGGGCTTGAAACTTTGTGGAACTCAAAACATCATTCCATTGATCGGAGACGACATCCAATATTTCAGTAGGAGTGGTATCTAAAAGATTGGGTCGTAAGCCATATTCCATCGGAGGAACCTCAACTGCTCAACATCCAGGCAGAGGAACCTCACATCCAGTCGGAGTCGAACATCTCAATTAGGGCGTCCTCGACGACGAAGGCCACCCCTACCCAGAGCTGAGGGAATTCGTTGATACTTCGACGTAGAGCTTCCATTCCTTGGTGTGGGCCATATCGTGGCTATACCAGAAGGGTTCATCTTCAAGGAATCGTGCTTGTCCAGGATAGGCCTTGGTAGGCTCTTCCTCCTGGAGGACTTTGGGCTCCTCTAGGGGAAAATCCGTGAGAAAGTTGGTGAGCGCTTACCCTTCGATCGCGGTCTGGGGGACGTACTTGAGTCAGTAGCCAGCAAGTTTCACGGACCACTTGTACGTTCGACCTGCTCGGTTAGATCGGTCGAGAGCCGCTTTTAGGGGGTGCTCGGTGATGACCCGAATGGGGTGCGCAGTGAACTAGGGCTGAAGCTTTTGGGCAACCAGAACCAGAGCAAGCGTGAGCTTCTCGATTTTGAGGTATCTCATTTGCGCAGGAGGGAGTGACTCACCAAGTATACTGGCTTCTCCACCTTTTTCTTTTTTACTACAAGGACAACGCTGACCACCAGCTTTGTGACCGCTAAGTAGACGTCGAGCTCGTCGCCGTTCCCTGTAGCTATGCGAGGACGGGGAGGTGAGCTAGCTAGTCTTTTACTTTCTAGAAGGCCGACTCACATTGTTCGTCCCAGACTATCTTTGCGTCCTTCCGGAGCATCTCAAAGAGAGGTTGACACACGTTGGTAGAATTTGAGATAAAACCGCTAAGTGCGAAGATCCTCCTCTTGAGGGTCTGGATGTCCTTCCTCGATCTGGGCGAGGGCAACTTGATTCTCAACAATAGTCGATATTTGGTCAGGTTTTGCCTCAATTCCTCGGGTGGTCACGAGGTACCCCAGAAACTTTCTCGAGGTCACCCCAAAAGCACACTTGGTGGGGTCCAATCTCATCCGATAGTGTCTGAGGGTGGGAAATGTTTAGTTCATGCCGGCAAGATGGTCGCCGCACTTGGATCTCTTGGCGAGGAGGTTGTCCACATAAGCTTCTATATTGTCGCCGACCTGGTCTTTGAACATCTATGTCACTTGGTGCTGGTAGGTCACCTCCCCATTCTTTAATCGAAAGTGCATCACCTTGTAGCAGTACAACTTCTAGTAGCCCACTCCGGAGTATGGTAGGTCGCCTTCGCATTCTTTAATCCAAAGTGCATCACCTTGTAGCAGTTCAGCTTCTAGTAGCCCACTCCGAAGTAGAATGCGGTCTTCTTTTGATCGTTTGGGTGAAGAGGGATCTGGTTGTAGACTGAGTGCCCGTCCATGAAGGTAGTGCCTCATAGCCCCTCCGTTGTGTTGACCAACTGATTGATCCTCGAGAGGGAAAAACCGTTATTTGTTCATGCCTTGTTGAGGTCGGTGAAATCGATGCTCGTCGGCCACAGTGGCGGCCTTGCTAGCCTTCATATGTCAATCCTTCTGCTTGACCGATATTGTGTCGGGCGCAATGTGGAGCTAATCGTAGGTGACCTCGGGGTCGATCCCTGGCATATTAGAGACGCTCCATGCGAAGACATCCTGATTTTGTTTGACGAATGTTGCCAACTCGCAAGGCTCCTGCTCGGTTAAATGCGACCCTATATAGACGATTCGCAGAGCGATAGGGCTTTCGAGATCGACCGAGACCAACGGCTCAGTGTAAGGCGATTTTGCACACACCCCTTCCCCGGGAGAGGCTGGTCGGTGTGTGGGGTTGTCATTATGACAACCTGACGTGTCTTCTCCTGCCAAGGTTGATTCCTCCAGCCTGTCAGCTTTCTGTGGGGGGAGTCTTTGGATTTTTGGGGCTCGACCCGTCCCTTAGCTTTTTGATCGGGCCGGGAACCTGTTGGCTGCTATGCCGGGGTTGTTCTTTTCGGCGATGCGGCCCAAGTCTACTCTAGGGTACTGACCCCTGTTGTCCTGTCGTTGGTTGAGGGAGTGCTGAGGTGGATCATGTCATATTCGCATCAGGTCGTAGGTACTTGATCGCCTCGTATTAGTATGGTTCCTGCCAGAACTGGAAACGTAAGAGCTTGATGGAGAGGGGAGGTCGCCGCGTTCATCTGCCTCAGCCAAGGTTGACCGATGATCATGTTGTAAGCGGATTGGCCATCGATGACCGCCAAATGGGTTGGTCGAAATGCTAACCCCCACGGATATGGAGAGGATGATCTTCCCCACCACTTGGGCGACCTCTCTAGTGAAGCCAAAGAGTGTGACCTTCATGGGACACAAGCCGGCCCGTCGTTGCCCCATCCTCCTAAAGGCTAACATGGCAAGACGTCGACCGCACTCCTAGGATCGATCGGAATTCTGTGAACATCAACGTTCGTGATCAACTGATCATCAGTCGGATGACCAATGGATCGTTATGGGGGGAGACCATCCCAGCCAGGTCGTCGTCCGAGAACCAAACTCTAGTCGGCGGCGAGATCCTCCATTGCAAGCACATGGTCGGTTGGAGAGACAGAGTGGATTTTTTGGACATGCTCCACCTCTCGATCTTGTCTGTGAGCTTGTTGATTAGAGCGGCCAGGTGACTAGACATGTTGTGGCATACAGGGAGCCGTTAGGCGGTGGAGGCGGGAAAGCCTCCCTCTGGGGATCCTCGTTGGACGCGAGTCGGCATGACTTCAAACTGGTGGGGTTGGGGTGATTTAATCGTTGATATGCCCTTGTTTGACGAGGTCCTCTAGATGGTTGCGAAGGGTCTGACATCTATTGGTGGAGTGCCCCCTCTCCATGGTGGAACGAGCACCTCCTGATAGTGTCAATCGAGTCGAGTTTGCCAAGCTAGAGCAGTGGCGGGTAGATTAGGAATGACTCGCCTTTTATCATGTGGAGGACATGGCCCGACGGATGGGTGAGAACGGTGAACTTCTCTCCGGACTCTGGGGTAAGTTTCCATGAACTCGATCATTTGGGCTCGACAGCGAGCAAAGGCCTGGAGTTGGTGCGCTTATCGATCACCTTAATAGTGAGAGGTCACACATCGGATTGGTGCAGTAGCTCGAAGGCCTTCCCTCGCCAGTAGGCGACCACATTTGTGAGATTAGTATGTTGTTGGATCAGGGCGAATATACTAGGAATGGTGCGGGGATCAGAGATAACAAGGGCGTTGTGGGGCTTGCTGTCATTGGGGGGAGCGCTTCGGAACACGCAGATTGCCCTAAGATTCTACCTGGTTGTCTTCTAGGGATAGGTATATAATTTGGAACCTGGTAGAGAAGTTTGTCAAAGTCTTGCGGGGCGCCATCTTGAGTCCGAATATTGACTCGATGCGTTTCAGATGATCTTGGTTGCAACGATATTTGCTCGAGGAACAATGCGGACAATGCTGTGAAGTTTGGCACCAACCTTGGCTGAGGTTTGTGGAACTAGTTGATGGTGGAGCCCGTCAAACTGCTTGGAAACACCCTGCAGAGCATGTGATCCTGGTCGCGGAAGAACATGAGCTTTCGGTAGGCAAGCGTGTGCTCTACAGGGTCCGGGAGCCGTCGAACAGCTCGAATCTTGGAGGAACCTAATGGTGAGAGAAACCACCCTCATACACGTCGTCGGTAAAGGGGGAGGCCACCCCTAAAGCAGTAAGCCCCTCCAGGAGTTCGATAGGTGCTTGGGGGGATGGCGGGGGTAAGGACCCTCGTTATGCTACGCCGGCCCCAAACGGTCCCTGGCGTTGCCGGGGCGACTCTGGAGGATCTCGCGCCCACTCAGAGCGCTCTGACCTACCGCCAAGGCGGTCCCTGGCGTTGCCCTGTGTGCTACCCCTTTGGGTTCTCGTACGTCTTGCAGACTCGCCTTTGTCGTTGGGTTTTGAGGTCGGCGAATTTCTGTGCACGTGGCGTCCTCAGCCATGGCGGGGATTACGATCCTGACCAGATTCTTTTGAGCCTCGGCTAACCCTCGATTTAGGTCTTATGGTGGCTCCGGATCGCTGAGTACCGCGAGTTGGCGTTGTGGGCTCGACGTGGTGGCGAACGGGCTGTGCGTTTGTCGGTGAATTCCTCACGGGAGGTGCAAGTTGGTACCCTAGTAGGGACATACACGTCTACTTTGACCTCCTGTCGGGTTGGAGGGTCAGTTGTGGACACTAGCCTTCATGTCGTGGGGCTGGCTCAGTGCCCGACAGTGCTCGGGCTACCGGCCTCTTGTCCAAGCAAGATCGTTTCATCGTTCGTCCGCGGGGGCCATCCGGATTGCAAGAATGTTTTGGCCGACGTGCATCGGTCTCGTAGGTCTGGTGGAGGCGATAAAGCCATTTTACGATAGTTTGTTGTACGACAAGCATCTCCTGGAGGAAAGGTTCGCTCAAACCCATCCTCCGACGGCGGTAACATTTGGGGTGGCACGGGCTCTACCCCGATGTGGCGTGTGAGCCCTTCATGGGGTAAGAGGGCCGCATGTCGGGCTCCCTGGTGAGAGGATTTTGCAACATCAGGTTGCTTCCCTTCGGTGTCCGCATTTGCTCCACTTTGACTCGGGTTGTGAGCCATTTTTCATCAGGTTGTCATGGGCGCCCTCGAAGAGGCTAGTCGATGCCCCTTAGACGGTGACAATTTGTTTGGGGGAACAATCGACAAACACCTTTCGAAAGGTCTAAACTCGCCGGCATGCGCCAACCTTATTCTCTGTCGCTAGGGAGCTGAACCTACGACGATGATCTACAAGACAACAAAGATATGTCAGAGAAGGTCGACTCCTTTTTGAAGCACGGACTATCTGATGCCTAAGTTAGCATCGATGCAATGAGGAGGGTGAGAGTAGTAGAGGAGAGTTAGGGTGGTCAAGGCTTATTGGATTCCAACCCTTAGTGCGTGGGGGGAGGGGGGGCGCTTTTATAGGAGCTCGGGAGAAGGGGTTGTTGACATGCGTCCGGCCACATGGCTGCCAAGTGGGGACGACTTGTTGATGCTAACATCCACTTTCTCTCTCAGACAAAACGATCATTGTCCAGGAGCCAGGTGTCCGGAGCGTCGCATCGCAAAGGTGATAAGTTTCCTAGGGAATCTCTACGTGCCACTATTGGATTGGTGCCAAATATCAAGCGAGCACAGAAAACACTGAAGTGCTACTACTTGACACCCACCACGCCGCCTGTCCTCTGATGTGCCTCCTGTCACCTGATGCGCCGCCTGGCATCGGATTCTCACTACGCGACAAGATAAACCGGTGAGCGCCAAGCAAGATGGGCTAGTGGGCTCCGGGAAAGGCTCATGGATGTGTCTATCATAAGCTTGATTAAGGTAGGTCGAGCTCTGGGTGAATCGACGAGCTAGGAATGGGGCCTGGGGTGTTGACCATCAACTTGAGGTGGGTAAAGGTGGATTGGAGAACTCCGGGCACAGTTGTGGAGTCCACCAAGAGTTTAAGTTTGGCAAAGGTGGACCGGCAGGATCCGACGAGCTCTGGTCGTAGCTTCATGTGCCTGTCGTTGTTGAATCCACCATAAGCTTTGCCAAGGCGAGCTAACAAGTTCCACCGGCATTAATATGGTCGGGCTTCCTGTTGATGTTATCTTAGGCGAGCTCCCTGCTCCATTGGGGTTCATTCGGCTATGTTGCCGCCTCCCCCTGCTCATTTTTTGTTCGTTCTCGTGTGTTTCTATGTGAAGATCGAGCACGTGCCCTTTCGGCATCCACACCTACTTCTGGTGCTTTAAAAATCACATCGGATTAGATGACTGAACCCTAATGGATGAGTACTTTCACCGTTTACGGATTGGCTTTGTATTGGATCGGATTGCCAAAACTCATGAAATAGGACACTTTTAACAAAACCTCCTTAAACCTCTCCATTTAAAGTAAATCTGATCCCTTATATGAAAGATCAATTATTTACAATGAGATTTGTGTACATGCCTTAGGTGGTACAACCTTTTGAGCCACTTGTTGAATTGGTTTGCATCGGGACCGAGTATCGTTTTAATTTAGCGTTGATCCTTTTTTTTTAACATATTTGGCTATGGTGATCCCCAGGTTGAGTCAGATTTTGTTTTCTTTACTAGGCTCACCATCTTATTTACTTGTATCCTCCTCATAACCAGAGCATGAGTGGTTTGATTGAAACGGGAGGGTTTCAGATTTTCAGGGTTTTATCTGACAACCCATAGAAATTATTGGCATAGAGGTGGTCCAGGTGGATGTGTTGCCGTAAGGCTGAACAAAATGGTTTCTTCTATTTGTTATTTGTTATGTGTAAATATCAAAAAAAATAGAAGTAATTAGTAATATATTTAATAGATAACTGCTTGATGTTCTTGGCTTCAAACCTTGCCCCCTCTACAAGAAAAATCTGGCTCCGCCACTTCTTGCAGATAATTGTCTCGTGCAAACTTTGTACCAAACAGTGTTAGTAAAGGCACGTACTAGGCTCAGGCTCAACTAGGCTCACCCTTTGCGCCTCAAAAAGCACAAGGTGAGGCTCTATTAGAATGGCGCGCTCCTATGTCTAAGGCGCGTGCCTAGGCTCCTTGCGCAAAAAGCGTCTGGTCGAACATATGTAATTATGTGCTTGCACTTGATATTTTTGGCAATATGATTAAGTTATTAAGTAGATTTGATTCATAATTAGAATAGTCTGAATATTGCCACATTGATTGAATATTATTTACATTCAAAATTATTTGTTATAGTTCTTAGCTAGGACCATATGAGCAATTGTGGATTGGATTTGATGATTTTGATATTATTTTAACTATTACAAGATTCAATAAATTTCCTTCTTTTTCTCGATTTGCATATTTCATATTGATTTAGAAGCATGTATACAAGCACACAATTGAAATAACACATTCAATCATTCACTATTTATTTTTTGTTTGCTATAATATCACATTTGAAATCTTATAACTAGTTATTGAATTTGAACTATACATATTTGCAGATTTAATATATTTTAAATAGCTTATTTAGAACCCTAATTCAAGCCTACAAGGCTACAACATTTGTGTTGTTGCAACAACGATCTATCCAATTTATCTATTGTGTTAAGATTCATTTTCTTAGTCTAGTTATGCATGTTTTGAATATATATATATATATATATATATATATATATATATATATATATATATATATAGAGAGAGAGAGAGAGAGAGAGAGAGAGAGAGAGAGAGAGAGAGTAGTGATACATTGCAGCCGGTAACGTGCGGCCACCCCCTTCCGGGGTATTTTTGGAATTTTTTTTTTTGGGATTGATCACCAACCCTTGGATAGCACACACAAAAAATTTCAGCTCGATCCAAGACCTGTAGGCCATCCAAATGTGATCGACTTTCATCGGTTGATCATTTTTGTCATCATTGCTATCCAAGGGTGGGTGATCAATCCCCCAAAAAAAAAATTCCAAAAATACTCCGGAAGGGGGTGACGCACGTTATCGGCCGCAATGTATCACTACTATATATATATATATAATATATAATGTGTATATATATATATATATATATATGTATATATATATATATATATATATATATATAGAGAGAGAGAGAGAGAGAGAGAGAACTGATCTCATGCGATATGCTGGTTGATGCGATAATGCGATACTCAGCCCGAGCCGTCCGATCGGCATGAATCGAACGGCATAAATCATTTCTGCCCCGGCTCAAAGGTGTAGCCGTTCGATCGAATGATCGAACGGATGAGATCCGTGGGAAACATTCGAATAGGACAAAAAATCCGGTCACAGTAATCATGATTTTTTGTCCTATTCGAATGTTTCCCACGGATCTCATCCGTTCGATCGATCGAACGACTACACCTTTGAGCCGGGGCGAAAAGGATTTGTGCCGTTCGATTCACGCCGATCGGACGGCTCGGGCTGAGTATCACATTATCGCATCAACCAGCATATCGTATGAGATCAGTTCTCTCTCTCTCTCTCTCTCTCTCTATATATATATATATATATATATATATATATATATATAGGGGTATGCTATAATGCGGCATGCGGTAAGTGCGGCACCGCATAGTAGCCGTATCAGACGGCTGCGGTGCAGTGCCACACGTACCGCATGCCATACTATAGCACGCCCCATATATATATATATATATATATATATATATATATATATATATATATATATATATATATATATATATATATATACACGCCTTACTTTAATCAGGCGCGCGCCTTGAGTTGCCTAGGCTCTAGGAGACCTTTGCACCTCATATGCGTCTTGAGCCTTTCAGAACAAGGTACAAAATATCCATTTCATCCTTTGGCCAGCGACTCACGCAAGTGCATGCGTGTATGGTTGAAGGTTTTAAGTAAACTTATGGAAAAGTTTTCATTCAAACTAATGACCTGTAGTATGTAAACCAAGGTTCTAATTGTTGGGCTTTTTTTTCTCTTAGTGGAAACACGTGCAAATGCAAGCAAATAAATCATTCATTGTGACGTATAATTTTTAGAAATAGACATCGAGAAAACCAGCAATATGACTGCTACAATACAATATTGATATAAGTATTTATAATTAAGAGCAATGCTCATCTAATTGTCATACAATATTGATCTGTCCATGCTTGCTTGTAGTATTGACTTCCTTGTAGCTATTGTTTCATGTTTTTTGTTGAGGCATGCTATTAAGTATGAGTGGAGCTGATATCCTGTTATTATTGTCTCGGTGAATTGCACTTTTTAAAAATTGTTAAGGTTTCATCAGTTTAGATCACTGATGAACAGTTAAAGTGACAGAGCATTGGGTTTTTGTTGGCCATCGTCGATGATCAAGAAGTGGCAACCATTCTTCTTCAACCTTTAATGGAGTTGGGCTTGCCAAACATTGTAGTTAGTCTGTTAGCTTGCGAGATAAGCAAATCAAGAGACGAAAACCGGCTAGAGAGGTACAGTAGATGCGCCTTTCTTTTTATTATAATTTAACAATTAGCAGCTGGCTTTCTAGGAATAAAACACTTTTAACTGTGTACTTCATTTTCGTGCACCTAAATGTTTATTTCTTTGAATTTATTCACTATCTTTTGTTAATTCTTTTTATTATTTTTATTACATGCATTGAGACCCCCTTTATCTTTGATGAACTACTAATTCTTTACTGGCAGCATTTATTACTTATTTGCCATGGTTAGTTGCAGATTTAGACCACTGACATTTACCTTGGGATCAAGTTGTGTGTGCACTTGCACATACATATGCATGGTTTTTACATATGTACATATAATTGTATACTATTGATGAATAGCTAATTTGGGAGATATGAGGGTGCATCCATTAGGCCATCATTTATGAAACAATACAATGAAGTCTAAACAAGGCAAGTACTATTCAAATCTATACTATTATAAAGTTGTGGCCTTTGTGCCATGTGGTAGCCTCCCCATTCCCCCGCTTTCTCCCATATATTTCTTCCCTTTTAAATTTCTTTTATAATAAAATCGTTCGTGCATTGCATGGGATTAGTACTAGTTGCACGTAGTATATATAAAGCAACCCATAGTGCAGGACCATCGTCATCTTTGATTAATCTGATAACCAAATATCGATAGAGACATGTTTTGTATATTATGGACTTCCTAAGGAAATTTAAGGGACTCAAGAAAATGGCTGCATGAACTTCACATATGAGAAATCCATCATTAACAGAAGTGTGAAAAAACTGTTTATCATAGCCAATAAGTAGGAACAGAAGAGGAGAGGGGTGTGTGTGTGTGTGGGGGGGGGGGGGGGGGGGTACATATTATGGTGAGCTACAATAATAGTATAAGAGTCACCCCGTTGTGTAGATAGAAATGCAAATTGGAAGAGTTCATTGTTTCAGTTAATGATCCAGGTTCGTTAGGGAACGAAATCGTTAATTGCTTAATCATATACCAAATGGAATATATGTAATAACACCTATCATTGATATATGCATTCTTTTGATGAACTAAAGATCCCAAATTCTTTATGAAAATGGTAGGGAAGTTACTTCACCGTCCTCTATACCAAATGGTTAATTTAATGTTTCAAGTGCACGTCTCACGTCTGCATGACTACCTATCGACATAAATACCTATTGTTGGTGCTCGAAAAAGGGTCACCAGCTTGTTGCCCTTGTGGCAGGACACATGGTCTCCACGTGGTCAGCCATGGACACCCAAGAAAGCTTAAGGCAATAGTTAGCCCGACCGGATGACCGCAAGCTCGTCGGGATGATGTAACATAACGTTATCAGGTAGCCTGCCAAAGTGGCCTTGAGCTCGTGTGGATGTCATCATTATGGCGTCATCAAGAAGCCCGCCTAGATGATGTCAGCCTGCCATCATTAGGTAGCTCGTCTGAAATGGCCTCAAGCCCACCTGGATGACCTCAGTAGGACGTTGTCAGGTAGCTCGCCTGGAGCGACCTCTAGTCCGTCTGGACTCTGGATGACGCTAGCATGACGTCAACAGGTAGCTTGCCCAAAGTTATCTTGACCTCGTCTGTATGGTGTGAGCATGACTTCATCAGGTAACCCGTCCGAAGTTAACTCGAGCTTGCTTGGATGACGTTAGCACGACGTCATTAGGTAGCTCGCCCAAAGGTACCTCAAGCTCGCCTAGATGACTTTAGCATGAATTACTAGGTAGCTCACCCAAAGCGACCTCAAGCGCGCCCGAATGGCGTTAGCATGGCGTCATCAGGTAGCTCGCCCAAAGTTACCTCGAGATCGGTTGGATGACGTCAGCATGATATCATCAGGTAACCCACCCGGAGCACCATCGAGCCCGCCTGGATGACGTCAGCATGACATCATCTGGCAGCTCGGCGGAAGTGGCCTCGAGCTCACTTGAATGATGTCAGTGTAATGTCATCGGGTAGCTAGCCCTGAGTGCCCTCGATCCCACCTAAATGACATCAGCAACTCAGCATGACGTCATCAAGCAGCTCGCCCGAAGAGGCCTCGAGCCCGCCTGGAAGGCGCTCGACCAACTGCGTCAATTAACACGCCCGAAGTGTTGGGAACTCCGTAAAGATCTCTCGGTGAAGCCCGCCATTGGCCTCTCTAGTCATCCAGTACTTACCAATTTCCTCGACTGAAGGACGCACGAGAACGTGGTCGTCGCACCGTACGAGAGTCAGGCGGCACAACAAGGTTTAGGCGGCATGGCCACAGAACTAGTAGGCGAGTAGCCTCACAATCGGAGCACGACACGCAGCAAAGAACACTGATATGCTCCACTCCCTCGATCGGTTTTTTGTACCATGTCTGTGCCGACCTGTACTAGCTAGGAGCTGATACGTAGACTCATTGCTCGTCTGCTCCAGCCTGACGCTTCTGCAGCAACCTTAGCACTGCACGTGGTGCTCCCCTAGGTAACTTGATGCTCTGACAGCACGATGCCACTCTCCCGCTGACTGTGTCAAGAAGTCGCCCTTTGCATCCATTGCACACTGTCACATGGTTGTACACGTGTCGACGGCTCCAGCCCTCAAGCTCCTATAAAAGTCCCACCAGGGCACTGTTCAAAGGGTTGGACAAACCGGCCTGTGATCCCCACTTACCAATTTCTTTTTTCTAGCTCGTCCATTTTCAAGTCTGCTGACTTGACTTAAACATCGAAGGGTCCGTGCTCTATAGGGAGCTGGTCGTCTCTGTCGCTCTATCTCTTGCAGCCCGACTCCCAGAGCTAAATTACTTTCCGTTGATGGAGAAAACGAACAGAGCACCACGCCGGTCTCACTCCGGCAGTGATCCTAGACCATCAGGATGTGTAGGAGTGAGGACGACAGAAATCCCCGATACCTATCTTGGACCGAGATGGGTAGTCAGGCAACTCCATAGACCGGAACCTAACTAATGTTCATATGGGCCATCCATCCTAATTGTTGTTATTAATTATGGGTGTTACTATTTGCACCGCATTATTCTCCAAGTATCATCGTGCTAAAATTGATAAAATGACATCTCTCTCTCTCTCTCTCTCTCTCTCTCTCTCTCTCTCTGTTTTTTTAAACTTGTGTAATAATTTATAGAAAAAATATAATTAAAATTAGGATGTGATGGGTCGGCCCGCGAGGTGTTGGCCGGACGTGGCGGGTCGAGCCGCAGGGCATTGGCCGGACACCATGGTTTCGCTCCAACGCCTCTCTCTCGGGGGCAGTCCACCGGAGGTAAGGTCGCGACCAATGGTCCGCAAGTTATAATTTTATTTACTGATTTTTTTCTTCTTTTTTTGAGTTTGGGACATTGGTTTTTAGTTCTGAAAGTATAAAATAGTTGACGAATTTTGGGGGTGGAGGCTGGGATAGGGGTTCATCATCCTAAAATCGAATTGGAAATCTATGCATATTACGATGGGAGTTGAGTTATTTTTTTAGGTAGAGATAGGAGGGGTTGGACGATGGTTGCTTCACTTGAATTCATTTGGTGTATATGTTCATTGAATGTGTTGCACCCGCTGAATGAGACGGCCGTGGACGAATGTGGCCGCCATTGCCAAACGTAGACACAAGTCACATAACTGACAAATTTTACTCTGTTTGAATGTGTCTTGCCGCCTAAGGCGGACGCTTCAGTGCTGATAGGTAGTGTGTGCTCACATTGCCTAACTGATTGGCTCTTGAAAGAACAATACTTAGTGGCTACACTTGTGCTGCTAGACCTAGCACACGAGAAGGTTCAGCGGTCGACGGTGTTGGCGCCACCACCAAAAATGGGCGATGCCGAACGAATTTTGCCACCCTCGTCGAAAAGTGTTTTACTGTCGAAGGTGGCCGTTGCAGTGTTGAAGGCATGTGCATTACTAGTATATAATTAAATACGGTTTTTTTGGAGGGACAAACGTGTTGAGACGGGGGTTAGAATTTAAAGGGGAGAGATAATGTGCGGTTTGAATTAAAGGAACAATCATAATTCTTGAGAACTTCCTTATCTTTTTCCCACCATGATAACGTTATTGTCTTATATACCTACCCTATATTTTAAAGATGCACCATCTTTCTAACACTCTAACCAACACTGGGTACATCTTTAAAATGGGGTGGGTATATCAGGCCAATTCTTGCCCTGGAGAGTAAAGGTGAGAAAGTAAGAAGAATTATGATTTGGCTCTTATATACCACCACTGTCAATTTTTTTTGAGAGAGAGAGAGAGAGAGAGAGAAAGAGAGAGAGAGAGAGAGAGCCAGCGGTCGGGCTACCGCTACCGAAGGTCTCTCTCATGCGCGCATGCCGGGGTGGGTAGTCCACCTGAGGTGGGGCCATGGCTGCTGCAATATCGTTAGGCACTGATTTTTCTGGTATAAACATAATGCTGATGGTCTTGCCTTGACAAATTTCAGGTCGTCTGTTCTTGATATGATTCTTCGCTTGGTTGAGGCAGTCTCTACTATGGATGAAGTTTCACATGTGATTTCTTCAAATGACGAACTTTTCCATCTACTTTGTGATGTGGTCAAGTTACCTGATAAGATTGAGGTACAATGCATGTTGCACGTGATATGGATGTACTTTCTACGTGAACTTTTTTTTATGTTTTACTCGATAGTAGACGGTCTAAAGTGTATATCCTTATGTCTTACTTAAATTAACTTTAGGATTTCATTGATTGGCCAACTGTGAACTGGTTCAAGGTTTCAAATATCGCTTGCTGGTGTCAATCTTTCAGCCCTCAAGTATCATGCCTACTGCTACATAAGATTCACATCAGACAAAAATATGGGCTAAGAGATAGTTACTCTTAGGTTAACTTTTTCAAAGCTATGTTGTAATTAATAATTTTGTTAGTAGGAAGTAACTGTTTATTAGTCAATTAAAATAAGAATATTTTTTAAACATATTTTTAATCTCAAAAACTTGTGCTGAAAACATAAAAAAAGCAGTTACCTAATATTAATTGTTCTTAATGCAAATTAATGTCCATTTTCTTTATAAATATGGTGTAATGAAATGATCTAGTGTTTTAGTAATACCTAAGAACAATAAGACATTGTTGGACTCTTATGAAGGACCACTTGGTAATAGTTCAGACACATTTAAGTAGGATGCCGATGTAACTCAAACACCATGTGCCTATCATCATAATCATGTAGGTACTTGTAGTTCGTGATCATGACCTCTCTTGGGTGGATGTGACTAGTTTGGAAATGTTAGGAGATGACGGCTAGGGTTTGGAGAGGAATAGAATGATTCTATTGAGGGACTCAAGCCCAAATATATGTACATGTAACCGACCCGACTGTACAGTAAACCCGACTCGACTGTACAGTAAACCCGACCCATTATATGTACATTAACACTCCCCCTCAAACTCACGGTGGATCATGAACCGAGAGTTTGCCTAGAAAATGCCGGAAGTGAGCTGTCGTCAGGGGCTTCGTCAGAAAATCAGCAGTCTGCTCCGATGAGGGAATGAAGGGCAGGGAGATGGTGTGATCGATAAATGCCTGGCGAACATAATGACAATCAACTTCAATATGCTTTGTTCGCTCATGGAAGACCGGATTACTAGCAATCTGAATAGCACTCCGGTTGTCACAGAAGAGAGGAGTGGGCCCGGATATCACCACTCCCAAGTCAAGCAGAAGACGGCGAAGCCAGACAATCTCGGTGGTGGTGGAAGCCATAGCCCTGTATTCGGCTTCGGTGCTGGAGCGAGCAACAGACTCCTGCTTCTTGCTGCGCCACGAAATCAGTGAGTCACCCAGAAACACACAGTATCCTGTAGTAGATCGACGAGTGTCTGCATCTCCTGCCCAATCTGCATCTGAGTAGGCACGCAGCACCAACGGAGAGGTGGAGGGAAACAGTAGTGAACGGGTGATGGTGCCCCGGAGGTAGTGGATAATCCGAAGAACAGCTGCATAGTGTACTGACCGTGGAGCCTGAACAAACTGACTGACAATGCCAACAGCATGGGCAATGTCTGGCCGGGTCATGGTGAGATAGACAAGCATCCCAACCAACCTCTGGTAGCGGGAGACATCCTGGAGCGGCTCACCATCTGTAGCGGAAAGCTTCAAATTGAGCTCCATGGGTGTATCAGCAGTACGTGTGTCAGTAAGAGCAGCATCAGTAAGAATATCGGAGATGTACTTCTGCTGTGAGACCAACAGACCACGAGCTGACCTGGCAATCTCAAGGCCCAGAAAGTAGCGAAGAGAGCCCAGGTCTTTCATCTCAAACTGACTCTGGAGGTGCCGCTGGAGAGAGGCGATGGTGGCACTGTCATCCCCAGTGATGATCATATCATCCACATAGAGGAGAAGGACTGCAATGCCCTGACTGGAGGAGCGAGTGAACAAGGCATAGTCGGAGTAACGCTCAACAAACCCGGCGGCCAGAACTGCACTGCGAAATCGCTCAAACCAGGCACGAGGGGCCTGCTTGAGCCCATAGATGGCTCGGCGCAACCGACACACGTGTCCTGGAGGAACTGAAGTGCCCGGAGGAGGAGCCATGTAGACTTCCTCGGAGAGATCACCGTGAAGAAACGCATTGGTGATATCCATCTGATGGAGAGGCCACCCTCGAGCAGCTGCCACAGCTAAGAGGGTGCGCACAGTAGTCATCCGAGCAACTGGAGCAAACGTCTCCTCGTAGTCAATCCCATACTCCTGGGAGAAGCCACGAGCAACGAGGCGAGCCTTGTGCCGCTCAATGGATCCGTCAGGTCGAGTCTTGACCTTGAAGATCCACTTGCAGCTAACAGGCACCACCTCGGGGGGACAAGGCACCAACTCCCAGGTCTGGGTCCGCTGAAAAGCCTCAAGCTCAACTGACATGGCCTGCCGCTACTCTGGATGTAATGCTGCCTCACGGTACGATTGGGGCTCCCGATGAGTGTGTAGAGCAGTAAGAAAGGCCTGAAAGGATGGTGAATAGGAGACACTGGCAGAGAAGCCAGAAGAGTCAGGAGAGTCAGAGGGAAAAGCAGAGTAACCAAACCTGTCAGGAGAGTAGTCATATCTGGCAGGAGGGTGATGTTCGCGCGCTGGGTAGCGCCGAACAGGAGCAGGATCCACGACCGGGGAGGAGGGAGCAGCAGCATCAGACGAGGGAGTACCAGTGAGAACCGACTCTGGAGGGGGAGCTGCAGACCGACGTACATAGACACGAGTAATGGGTGGTGGTGGAGATGGCGTGGGGGACTGAGGAGGTGGTGGTGGTGGTGGAGGTGGCGATGGAGACTGAGGAGGTGGTGGTGGTGGTGGAGTAGGCGTGGATGAGGCAACAGAAACCGGGGGTAGAATAGGGATGTGGAGATGTGAGGAGGGCGAGGAGGATGACGAAGGAGGCAAGGAAAGATCCCGAGACTCAGGTGCAAAATACGAGACATCCTCAACAAAGGAGACGTGACGGGAGACACGGATCCGACGAGCTAAGAGATCATAGCAGCGATACCCCTTGTGCTCACGACTGAGCCCCAAGTGAACACACCTAACAGACCTCGCAGAAAGTTTGGTGCGCTCATGGGGAGGAAGAAGAACGAAGCACGTGCAGCCAAACGTACGAAGAAGAGAGTAGTCAGGTGGACTGGAGTGAAGGCGCTCGTGAGGGGTGGCACCGGACAGAGCAGACGACGGAGTGATATTGATGAGGTGGACAGCCGTCATGACAGCTTCAGCCCAGTAGGAGTGAGGAACAGACGCAGAGAGAAGCAAGGCTCGTGCAGTCTCAAGGACATGACGATACTTGCGTTCGGCAACGCCGTTCTGCTCATGGGTGTGGAGACAGGACTGCTGGTGAAGAGTGCCGTGAGACTGAAGAATCTCACGCATCTCAGAGGAGAGATACTCCTTGGCACAATCAGACCGAAAGGTCTTGATTCGCCGACCAAACTGGGTGTGTATCATAGTGGTGAATCTCCTAAAGATGTGAGGTACTTCAGACCGATGACGCATGAGATAGACCCAGGTGCACCTAGAATAGTCATCGATAAAACACACATAATACATATAACCCGACAGAGATGCAACAGGCGCAGGACCCCAAATATCCGAATGAACTAAATCAAATAAAGCATTAGACTGGGAAGTACTAGCAGAAAAAGGAAAGCTAGATGCTTTGCCAGTCTACAACCCGTACAAACAGAGAGGGGGGAGAAAGACGCTCGACCCAAAGCGCCCGAGCGGAATACGCTTTTGAGTCGATCACTCGATATATGACCTAACCTTCTGTGCCACAGGTCGGCATTAGAGGTGACAGACATGACAGACGCAACTGAAGACACATGGAGATGGTCCAACTGGTAGAGTCCTCTTGCCCTACGGTCAAGCCCAATCCTCTGACCCGTCCGCGAATCCTGCACAACACAAACAGAAGGGGTGAAGGTGACAGTCAGGCCAGAGTCGCAAAGAGAACTGATAGAAATCAGATTAATATTAAGACGGGGGGCATGATGGACATGGGGTAGGGTCAGACGACCAGAAGGGTCAGAGGTGGTGGTGATGGAGCCACATTGCGGAATAGGGACGAGAGTCTCATCCGCAGTGCGAACCTCCTGGTGGGTGGTAGTGGGAGAGCAGTCCGTGAGGACAGTAGAGTCAAAAGTAAGGTGACAGGAGGCACCCGAGTCAAAGATCCATGGAGCAGTAGTACCAGAGGTGGCAGACAAGCCGTGCGCAGTCGCGGAGCCGGTGGAGGCTAGGTGGCGGAGAAGGAGCTCCTCGAGGCGCTGAAGACGGTCCGGCTCAGGCTGAGAAGGTGCTGTAGTAGCAGCGGGGAGCGTCGAGGTCTCTACAGTAGCCGATGTACCACCAAAGTGGCGGAAGGAAGACGAACCACGTCCACGGCCCCGTCCACCTCGACCGCTGCGTCGATCGTCGCGAGAGGTCGAAGCCCAGCGGGGGGCTCTCTCATCCGGACCCCAGCGGGGGTTGCGTGGAGGACGTGTAGGGCATTCGCGCTTCATGTGACCGGGCTCCTTGCAGTAGTGACAGAAGACAGCCTCATCGGAGAACCCGGCTGCCAGGACAGAGTCGGAGCTAGGAGCAAGTGGAGGAGGACGAGCGCCCTGAGTCTGAAGGCGGGTCTCCTCGTCGACCAAGGCGAGTAGAGCATCCTCGCCGAGGGAGTGGCTCACGGTGCAGGAGCTGGGCAGCTATGAGAGCAAAGTCCGGTCGAAGTGCTGCCAGGAACTGGTGCAGGTGGCTCTCGTCGAGGTAGCGCTGGAAATCCCGGGAGCGGGGGCAGGCACACCGCTCCGGAATCAGTGAGTCCAGCTCATGCCAGTAGGCACTCATCTGACTGAAGAAGTCCTGAATGGTGTGCTCCCCCTGACGGGCAGACTGCGAGTCACAGATGAGCTGATGCCGGCGGGCGCCTCCGCGCGGGAGAAAACGGTCCCGGAGATACTCCCACATCGCGCGCGCTGTCGGAAGGCGACCGATGGGAGCAAGGAGCGGACGAGCAACCGTGTCCAGGAGGTACGCCCGGATGGCCTGATCGTGGCGGCGCCACGTAAGAGCAGCAACGGTGATGGCCGTGGTAGCAGTCGCTGCAGAAGACGCAGCACTGCTGGTGACAGAGGAGGAGCCGGAGTAGTCAGTGGGAGGAGGATCCTCGCCGGTGATGTGACCCCACAGATCACAACTGGAGAGGGCGGCCTCAACGGTGAGGGATCAGTCAGGCCAGTCGCTGGCCGATGACAACTGAAACGCGACCGCCTTCAGCGGTGGAGAGATCGCAACGACGGACGGTACGGCTGGAGAGGCCATGGAGGAGGATGTAGGGTGTCAGGGGGTGTCGGGGGGGCTGTAGGGGGGTCGGGAGGGGCTGTAGGGTGTCGGGAGGGGATCGGGTGTGGTCGGGTGGGCTGTCGGGGCAGGGGAAAAGGGGAAAAAGGGGGGTCGGGTGGTGCGGAGGGGGGCTGAGGGTGCTGCGGAAGGGGGGGAGGGGGCTGATGGGGCTGTCGGGTGGTGCGGAGGCTGATGGGGCGCCGGGTGGTGCGAAGGGGGGCCGAGGGGGCTGTGGAAGGGGAGAGGGGGGTCGGGTGGGCTGCCGGAGCAGAGGGAGAGGCTGGAGGGGGGGGCGGAGGGGGCTGCCGGGGCAGAGGAGAAGGCCGGAGGGGGGCGGGTGGGCTGCCGGAGCAGGGGAGAAGGCCGGAGGTGGGTCGGGTGGGCTGCCGGAGCAGGGTAGAAGGCCGGAGGGGGGTCGGGTGGGCTGCCGGAGCAGAGGAGAAGGCCGGAGGGGTGGAGGAGAGGCCGGAGGTGCTGCCGTCGCGCGAGAAACCCTAGAGCTCTGATACCATGTTAGGAGATGACGGCTAGGGTTTGGAGAGGAATAGAATGATTCCATTGAGAGACTCAAGCCCAAATATATGTACATGTAACCGACCCGACTGTACAGTAAACCCGACCCGACTGTACAGTAAACCCGACCCATTATATGTACATTAACAGGAAAAAATGGTTAAAATCCCCAATCCACTATTCCACTGTAACCTTTTCCCTCTTTTCCAACCACTCTCCGATTTGCAAGTGAGAAAACCCCCCATTCACCCACTGATCGATTCTCCATGTGGCCCCTTTTATTCCTAAAGATGAAACCACTGTGTTCTGTGAACAATTGATCCAGTTTTAAAGAAAATCCATTTTATAAACCCCATCTCAAACCTTTTAGTTGGGTTGAGCCCAACTTAAAACCAATCCCATTATCCTACCAAAACATTTGACTTAAACTCAAAGTCCATAAGCCTACAAATCCACACCCAATTAATGATCCAAATGACTTAAAAACACTCAATTTGAACCCAATAGCCATTTGAACCTGCATCCAATTAACTAAAACCTAGACCTGGCCCGTTTTCCCAAATAGATTCGCTTACCTAAAACAGTCCCAATAGCCCACTTTAGCCATAACTTGAGTCACACCCATCGGATTCGAGAGGACTTAGTATTGTTTTGAAGCTCTTGACAAGTCTGAGCCATTTGGACAATCTCTACAGCCTTTCAGAGAGCCTATAAGAGCAGATTTATGCTTTCTTTTCTTATCATAAAGCGAGAAGCGTTATTTTGGCAGGACCTTTCACTCGTCCTGCATCAGTTTGGTAGATAGTGCCCCCTATTATACTTTTTGTGCATCAAAGTGGTACCAAAGCATCCTGGACCATACTCGTCCTACATTACACACCTAGTGGTACAAGAACCACCATCTTCTCAATCTGAAACGGTACCAATGCTTTAGTCCATATGCGCGTTCAGTAGGGTCAAAGGATGCAGATGGACCCACACTGCAGCGAGGTCGAAGTATGTACGGGTGCATGCAGCTGGAAGTCACTGGAGAACACAGACATGCACGTAATGATTATATGAGCCTAAACATAACACAAGTAGTCTTATTATGCAGTTTTCACACGCAAGTACTGTGGAAAACCTCTTGAACAGAGGGGCTAGTATAGGTCTGCAAAAACAAGATTATCATCCGTGCTAAGGAACAGCAGTGTTCCTGTGGTTCTTGCTATGAACTTGAGGCCCATAAAGGCATATGCTTGTAAGTATTTGGGAATGCATGCATGCATCATCATCATCATCATTATATCCTTTCTCCTTATGATGGATTCAACCATAGAGCATAACCCTAAAAAGGTTCAAAAGAAATATATAAAAATGTTCCTACTGCCTACTGGTATGCGACCAAGGAACAACCTTCTGAGTTAAGGTTCCTCTGAAGTTTGAAGAGTCGAGACAAGGAGGATAGTTAAATGATATCCAAATAGCCAAAGTGACACAGGAATATGCATGTTTATGGTACTTATATAGTTATATGATATCCAACTTCATGCAGCATTAAATTTCACATATAAAATAGGGCAAATTACAAAAACCTCCCCTCAACTATACACCCCATTTCATATTGACCCTCAACTTTTTTTTTAGCAACTTGATCCCTGAACTATGATCCGTCTACATTTAGCCCTCTTTTTCAACTTTTATTTTGAAAATACCCTTGTCCTAGTAAGCGTAAGTTAAATATTCTAAAACAACTTTGAGTCTTATTGAAATTTGATTAGGGTATTTTTGGGATAAAAAGTTGATGAAGGGGGCTAAATGCAGATGGAGCATAGTTCAGGGATCAAATTGTTCAAAAAAAAATGTTGAGGGACGAATATGGAATGTGGTGTATAGTTCAGAGGAGGTTTTTATAATTTTCCCTATAAAATATGAAAGGGATGAGTTTATTGCTTAATAAGAAGAATCCATAATATTCCACTGAAAATGATGCATTATATAATCAACTTGGAAAACAATATCTTTACTTCTTTGCTACAGGTAGCTAGCTCGTGTGTGTGTGCTGTTGTCATAATTGCAAATCTATTGGTAGATGAACAGCATCTCGCATCAAAGCTCTCACAAGGTAAGTAGATACTAAATCTGAATATCTGCTGGGAGTTCTGTTATGATATTCAGTGCTATGAATGATGCAGCCTATGATTTGTCCATACCTATGATGATATCTGGTGCTACGATTGATGTAGCCTATGATTTGTCCGTACCAATGATATCCGGTGCTACGATTGATGTAGTCTATGATTTGTCCGTACAGACTTTCCGTTCCTACAGGACCTGCTTGAAATTTTACCCTTCGTTTCCGATGATTCACAAGCAAGATACGCACTATGGTGCATCCTCGCAAGGTCACTGGTTCAAGTTCAGGAGAATGGTATCAGTGTATCGACCCTAAACCGGTTTGTATCACTCCTTCTTGAGAAGTCGTGTCTGATCGAAGAGGACCTCGATGGTCATCACGTGCTGGACTCGGGAGAGGACCAGAGCCTCCACGCTAATCAACAATCCTACGAAGTGGCTACTTCTGTATCCTGTTCACCGATTTCGAACTCCTTTAGCTTTGAATTTCGCAAAATTGTGTCGATAAATTTTGTAAAATTGAAGAGACCCACCAAAATCTGAAGATTTTATAATTTCAAATTTAGAAGAAAATCTATGTTGACTACAATGTATCGGCCTATCTGTTCATCTTGACCTGTACTACAGTTGAGGAGAATTTCATGTATTTTAGAGAAATGGATCATCAAAAGGCGTGCGGTTCCGGAGGAAGTCGGTGGAGGAGGTGATGATGACAACAGTAAAGTTCGGAGGTTACTGAGTTACTGCCGGAAACATGGGTCTGTTGCTGATTCTCTGAATGTGGAGAAGGTACATTCGGATTAAACTCTGCTCCCCATCTTATGTCATTGGGAAGAATTGTCACCACCTATCATTTGATAAATGCCTGGTTTTCCTATATATGTGTCTAGAACAAGGCTTTACCATGATATTTGGGTTACTTATTTCCATAATGTGTCTAGAACAAGATTATTATTATTATAAATCCCCTTACTTTTCAGTAATTGCTGAAATCTCCCTCATGTATACAAGTACAGGGCAATATGTAGTACTGCAACTGTGTACATCCACCACCACTGCTTTGTGCAATTGGTAGTGGTACCGCCCCTTGTGGGCGCTTACCCGAGATTGATTCCCGCTTCGGCCAGGTGCTCTCCTTTGGGCCAGGTGGGCCTCTCCAGGTCATTACGGGCCAGGTGGATCCTTTACCGTGTTCGCTCGTGCGACAGCTTCCTTGTCTGTAGTGGGCTAGGTCCCACCTAGTGTGTTGTGCCATAATAGCCTCTTCAGGTGGCCCAGTGGCCCCCAGTTATGTACCAAACAAACAAATAAACACTGTACATCCAGTACTGCACGTGTGTACATGAGGAGATTTCTATAATTATTGAAAAGTAAGAGGTTTTGATAGTTAGTCTATTCGTTGGGGAGGAATTTGCATAAATACCTTTTTTTAATATCAATATGTGACAGGGTGGTGTATGCAAAAATTATGACAGGATACCCTGATTACTACTAAAACAGAGATTCATAACGATCATGTTTTCTCTCTCTTCTCCATAGTTTTATATTACGAAAAATTTTAAGTTGTGACCACCGATTGACACTATCGGTCTGAAGTAGTGACCGAATGTGAAATTATTCTATGGCTACCAGCCGACATTGGCATCATTATGTCCGTTAGTAACTACCGACACAGTCTCCAGCAGTTGGGGTCTCAACAGAGAAGGTGATGGAGGAAGAGGAGAAAGGACGCAGTGGCTGTCGGTTTTTGGGTGCACTTAGTGACGGATGGTCGAAAAAAAAAAAAGGTAGGAGCTCATAGGGTACATCCGGAATTTTTTCAATTTTAGGTTTGGGGCCTGAAGATGGAAGTACAACTTCCAAATTTCTCAAAGCACCCCCCTACCCCCTCTTCTCAAAACAAGCCTCTTGACTACCATTAAAGAAAAAGAAGATATAATATGTGTTAGGTTCCTGTAGGAGATGGTATATTAACTAAAGGACATACAACATTTGGGTTTGTATATGTTCTCAACTGAAAATGTTGATTTTTTCAACCTTTTAAGTGATAAAATTACTCCTTCATTATGCCTTTAGTAAGAGTATCAATTCATCTCCAGCAAGAATATCAATTCGGTTTGGTACGAATATCAATTAGCCGAATTTTCTGTAGATACTACAGTGAAATCACTGCAGCAACAATATCAATTATGTTTTGTAAAAGTATCAATTAACCGAACTAATTAACCGAAATGATACTCTTGCTACAATTATTTCACTATAGCAGCTATAATGAAGTCACAATAGCAGCCACTACATCCACAGTGTCAATCGGTGAATTGATACTCTCGTTGGAGACGAATGAATTGATACTCCCGCTGGAGACGAATTGGAGGCCCCTTTTTTTCATTTGAAGGGGTAAAAGAAGGGTGAGGGACTTGGTCCAATATTGAAACATTGCATTATCTTCAGCTAATATAGCATTTGCTAAAAGGATTTAAGATTAAGTCCACTTAATAACATCACGAAAAGATTCATGACAACTAATAGCTTCGGCTAAGCATATGTCCACATAATCAAAACAGTTTAAATATCGATCCTATCCCGCAGGTTTTGCATTTAATAGATCATTCGACAACGGTTTTAGATGACACTTTTTTAAAAAAAACCCATTAATAATAAAGCCAATTTTTTTTTTTTTGGAAACTACATAAAACATATCAATTGACAAAATTATTGTGAAATATACAGAACCAATTAATTCCGAATCAGCACCTGAGCTTCTGTACAACATGCATGCCCGAGAACCCAGCTTCATCTGCATCACGGCGGCGGCGGCCGGACTCGAACGTTGAGCCTTCGGAGCCATACCGAGTGAAGGATCATATGGAAGACGTCGAACCTCTCGGGAGGCGTGGTGACGACGAAATGCCTCCGCACCATCCTCACCCTCCTCTGCATCCGTATGTACTGCCTGGACGAAATGCTCGTCAGTATCGTCTTCAGCCTCGGGATGTCCTCCACCGAGACCTGGACCGAGAACGCCGGCCAGTTGAGCACGTCGCCGAACGGGAGCGCGTAGTGGTCGGAGATCACCACCGGCACGCACTCCATGTAGATCGCCTCCACGACCCTCGGGCTCGCCACCTCGTACCCGCTCGGGCAGAGGCAGTACCTGCTCCTCCTCATCATGTCGTAGTAGGACACCCCTTTGGGCAGGTACTCGTGGACCCGCACCTCCGGGTCCTTGTCCTTCCACTGCTTCAGCAGCGCCGGCCGGATCGGGCCGTGCATCCCCCCGGCGAAGAAGGCCAGAATCGGGCGGTGCGAGGCCGACGGCCCCCCGATCATCCCGGCGGTGACGCCGGTCTTGAGGTTCACCTCCGGCAGCGACACGTCTTTCGATGGGTCGAACCCCTCCGACGTGTTCGCGTTGCATAGGACTCGGATGGAGTTGGAGTACAAGTATGGAGTGGCATGAGAGACGTGAGGCCCCTTGCAAGTCGATCAAGTTACCAAGTCAGAAAGTCCAGAAAAAATTCAGAAAAGATAGTTGGAAAACAAAAAGTATATTTAAACAAAATTTAAATATAGTGGTTCCAACATCTAGGTTTTTGAGAAGTACATGCTAGGATTAAAATGTAATTAATCAGGATTAAAACATGTAAATTTGGATTAAAACATGAAAGTTGTGATATTTTTACAAAAGGATTATTTTGACTTTACGGCCTAAATTTTGCTTTGAATTAGACTTTACCCCCTCATATTTTAAATAATTAGACTTTACCCCCCAAAATTAACTGTTCCGTCAGCTCACCTCACAAAACTTATTGGCTTATTTTGACTTTGCCCCCCAAATTTTGCATTGAATTAGACTTTACCCCCATTATTTTATTAATTAGACTTTACCCCCCAAAACTTTATTTCTTTTCTGTCAGCTCACCATTGACGGAGCAGTTAGTTTTGGGGGGTAAAGACTAATTAATGAAAAGTGCGGGGTAAAGTCTTATTCAGGCAAAATTTGGAGGGCAAAGTCAAAATAACCCAAACTTTATTTCTTTTCCGTCAGCTCACACAGAACCGTTAGTTTTGGGGGGTAAAGTCTAATTAATGAAAATTTCGGTGTCAAAGTCAAAATAACCCTTTATAAAATTGACTACTTGAAAAAATAAAAAAAGTACCATGTAACAAATGTTTTCAGGATAAGTCGAGTTTTAATCGTGACTTCTTAAAAAAAAAAAAAAATCAAAGTTTTTGATAACAGAGCTGCAAGAAATCAAGAAGCTCGTCCAATATGATCAAGATGATCATGAATCAAGAGAGATCAAAACCAACTGATCGAGTCACCCATCGCTTACCCAATCGTGGCACGAGAGCATGAAATGATCTGCACCGAGGCTTCGATTCCAGTACGGGTGTTTTCGGGCGATGGTGTCGATGTAGTCGGCCACGGTCCGTTTCAGCGGAATCAGATCGTAGGAGTTGGGCTGGTAGACGAATTTAACCATCTTGGTGACACTGAATGGAAGGAAGTGCACATGAGCTCGGTCAGGATCTCTGGTCCGTAGCCGGTTCTCCATCTCCATGTTGTAGATGAACCTCCCCTCCATGGAGTATATGTCCTTGCAGGGGCCGTCGTGAAAGAGCGGCGGTTCGCCTTCTTCGTAGACATAGACCCTGAAAGATTTCTCCATTTCCTGATAACTCCTGAAAAAAAATTGCAAGAGATCTTGAATCTTTGATCGTCGATAGGTCGTTCATAGGCAACGAGCTAAGGGTGTTTTGGTCTTTTTTTGGATCTTTGTTTCTCCTTTTTTTTCTCTCTATCGCTGTGTGTTGGTTCGCCTGGTGGCGGTGTTGTCTCCCGCTGGTGTGGCGGTGTCTAGTGCTAGAGTTGAGCTTTGGCGCCTCCTTTCCCTTTTTGGGTTCCACCGGAGTGGACGGTGGTTCTGTGCTTGCGCCATGCTGTGGTGCCTCCTGGAGGTCTGGTTGTGACCTCCCCTCTTAATGAACCCAAAAAATTAAAAAGAGGAAACGGAGTTGAAATCCACTGAATTATGCTTTCATTCCTTTCATTTCCACAACTTATATATTTCACTCTTCTTGTCTTATCACAAGGTTGTAATCCTAATAATAATTTAACCGAGTTTTTTTTTATATATTTTATTTAATTCATGTTACTATAACTTCAGAAGATCAGAAATTACCCCCTCAAAAAAAAAAAACATTTCTTTTCAGAGAAAAAAGATTCATATTACAGTAATTCCTCGGATTGAAATAGTTAAAAATCAAACAAGAGGCTAAAAAAAAAGTTCCGTAACGGATCGAAAGTCTGGATCGGTACCTGTGAAAGGCATAAGCGTTCCGGTATATCGGACCCTGTGGGACATAGTCCCTGTCCGGTAATGGCGATATCTGGCTTCGATTCCGGGCAGCTTCTCTGATTGAGGATCGGGCTTTGGCGAGGCCAAGCTCAATCTTCTCCAACTTGGCATCTGTTCTCATGACGCTTGGTGGTGGCGAAACCGCATCCTCCGATTCAGATTCCTCAGAGAATCCATCTGCCTATCAATGAACCAAATGAACTCCATAAAACTGTAGACAAACATTCCAAATGTATCAAGCCTGTTAAGACTAGATCAAAAAGCTAAGGAAATGGTTGATGAAACATTGAAACAGACGGTGGGTTCTTCTTTGGACCCACAATCATCCCTCGAACCCTAGCTCCATTGGAAGAAAATGTATTGTATGACATGGAAATGATGTTGCTATTTGCACCCCAAAATTACTAGAACCCCCCCCCCCCCCCTCCTCCTCTCTCTTCTTCCTTTGCACCGAATAGCTTCACACCATGTCGGTTGATGAGAGCGACCGACACATCTCCAAGAAGGAGGAGGAGGAAAAAAAAGGGAAGGAGGAGGAGGAATAAAAGGGGACGAGGAGGGCATATGCAGCGAAAGCAATAATCGGAGTTAGGAGGATGTGGCAAACCCTTTTGTGGGGGTGCCCTAACAAATAGAATCCTTATAAAATATAAGAATCGGGTTAAGATACGCATATCAAGTTGGGGCCCTAGTAATTTTGTGGGTGATAAAGCAACAGGGTGTTGCTACTTGCATGGGAACCTCTATTGGCACCTAGTAATTTAATGTTGCCACCTAAAAAGGAAAATGCCATGGAGCCAATACATGGGAATCCCGTGTAGATTCAAGGGGTGTGTGGGCCTTCAAGCACATCAAAACTAAAAGGCTTTATCGACCGTCCATTTTAATCGTTAATTTGAATAGCACATTTAATAAGTCTAGAGGTTTTAGAATGTGCTGATTTTTTATGGATATGTTATCTAAGACAAGGTGATTATGCTTACAAAAAACCAACAACTTATGAAACCTCAATCTAATGATTTGAAAATCGGTATAAAAAATTGAGTGCAAAAACAGTGTCCATTGAACTTGACCATATATATATATGTGTGTGTGTGTGTGCCGATCCAGTCAGAAACCTCTTATATGAGAAATCTACCTAGAGGTTTCAGAATTTGATGAAACTTGGTGAGTGTGTTATGTATGGCAAGTTGATCATCCTCACAAAAATTCATCAAATTTTTTTTACTCTGGGAGAGCTG
The DNA here is from genome assembly GCA_947650365.1 of Chamaelirium japonicum. Taxonomy (NCBI): domain Eukaryota; kingdom Viridiplantae; phylum Streptophyta; class Magnoliopsida; order Liliales; family Melanthiaceae; genus Chamaelirium; species Chamaelirium japonicum. The sequence goes on from OX393550.1 coordinate 90,377,893, forward strand.
GTCAGGACACTTGATCGCCAATTACAAGTGTTTACAGCAATCGTCGCAAACTCACGATCCATCCGATTTCCCTTTGGCTTAGAGATGATATATAGTTGATATGTTGGCCTAGTTGGTTGGGGGCATTGGGACTCATCCGATTTTTCTAGTAGCTTTTATTTTTTCCTCTATTTTTTATTTTTGTTATTTTATTCGGCAAATTCTTCCCCTTGTAAAATTTAGACAAATAAGAATTGTTTTGCCTTATTGGATTACAATTAAACTTCTGTTGAGATTTTCTGAGAGTGGATCCATAAATGAGTGGCTCAACGTTGGTGAGAGATCGGAGTGCCGATGGCAAGAGGCCGAATCAACCTAAGTGTAGTCAACACATATGCCCAAACCTCCAAGTAGCATAAATCCCTACCATATTAATTACTACAAGACTAATCTGATCAACTTGGGTACGTTGAGGCAACCCAAGTGTACTCGATCAACATTCGCGCCCAAAGTTGGTTGGATCGACATGTGAAACAAAAGTTATGTGACGACGATCCAATTAAGCTAAGATTAAAAGTTAAAGCACCGAATAGAGATCAGTGTAGATCCGGAGCTTTGTTCTTTAGTTTCTACCATTGGATCTTCATAATAGTTAGCTTCTTTCCTTGGAGAGAATCATGAGTTTAAATCGTTCGGTCAACTGGATGATATCCCTATCATCAAATATTTATATAACATGCTATGGTTGTTCACAAGTTGATTAGAACAAAAAAACACCGGATAGATCTAGTTGTCGATCAACATCTGAAGAGAGAGATGAAGTGAAAGAGAGAAATCCTATTAAAAACCTACTATAAAGATAATAATACATTTTCAATAATATTTAATGATCTTTTAATGTTAATTAATATTGTTTTTGGAAGGTTAAGTAGTACTCTCTCTCTCTAACAAATGAATCACACCTTGAAGGTAACCGTGGCCACAGAAATCGGCCATCTGTGTGCCGATAGGCACGTTGCAGCCGAAGGCAAGCCGTTCGAGTACCAACGGGCACGAGCATTTACTAATTTTGGATCATATGTGGTTCGTCACTTGGAGTTGTTGGACCACAAGTTAGAGACTTGGATCGTTGGATTGGAGCATGTTTATGGAGATCGAAGACCAATGGAGAAGATTTCACAGCCAAAATTGAAAATGAATAGTCACAAAAGATTCAAAGCAGTGATTTTCTTAGAGAACTGCCAATTGCATTTTATTTTCATATTTATTTTTAAATTATTTAGTTATATTTTAGTCATTGGACCTGACATGCATGTGATTGTTTGAACTTGAACCAGGTTCCAGCTCAGTTCCACACCTGTTTTTGTGTATTTTGCTTTCAAAATTCGAATTACTTGTATATTTAAAACATGCATCAATTTAACTATTTCTTTCAACACAACATCCTCATAGCCATATAAAACCATGCATACATCACGTTCACAATAAATGACTTGCAAAAATACATATAAGTTAAACCCTAAGAGCATCTCCAGCGAATGACCCATATGCATCTGTATTTTGCATAGTCAAAGGACTGCCAACTCAGCTTATGCATAAGATGAAAAAAAAAATTTCTAGCGGATGACCCATATGATATTTTTACAAAAACACACTCGGACTTCTATAAAATCCAGGATGATTTATAGCATGTTGATTACCAACTATTGATACCATGGGCAAAGATTTATAGCCTCTTGATTAAAGTTTCATGCCGAAAGTGATACGCAAGTAGGCCTGGTTCATCGGATCGCCATCACCCTTTCTTACGTCGCCACATGTCTTATTTGGGTCGTGGGAAACCATCTGCAAAGATGCAAATGAGTTTGCATAAAAACTATGGGGACCACACATATGGGTCATCCACTGGAGCCTTGAAATGGGGCGATATTATCCATATTTGGGTGAAACCCATCGGATGGGCCGTCTGCTAGAGCTGCTCTAAACGTTTAGATTTCATCACATAGGCTTCCAAAACTCATAAAATTTTATCCCAGCATCCTTCCAACTTCCCCACATCACTTGATAATGAAAACTCTAAATTCTGACCATGAATTGGTGCCTAATTAAACCCAGATTATAATCTAGAGCCTACAATCCAAATCTAATGAGACCTTTATAACTTTCAATATTAATCTAACGATTGGATCGTTTCCATATTATAACAATAGCACATGATCCTCTGAGGTAATCACCTAAGTTTAAGAGTGAGGCCGGTGATAGCCAAAGCTAAATCCCAACTATCAATTACTTCCAACCCCAAACGGTGAATCGCGCTCAACCCTAACCGGTGACCGGATGTGGCATTCACATATATCTCTTTAATCTAAGATTATAACCTCATAGGATCCACACTCTTTAACCATAGATCCCTTATATATAAACCTATTTCTCTACCAAGTTTCATACGATCGGCAGGGATGGATCCAGGGAGGGGGGGGGGGGGGGGGGGGATCGCCCCCTCTAGATTCGAAAGAGAACCCCTTATTATAATAGTATTAGCTAAGATTATTTTAAAATTACATAAGTTTGCCTCCTTGAATTTTTAACAAAATTTAAGACCCCGTCCCCCTAAAGGTTTTTCTAACATTCCTCCCAGAAGATTCGATTCCTGGATCACGATAGATAACCTATAACCTGACGAAAAAAAACCCTTTTTTTCTATTTATATTAAAATATGCACTTCGTAAATTCTTTTCCTTCAAAATGATTTTATACCTTTTGTTGGTAGGACCCTTGTCCGTCCTACATAAGGGGAGTATGATTTTGTTCCAACCTCTTTAAAGAGGTTGGAGCATCCCGCTCTCTTTCATTGGTCCATTCCAAGGATAGGTTTGTCATTTCATACTGTTTATATGGTGAAATGACCAAAAGCCCTCGAGATGGATCAATGAGAGAGAGCAGGATGCTCCAACCTCGTTAAGGACGTTGGAACAAAATCGTACTCGGGTGAAAGTGCGGAGGAACAAATTGATGAAGGCATCAACTGGATTTGATGATGCAAAACAAAAAAGTTATTCAAAGGACAAATTAAGTCGACCGTGTTTGTTTGCTTTTTTTATGCAAACCGGAAGGGGTCTAGGTCAAACCTCCATTGAGACAAAAGGGATTTTTCACAAATAAAAACTATCAAAGCCGACTATAGTGTCATTGTCTAATAATAATAATAAAAATTAGGGCTAGTTAAGAAACCTTCAAAGGTCAAACCCATACAAGAAGGGTGCCGTGATAGAAGAGAAAAGAAGAGGAAGAAATGAGAAGAAAAATAGGATTGTATATCCATCACATCAGAATAGAATCACATTCATTATAAAAATAAACAAATCAAATTAGATATTGGAGACCTTATCGTGATGATGTCATATATTGCCATATTTTTAACATGTTATGTGAAATTATTTCTCAAAAACAAATTACATTTTTAATAAATTATTAGAAAAATATATATATATATATATATATATATATATATATATATATATATATATATATATATATATATATATATACATTTTCTGAACAAATGAAGTGATAACAGGGTGCTAGATCAAGAGCTGTAGGAGATCCGGAGATCGAAAGAAGGGGATGATCCCGTGAACTAACATCAACGGTCAAGATTCGCATGTGCAAACAAAGCACAACAACCGTAAGGAAAAGTTTACTCCACGGTATTCAAACTGGCCTCTCGAACAGTGGAGATCGAGAGGAAGTATCACCGAGCGAAGAGCCCGTTGGTATTCAAAATACAAATGAAAAGAATTATATGCAATAATTTCAGTTGCATAGCCATAACATAGGGACTGTATCTTAATTAGTAAGTTCATTTGGGTGTTAGATGTATATGTATGAAGGATTGAATGCCATGAAGAGAAAGATCAAAACCACGTCGCAATTTGCAAAGCAGCCACAATTGACTTGACTCCACGTGTAGACGGATCCCCCCCGGTGAGCAATGCTATTCAACACGAAGCCCGGTTGACGTGGCATCCAATCAGAGGGTCCCTTTGCCTACAGATCGGGGCTGAGTGTGATTCACTGGTAATGTTGGTGCAACGGACGGTGGTGATCCGGACACGTCATTCTCGTTGACCATAGATGTTTTCCATCCCCGATATATAGCTATCTTCATGGTGTCCCCACTGTGATAAATAAGAGGCGATAGCGGGTATATTCTCCAACGAATCATCCATGTCGTGCATGGAGTCCGATGTTTCCCCGGTAGATCATCACCGTACACTCCTGATCAGGCGGTCAACATGAGTTCCTTGGACCAGCATTTGCTACCACACGTGTCGGCGGCCAAGGTTCGTGGCTCACGTTGCTCCATGTCTCCCACGAACAGAAGTGTATCCTTTTTAGGTGCTGACGTGGTGCAACATACATCTCACAGATACACTCTTGTATATAAGAGTGAACCGCAAGTGGATGCAGGATAGGCATGCAGCACGTGTCAACATCCACAACTAATTATTCTGCTACTGACGTGGCGCAACATATATCTCACAGCCATCCGATGCACCCCTCATATTAGAATCGCACCTAGTGAATCACATTCAGTGTGGCACCCAGGGCCGGCCTCAGTGGCGGCTCCAGAAATTTATATCAGTGGGGTCAAAAATTATATTAAAAAATATTTTTCACATGACGACATGAAGTAGGGTTTGGTGAATCAATGGAGTAAGGTCAAACCAACAGTCAAAACAAAATAAATTATGATAAAAATAAAAAGATAATATAATTTTTAATAGATTTGAATAAGTGAGTGGGGTCAATTGACCCCACTCGACCATATGTAGCGCCGCCCGTTGGCCGGCCTGGCGGTTTTGGGGGCCAGGCGAACTAAAAAAATTGGGGCCCTATACATACTAGTACAAGAAAAAAATTTAAATACAAATAAATTTTTTTTACAAGTATTTATACAAATTTTATTTTTATATATAATTATTAAAATCAATTATTAAAATTTACTTACATCGGTTAAGATCATAACAAATTATCAAAATAACCTAAAAGATAAAATAAGATCAATAAGTTTTTGCTGATTTATACTTTAACACAATCAAATTTTTAATAAGAAAACACACCATATAAACTCTAAAAATAAAATACCAAAAAAAAAATCAATTATATCACTCAAACATTACTCTTCTTGTATTTTTAGCTGCAAAGCTACTAATTAAACATGTATAAACAAGTTTTTTTACCAAAGTTTTTTCAATAGATAACAAATTCATTCAATCTTTCTTGTGACATGGTTGTCGGAGAGGGCGTTGGCGAACAGGGAGAGGGTCTGGAGGGCGGGGAGGGGCGTGAGGGAGGGGGGGAACCGGGGATGGGGCCGCGAAAGTCACGGTCGACTCCAACGGTCGACCTTTTCTTTCTCTTCCGCAACCTACCGCATAGGTTTTTTGTTTTTGGGGATGAAGCACAGTAGGTCAAAGGTTTTATTTTATTGGAGAATGTTCTTTTTGGCTCTTGGTGTTTGCTGTTTGGACTTGACTGTTGAGCCCCCCCTCCTTTAGTGTTTGGGTTTGGCTGTGGAGCCTCCATTAGTATAAATTAATTGGAGACCCTAGGCATGCCTTGCCCGTCTACCCTCAGGGCAGGCCTGATGGCACCTAGCCGTCAACATCCACGACTAATTGAGATATTTTTTAAAAAATATATATAATTTGTTCCAAAACGTTTAACCTAAATGGTCAATTAGAATGACATGTCCGGATCACAGCAGCCCCGATTGATGAAGCACAATCAGCCAACCCTGACTTACAGGTAAAGGAATGCTGAGATCGGATGCCACATCATTAGCTTCAACCACTCTGGTTAAACGAATCGGGTTGAATAGTTGCTCTTCTCCGATGTGAGTTCATCGGATGGCTGTGCGTGTGTTGCACCATGTCACCCCCTACAACCGTTTCGTGGGTCCCACTCTTCCTCGTTGGAAATCACAGAATTATTGATATTAATTGTACCTTTTCCAAGCACTGATATCCGAATTCACGGCATGCATTAACTAATTTTGGAACGTTTACGTATCAAAAATCAATTTAAAATATATTTAGTAATTACGTCTACTAATAAAAGTTTTTTTTTTTGGTCACGTCTACTAATAAAAGTAACAACCAAAATAATTGTTGACCTGACGCTAGAAGAAGTAAGGCAGTAATAGGAAGTACCAACGCACTCTTGGCTTGGTGGTACTTCCTCTCTTCAATGTTGGAGATGTTTTTTGTTTTACTTTATGGACATCGTGGAGTGAATTTTTTCTCAAGGCCGTTGTGTCAAAATCATCTGATCTACGACCGATAAGCGACAGCCCCTGCCTTTCATAAAAAGATCTGTGCTACTCATTGGCATTTGGTACCAGAAAGTCGGCAAGTGCATACCGAGATGGATAGTCTCGCAACGACTGATCGAGCAAACAGAGCTATGTTTCGGGTTTTGAAAATGCAAGTGTTAGCATCAAAAAACCTTCCGGCTGCGTGCTTATCTTGTGTAATAATCTTCTGTATAACATAGCACGGCGGTCTAGATGCTGACTAGACAAAATGGAATAAGCTGACTAGGACAAGCTGACTGGACAAAAATGAACCGAATAGATGTAATCATTCTCCTTGGTTTTAAATTCCAATCCATTTAAACTGTATCAAACCCCTAAAATCCCGGTCCATTGAAACTGCACTAAACCTGACCATTCATCACGTGATCGTTGTTCGCATCAACGGCTATGAACCCGCCTGCTGCAATTTCAGCCGCCTCAAACCATTGGGTCGATCTCGAGGAATCTATTTGAACAGAGACAGCTGTGATTGATCGATTATAGGGGGAGGGGGAGTTGGTCACGCCAAAGGCGTTCTCTTCGTACCAATCGGCACGGGCAAGAAAATAGGTGTCCCTATGAATGCCGGTGTTGTCGTCGAAAGTGTTTTGTTGCCGAAAGCGTTTAGGTGTGTTGTTGCTGAAGACGGCCCGCTGCAGTGACGACATGCACGAGCATGCATTAGTACTACTAATGAGCGAGTAGCTGTTCTAGTCGGGCAGCTATGTGACAACACTCGAGAGAAAGTGGCGCTTTTGTGTAACATGCTATGGTCTCAATGTCCTTACGAGATATGTTTGCGCGTGCAAATCTTGACTCTTGGTGTCATGTTCACGGGATTATGAAATTAGGCTCTAATCGCTTGGCGGGTCAAAAAAAAAAAACAGGAAATAATATCTGAAAATGCTATTCGACCATCATGTTTTCCACCGAGATAATATATCCGGCCCAGGTAATATATCTAGCCACAATCGCACTCAGCCCGAGTGGCACGATATGGGACTGGGACGGTGCGATCAGGTGCCACGTCAGGATGGTCAAATAGCCATGCTCTAGAGAGAGAGAGAGAGAGAGAGAGAGAGAGAGAGAGGGAAAGACTTACAGGCTCCGGGGCAGGGCTTGGCGCTGCCACGGGTGGCAGAGAGATATGAGAACGCTGACCAGAGGAATTAGAGACGAACTCTCCTCCTCCACCCTGACCCTCGCCGCTGCTACTAACAACCCCACCGTTGATACGTGAGGAATCAATAGGAGCGCCGCCGCCGCCGCCGCCGCCGCCGCCGCCACCACTACGCCATGTCGTCGATGGAGAAGAAAAAGAAGGGGATTGAGAGGACCAGCTGGCGACAGGTGCACCGGAATCCACTGAGAACACCACCAGGGATACCACCACCAGAGGAACCAGCAGTACACACAGCACCACCGCAGACGAGGAAGACCTCGTCGGAGAGGGTGGCGGCGACTCCCTCACCATCCCCTCAAAGACTCCTCTCTCTCTCTCTCTCTCTCTCTCTCTCTCTCTCTCTCTCTAAATATATTGCGTCATTCAATGAATCCGGATGGAAACGCCGACGACGTGTATGTATCCTTTGAGGGGATTACTGTTTTATTGACTTGCTTTATCGGGAGAGAGCGTAAATAAAAAGGAGTGCAGGAGGTATATATCAGGGGGGAGGGGAAACCGGCCAGGTGTCGCGCGCGGCGGTGCGGTGCGGCGGTGCTGACACGAGCGGCTCCGACACGGGCTCGGAGGTGACGTGCGGCGGCCGATCCCTGATGCCGCACCCCTCACAAATACGGTGTGATCTCTGCTCCTTCAACGCCAACCATCAACTTCAATGCCAGAAAAGAACAGAATAAGGAGAGGGAAGCAAAGTTGTCTCGGTTCCCCGCTTTATGTGGGCTCATCTAGTGGGCCGGATAACCCTTGGGCCATCTAATGGGCCCTCTAGTTTATGGAAGGGCTGTAACTTGGGCGGGTTGGACCCGACCCAACCTGAATTTTGAGTGGGTTTGGATTGATGAATTTTAAGATTGGGTTGGGTTAGGATTGAAAAAATACGAACCGAGTTGAATTTGGATCGGGATCAGGTTGAATTTGGGTCTTTGATATATATAGGTAACAATCACAACTATCACTAGTACTCATTTGTTGAGGGGTTGCAGTCACCGTCATTCGTTTAATTCAGACCTAATTTATTTGCTTCTTGCTTATCAAAATAAAGACATTATCGAATGATCTAGTAGATTGCATGGATAGAAATGCCAAAAAAGTTGTATGGAAGTATTAGGAAGTATAAGTTCTTTTTAGATTTTGATTTTTCAAAGGGTTAAATTTTAAAAAATAAGTATACTCGAACCCGCACAACCCGACCCGCCCTACCAACTTGAGCTAACCCGAGCATAGAAATTTTTGCTTGGATTGGGCTTGGACTGGGCATATCAGGTTGCAGGTTGGGTTGGGTTAGAGTTGGGGGTTTTAGTACTTGGGTTGACCTCTAACCCGACCCAGCCCGCCTGAGTTGCAGCCCTAGCTTTCGGTACCACTTTCGGACAGGGATGGATCCAGGGGGGGATGTTGGGGCGACTGCGTATAGTAGTATCAGTTAGGATTTTTTTTTTCAAATTATATAAGTTTGCCCCCTGAAGCTTTAACAAAATTTAAGAACCCTCCCACCCCCCAAGATCCAATTCCTAGATCCGCCCTGCTTCCAGATCTGATCACTACAATTTGGTCTCCATCTAATGGTTCAAATCAAGTTTCCCTCAGGTTATTGTATCGCTACAGTAATCAGGGGTTTGCTATATATATTATAGATAGATGCCATATTTCCTATATATTATAGATAGTATTTTTCGTACCTGTGGGCACTGCAATGGTTGTCTTCGGTAGCAAAATATAGTCGCGATCAATGTTTTCAAAATCGCCTGAGGCTTACGCCTCGAGGCGCACCTCAGGGCGAGGCGCAACAAATATGCCCCAAAGGCGCTGTATGAGGCGTGCAAACAGCTGAGGCGTACGCCTCAAGCCCGAGGTGTAAGCCTCAGCTGTGCTTGATTTTGGTAATTTTTTTTTAATGAAGTGAGTGTTTTTCTTATTTTTAAAACACTGTTTTATGGGCCTCGAAGTTGCTTTTAATACTATAGAAGATAAAGAGCTCTAATTTGAATGAACAAATCTTCGATTTGCGTTTTTTTTGTTAAAGTGATAATTTATAATTTCTAAGTGTGTTTTTTATTTTGGATGATAAAAACTTTCGGTGGAAAATTATGGATTTAATTAGAATTTTATGGTGGAATTATATGGAATTGTGGATTTCGTTCATTTGACTTGGAACTTGGAGTTTTATAAATATTATCTCAACTCTCAAGTACTGTTTAATATAGATATAATGATACACTTTACATACTTTATGTATATATTTTGATAAACTATTATGATGAGTGGATGTGGAATCGTGAATTATGATATGAAACTATTAATTTTCATACCTTTCTTTGTTTTTTATATTTTATTTAATTTTTAATATTTATTTCAATATTTATTATATATTGAATTAATTAAAACATGCACTTGCTTGAGGCTTGCGTCTCATGCCTCGAGGCTTACGCCTTGAGGCTTTGGCCAGCAAAATGCCTCGCTGACGCCTTCGTGTCTGAAAACTTTGGTCACGATCAAAGGAAGCCGGTATGTTTTGCCCTCGAAGACGGCCGCTATTGTGCCAATATTCGGGGCCCTAGCAAGTAATTTTGTGGATGTAAATAGGAGCACCATTGTTAAATTAACTAGTAATGTATTTGCCCGTTAGCACTCAGCTGGCTGCCTTCGGTGGCAACGTGCCTGTCGGCACTCAGACGACCGCCTTCGGACACCACGGCTACCATCGGGGTATGATTCACTTGTTAGAGAGAGAGAGAGAGAGAGTATTAATTAACCTTCTAAAAAAAGTACTAGTTAATATCAAATGGCCATTAAATGCCATTGAATATGTATTTATCATCTTTGTAGTAGGTTTTTAATGTATTTATAGTAGGTTTTTAATAGGATTTATGAAAGAGTTATATCTATATAACAAGGGACGGCTGTTTTATGCTGACTAGACAAAAAGGAACCAAATGTGCCTGACTAGACAAAACTCTCTTGCGATCACAGCCGTTCCCTCTCTTCTTCCTCGATATGAATGCGGGTGATCAGCTCTTGGGTATTTAATTGATTTGGTTTAAATAGACATATATTAAGAGGGAGACCACAAGGTTTAAATGGAAACAATGAATGAGAAATCTCGATGCATGGGTTGTTAGGAGAGATATGGAAAGATATTAGAGAGAAAATAAAAGCGATTTATTTTAGTGAGAGGGAGTTGGCTGGGTGTGTGCATGGTGAGGGTTGGAGTGTGCGTGCATGCATGCTTGGATTGTCGGATCAGGTAAGAGATGCATGCATGCTGGATTCCGAGAGAGAGAGAGAGAGAGAGAGAGAGAGAGAGAGAGAGAGAGAGAGAGAGAGAGAGAGAGAGAGAGAGAGAGAATGAAAGATATAGAAAGAGAATGCATGCAAGACTCTCGGGTTTGCGTGAGGCTGCGGTTGCATAGGACCTTGGATATGGACTGATCTTGGATGGTTGCGATGGGATATGAGAGAGGGCTGCATGGATCAGATGGCTAGATAGAGGATTAGTTAAAGAGATGGACGTGCATGAATAGGGGTGATAAGCTTTTGGGTATTTAATTGATTTGGTTTAAATAGACAGATATTAAGAGGGGGACCACATGGTTTAAATGAAAACAATGAATGAGAAATCTTGATGAGAGGTGAAGGGTTTGCATAGAAATAATTGTTGGGATGCCTGTGCATGGGTTGTTAGAGAGAGATATGGAAAGATATTAGAGAGATTTAGAGATAGAGCTGTGCATGATTATGAGATTCTAGAGAGAGAATCGGGAGGAGCTGCGATTTGTTTGGGGATCTACGTGCATGCATGGGTTCTGTTAACGACTGTGATGGTTCATGTTTTAGAGAGAGAATAGATCGTGTATGATTTGGGATTGTGGGGTCCTGTACATGCATGGCTTTAAAGAGGGTGGTGTGATGAGCTTTTAAATGGAATAATAAAAGTGAATTATTTTAGCTTTTAAATGGGATAATAGACCCAACCGGTGCATCGCACTCATCCCAACCGGTAGGCAAAGGGACGATCGTGATCAGATACAACCTAGAGCATATGTCGGGGGGCCAATCACATCCGTTTTTTTGTCTATCGGTTTGGGCTGAGTGTGATGCACGAGTCGGGTTATGGGTGCAATGGATGGCTGTGACTTGGGGGGCAGAAGATTTGGGTTCAGGCGGTGGTTGCCCGCTTCGTGCCAATCTAGGGGTGTCTTGCCGCCGAAGACGGCCCGCTGCATCGTTGACAAGTGTGTTGCCGCCGAAGGCAGCCCGCTGCAGTGCCGACAGGCACGGGCATGCACTAGTCTATATAACATGCTACGCGATTAGGACAAAAAGGCACGTGATTGATCTAGTCATCGGTCAAGATCTGAAGAGAGAAAGAGAGAGGTAGAGAGAGATAATTCAAACAGAGCCCTCTCTCCTGTGTGTGGATACGTCTCGCATAAATTCTATTAAAAGCCTCCTATAAAGATATTAACAACCTACTATAAAGAAGATAAATATCTATTCCATAGCATTTAATGGTCATTTAATGTTAATTAGTACTATTTTTTGAAGGTTAATTAGTACACTCTCTCTATATCTATCTACCTACCTACCTATCTATCTAACAATTGATTCACACCATGAACGTTCACACACATGGGAGAGGTCTCACGAGTGCGAGCATGTTATATAGATACACATAAGAGATCTCCCCATCACCGTTGGATGATTGGATCTCAAAGCATGTATGCATCTATCAATATATACTATATAAAGAGACAATACATTAATCGACATTCTTTATGTGGCCATCCTTAATCGTGGGCTTACAAAAAAAAACCCTTAAATGTAGGCCATTAACTATGGGGTATTTAATCGGTATTCTTTATTCGTGAGATTGATTTTAACCAGTTTGCACTAAATGTGATGGCTAGTTTTAATTTCTTTTTTTGGCTAATGATGCATATGCTTAAATCTCAGGTATTGAATAAGTGAATTACATTGTGCATATGGAATGACGGCCCAAGTATATATCTTTTATCTTATGTTATATATCTGAGCCACATGTCTAATCCCTTATTATAATAGATAGATATCATATAAATTGCATGTATCAATATATTTAATACATGAAAATTTGCATATATACCTTCTAGAAAGTTATATATCGCACAAATTGTCCTATATTTTACAAATTCTTAGGGTACCCTTTGGATATCTCAATTTTGACAAAACAACCATATGGTCAATTTTATGCGATGATTTTTTTTTTTAAAAAAAATCAAAGTTATGTGAAGATTGCCCAGAGAATTTTGTAACACATACGAGATTTTCTACAATATCAAACTTTGTTAGGGTATACATGTAAAAATTACTTTAAATATGTGGGCAGATAGCAATCAATCATTTTTAACTATTTCATTTTAGGATAGGTCCCGACAACCTTTCCTTTTTAGCCCAGTTTCATGTTTCACTGTTTTAATTGCAACGGATTAATTAATTGCTAAACGACTAAAATGTTAAAAATAACTTACTGAAATTACTAAATTGCCACAATATATAAACCACATTCTATCCCCACGAAACGTTTAGTTTTGAAAACAATAATGGGATCACTATATTTGCTATAGTGATTTCACTGTAGCAGCTACAGTTAAATAATTATTGTAATCAATCTGAAAATGTTTCATAAACTTATCTGTGTATGTGAATGATATTTTTTTGGCTAGCAAGGACATGGACATGCATGTTATCATCAACAAAAGATTGAATGTATTCTTTTTCTACCCCACAGTGTCCATATCGGGAGGCAAACATGGAGCCCCTCCAACAAAGGGGAGAGGGGAAGTTCCACTTGGACAAGAGCCCTTTGGTGATTAGTACAGTCTAGAAACAATAATTGCCTTGAGGGAAAGTAATAGTGATGTTGTAGGTTCTCAAGGGAAGATTTGCTATTTTCAAAAAAAAAAACAACGCATAAGAAGCTAATGGAGGATGCCTATAATATGTTAAATTAGTTGTACAAATTCCGCAGGATATCTAGAGCGTCCGATCTAGGGTGCTGGAGGTATGGGCGGTTACTTTCGATCGATTGGGTCTCGCGGTCGATCGATTGAAAGTCGCAGACCCTCTGTCTGCAAAAAGCGGGCATGCTCAATCAATCAAAGTTTACGAAGTCACTGTCTGTAGGAGGCGGGTGTGACCGATAGATCTAACTTCGCTCCGATTGATCGGATTTTACGAAGTCTATGTCTACAAGAGGCGGGCGTGCCCGATTGATCGGACTTCGCTCCGATCGATCGATTATGTCATTTCTTCTTTCTGCAACATGTTGCCTGTGGGGTTGCCTTTGGGGCTCCTTTCTCTGGTAGCTGTCTTTTGCAATTTTGTCTGCTGGATTGTTATTCGATGCTTTCTTCGCTCTTGTGGCTTCTTTTATGTATATTATAGAGATGCGAGTAATCATAACATTTTTAAGCATAATTCTCATGTTTTAACATAAGTTTAGTGGCTTAGATACGACGTGTTTATGTGCCGATCAAGGCCCGCCCTATCCATTGTCCTAAAACTACCCCAAACAACAAAATCTGAGATATCATATATAATCTCGAAGGGATGGGATTAGGGAAACAAGGATTAGGGCTCTAGATAGGACAGACCGGAGTTTTCCAAATGCCTCGAAGAAAGTATCATCAAAGATGAAAGGTACATCCTTGGTGAGGAGATTGCACAAGGGCTGAAAATTTTTATTGAAGTCTTTGATAAACCGATGATATAAACTAGCATAGCCGAGAAAGGCATGAATCTATTTTAGCGTTTGAGGTGGTGGAAGCGTTGACATCAAGTCGACCTTTGCTTTATCAACTTCAATACCTCGATGAGAAACAATGTGGTCAAGAACGATACCCTCTTGGACCATAAAATAACTTTTCTCCCAACTAAGCATGAGGTTCGTTTCTTCGCAACGTTCAAGCACTAGGTCTAGGTTATGCAGGCAATCATTGAAGGACGGCTCGAAGACAGAAAATTCAACCATGAAGACTTCTAAATTTTTTCCACCATGTCCGAAAAGATGGACATCATGCATCGTTTAAATGTTGCAGGTGCATTATACAACCCAAACGGCATTCGCCGGTAGGCAAAAGTACCATAAGGGCAGGATGGTTTTCTCCTGGTCATCTGGGAACACCAATATTTGGCTGTACCTAGAATAATCGTCAAATAAACAATAGAAGCGCTGACCTACAACTCGCTCTAAGATTTGATCAAGGAATGGGAGCGGAAAATGATCTTTTCGGGTAGTGGCATTGAGCTTTTGGTAGTCAATACATACGGTGGTGGCACGCGTAGGGACGAGTTCGCTCTATAGGTTCTTGACAACGGTTGTACCTGATTTTTTCGGAACTACTTGGGTTGGACTCACCCACTTGCTATCAGAGATATGATAGATAATCTCGGCATCGAGTAGCTTGACAACCTATTTTAGAACAACCTCCTTCATGTTTGGATTTAAGCTTCGTTGTATTTTACGTTTGGGCTTTGCATCCTCCTCAAGGTGGATGTGTTGCATGTAGAAGGAGGGGTCAATACCTTTGAAGTTGGCTATAACAATCCAATCACCCTTTTGTGTTTCCTAAGAAGGTACACAAGCTGACTCTCCTAATCCTTCAATAGGTTGGATGCTATGATAGCAGAGAGAGTATCATTGGGTCCTACGAAACTTGAGTGTTCTAGGTAGTTGTTTAAGTTCAAGTTTAGGTGGCGAAATAATCGATGGTAAGGAAGGTATTTCAGAAGGTGTCGGAAGGTTTTCAAATTTGATCATTCAAGACGGATTGTATAATGAGTTTGTGGAGCCCAAAGAGGCGATTATTTCTCCCGTGTCGTCCTTTAGGCTTAGGTCAGATTAGTTGAAGTGGAAGAGGCAGCCTCCAATGAATCATCGACTAAGATGCAGGGGAGTGCCTGCTCGACCAAGTTATCGAAGATGTTAATTTGATAGCATTTGATGTCTTTGTGACCCTTGGTTAGCTGAGTTGATCGAAAAAGCTTAGTTTAACTCTCATGTTCCCGAAGTATACATCCAAAACTCCACTGCGGCAATTGATACATGCGTTTGCTCTAACAAGGAAAGGATGACTAAGGATAACTGGGATTTGACGAGAGGGGTTCCTGATTGGTTCCATATTCAGAACTAAGAAGTCCATTAGGAAGTCAAATTTGTCTACTTTGATCAAGATGTCTTCGATAATTCCCCAGGGTGTCTTGACAGAATGGTCGGCGAGTTGCAATGTGACTGTCGTGAGTTATAGCTCGCCTATGTCAAGTTTTTCATACACCGAGTAGGGTAGCAAATTAACACTTACCCCAAGATCTAGAAGTGCTCGGTTAATGGAGTAATCTCTAATGACACAAGAGATGGTTGGGGTGCCCGGATCTTTCAGCTTTGGGGTGTGTCTTTCATAAATAACGAGCTTACCTGCTCAGTGAAGAGGATCTTTTTGGACATGATTGATTTAAATTTGTGCTTATGCGTGCATATATCCTTGTGGAACTTTGCATGGGCAGGGATTTGTCTGATGGCTTCCAGCAGGGGCATGTTTATTTTGACCTGCTGGAAGGTGTCAAAAATATCCTCAATCGCAGCTCCTTTTCTTTTGACAGAGGTTGGATTTTTTAGGCTTTGAGGAAATGAAGCTCGTGGCGTGTTGTAACGCCCCGCGTTTCGGACCGCCCAGGATACAGTCTCTTAGCTAGACCGAACTACGGTCCGTTAGGAGGGTTTTGGGAAAGAAAGGAGAGAGTAAAGAAATAAAACTTTATCTTTGGATTACACCGATACAGAGCAAGACTAATGTTCAATATCCAAAATCTTATTAACATTTATACAATGTGTATATACAACCAAAAACATAAATATCTTTCAACCACATGAAATTAACTCCTTGTTCCAGTCCGTTCACTTGGGTACCGTCTTCTTCTTTGCGACCTAAGGTATTTTACAAGAAAAATGCCTCAGAAACCTTACAGTTTTGTAAGCCCACAACCACCACACTAAACGAATCATAATAACTTTTTTTAAAAAATAATAATAATAACAATGTTATTTAATATTTATTAGCAGATAAGCATCACCATATAGAATCAATTATATTAGCAGTTGCATAGTCCTATCAAATATTTCAAAGTCAGTATGGCAAAAATGATCAGATTTAAACTATCAAAATAATTACCAATTGTATAAGTACAACCAACATTTATGTCACATCAGAGCAGGTCTTGTAATCCTATTGTGAACCTTGATATTATTTTGTTCATCCTGCCCCCAGCCGGGCATTACTATCGGGCCTTTTATTTCGATGTAGAGGGCCAACTCTCTCGCCATGTATACTCCGATACCATGCACAAAGTCACCCATATGATCATAAGGGGTTTTTCATCTTTCACAGTGGAGCTCTACCGCCCAACTTGCTTTCCTTAGGGGCTTCAACTACCCCGGGACAGGATTGCTAGGCCAATCCCTCTTCGAGGGCACCACCTATTGGCTTTACCACAATCCCTGCCCGTGACCCCTAGCCTACTGATCTTCGACTGTGCGTGCAGGGTGGTTCACGGCCCTTGCGCGCACAGGGTTCGAATTTTTCCACATGATAGAATAACACACAATCATAATAAAGTGATTTCGATATTTTACCCCAAGATTCGCACCGCGCTTACAACCCATGCATCACAATAACTATAAAATTTTACTCTCGCTCATATTCCCGTGTGCCCGGGTCTCCACACTCCATCCAGGAGAGTGAGTCCGATAGTTATTATTTAATTATTGATTTCTAACCTTAAGGGAATTCCTACTTACGGTGTCCAAGCAATCAGAAAATTTATTATTTAACTATATTATTAAGCATGTGTCGTCGGACTTGCGACTCCGCATGCAAGGCGGGGTCTACTCGACCATATGCGATGATGTCCGACGGGACCCATATGCAGCGTTATGGTCACCTACCCTTAATTTCTATAACAACATAATTAACTATCTAAACAGCAAGCTCAATAAAGGTCTACTACTATCATGAAACATCAATTGATCATAATACTTTAGCAAAGGAACATAATTCCATTAGCAGTAAAGTAATTATAATTTGTTTAGCATGGTGGTGTTCAAGTGATAAAATTCTGGTAGAGCTTACCTTAGCCAAGGTAGTGATCTCCCATACCGTGTAAATAGCTCTGGTGTGTAGGATGTCTTCCAGTTCACTTGAGAGGAAACGCCACGTCTCATTTAACAATTCACAGTTCCATTCAGGGTTCATGCGAGAGGTAGTTACACACCCCGATTCAATTTCATATCTTATTAGAGAACAAAAGAGAAAGGAGGAGCTGAGTTGCTTTAAGCGTACATACGCTCGCATATACTTTCATGAGAGTGGGAACTAATTTTAGGATTTCAAGATATTTGTAGATATCTGTTTACTTATGTGATTACTGAGAGAAAGGCAGAGAGAGATATAAAGGAAGGCCTATAGAAGGGGAGGTGTTGTGTCACCCTAGAGGCTCCCTAGTACACTCATACTCGACATCACTCATCCATTTTCTTAATTTACAATAATTTAATAATTATGTGTTTAACTGGACCAATTATTAATAAATTATAATATAAAAGGAACTAGAAAAAGCACTGGAATAGAACCAGTATAAAAGAAGATGAAAGGCACTGAAAAAGGACCAGTATAAAAGAAGTATTAAAATAAATATTATAATATTCAAAGTGAATTCATTGCTTCTTCGGATGACGACCACTCTTAATGATGGTCGGATGTTGCTAGCGGCTCGGTCGTCCATTGGTTTATCCGACTATCATTAGTGGGTAATCATTATCAGAAGTATTTACAAATAAAAATTCTGATTCATTGAATAATCAAATGGCTATGATGACCACCTTCGATGATCGTCGGAATACAGGCGGCTTTGCCGACCATTGTGCTCGGAATACAGGCGGCTTTGCCGACCATTGTTCTGTCATCATTGACAGGTGATCGTTATTATGGATAATATAAATAAATACATAAAACAAGTTAATAAGTCAGCCAATCAGTCAACAATTAGTAAGTTAGTTGATTTTGTAGTTCATGGTATCCTCGCCTGCACACTACTCTCAAACAAACTCGCACTCTCTACCCTCGCATGCCACTCGTTAGGAGTGAAGGAGAATCAGAGAGAGAGAGTAATGAGAGAGGCACAGGTAAATAAAGTGGCTCATGGTCATCATCATTACACTCATCACACACACTCTTTAGAAAGAGAGCGATGTTGAGAGTTGGGGAGAGAGAAGTTAAGAGTTAGGGGGTTATAGTGACTCAGGGTGGAAGATCGTGCTTGCACCGCTCGATCAAGCTACCATGATCATACATGCGTAGACATGCACACAAACGGTCATTGCACGTACTCACTAACACATGCTATCAGTCTTACGTCGGGAGAGAGAAAGAGAGCGGCGTTTGGATTTGTCGGCATTGACCGACGAATCGGCATCGGATCGGGGCTGATCGGTTGACAGAGCACCGGCACTCGGGCCGGTTTGGGTTGTTGGGTCGTCGGTGACGGTGAACGGCGATGGGGCACCGGCGATTAGGCCGTCGGCTCGTGCTACGGAAATAGAGGATCAGGCGGTTGGGTTGTCAGCGATGGCGTCGGGGCCTTACGACCGGCGATTGGGGCCGATCGGCATCGAGGCGAGGTGGTGCGGCATCGGGTTGCGACGATGGGGGCGCCGGATCGGGGCTGTGGGTTGCCGAGGGTCAGGTTGGCAATGCTAAGAGAGGGAGTCCGGTGGGCCTCTCAGCGGCGGCGGCCGTCGGGCGGCACCACAGAAACCCGAGAGAGGGAAAGGGAAGGAGTGAGAGGGGGATGCAGAGGAGAGAGAGACATGGGCTTGAGAGAGAGAGAGAGAGAGAGGGTTTGGGATGCGAGGGGAGAAGGGGCTGATGGAGTCGAGGTTTTATAGGGTGAAAAGGGAGGGCGGCAGCCGGGCTTGGAGTCAAGGGGGCGGTGGCCGGCTTAGGGTCTAGGGTGCGGCGGCCGGCTTAGGGTCTAGGGGGCGGCAGCCGACTAATGGGATGGAGGGGGGCGACGGCCGAGCTTAGGGTCAAGGAGGGCGGCGGCCGTTGGGGATGGACATCGGGTAGAGAGAGGAGAGATATCTGAGAGAGAGATTGAGAGATCGGGTGAGAGCGAGGAGATCTAAGAGATTGGGAGAGAGATTAGAGAGATGAGAGAGAGAGAGATGAGAGAAAGAGAAAGGTGGCTCGGTGGGGAAGGATAGAGGACTTTGGGGGTATGGGGGTGGGACTTAGGCCATTGGATGGGGATGGCTTTGGACGACTGCGATTAAAGGAGGAGAAGAGGTGGGGGCCACTGCTGCTTCCACAATGCTACCTTAATTTTTTTTTTTGAAATTTTTTATCTCTTTATAAATCCATAATAAATTCGTTATGCATCCAAAAATTATGATTTTCGTTTCTAAAATCCTAAAAAATAATACGGTTGCTATGAGTCACACTACGATGTCTAGTGAGAAGTTCATGTATGACGTAATCACCTCTGAATCAAACAAGAAAAATTCAGATCCCGTTATTTTTATCGAGAATATTCAAGTGGCCATAACTATTGGTCCGAACGTTAGATTCGAGTGAAACTTCCGTTGGAATTCTATCGTCGATGATGACGTTAAAGTATAAATATTAAATATTATTTCATCACAAGGGTAAAATTGTAATTTATAATATTTTAAAATATACGGTCGTTACATCCTTCCCCCCTTAAAAGAATTTTGTCCCCGAAATTTAAACACACTTATAGGATTTATGATATAATCACCACGCTTTCGCTGAAAATTATTTCAAAAGTATGAACATGATATAGTAAAGTTTATATCAAGTAATAGAAGTCTCATACACATTCATGCCTACGAGAGATATACATCATATTCAGAAGTAGTTTATAAGTAAATCACATGTGTATAAATTTAACCATCCAATAGAACCTGCAACAGGTCAAGTCAACCTTGGTACCACAGTATCGATAACTTTATAGAATTTGTTTCAACTACCAATTATGTGGGGTTTTTTTTTTCATAAGCCAATGCGCACATCTTAAGTATCCTACCATGGCCATTGTCATCTGACCAGTGTGCAAAAGCACCCAAGTTTTATACTAGAACAGTGCACAATCGGTCACAAGTATAATTCCAGATACTATAGTTCTCAATTGAAAAGTATAAGTTCAGTTATTCCATATATATATATATATATATATATATATATATATATATATATATATATATATATATATATATATATATATATATATATATATATATATATATATATATATATATATATTAGCCGCTATAAGATTTCTACGGTGCACTCTTAGAGAGCGGGTCCCATGCAATGAAGGTTTAATAATTCAACGAGTCACCCTATCATCCAATAAGTCGCATAATCACTGTTTCTAAATATACCAAAGGAAGAATTTAAAAATTAATCCATATTTTTCTATTTTTCTAACCTCAACAGAGTATCCTAAGAATTCTTAAATATTTTACTAAGGGTCCGTAAAAGATCCTCGAACCTTTAAAGAAAAACTAGTAGGGAAGGAATATAAGAGACACCACAATTAACAATCATTATAAAATATTTTTTCTAAAATTTAATATCCTAAGAATTTAAAATAAATAGATCACTAGCTAGGTTTCATAATTGACATATAAAACATAGTGACCAATTTTGAGCTATATTGAAATAATTAAAGTTCTCAAGAAACTGTGGCTACTTTTCTTACCCAAAGAGCGTCCCCTTTGGTAGAGTAGTTGCCATAGCTTCGAGAGAAGCAATTCCTTTTAGGGACTCAAGAATATCAACTAAGTCTCGAATACTTAAAATAATTCAAAAATCAATCTTATAAGATGCATCAACTATGATAGATATATCCTACTAATCCAATCCACTGCGTTTCTTGCTAAAAACAAACATCTAGGACTTGATCAACATATTGTCATTAGAAATACCATAATAGCCGATGTCCAAACTCATACTTTTAGATTGATTTCAATATTGAACTTGTGATAAGGAACCTCAAAAACACTTTCACGGTTTTAGTTTCAAAGCATACACTTAGAAGACATATATTTAAAATATGAACCTTAGAATAGTAGCTAATTGCTATAAAAATATATATTGCTTGGATTATTCAGATGGCTCCACATTAGATTAATTCATATTATCGTAGACCTAACCGTGTATACTTAAATAATTTCAAAGTTCTAGAATAATCATATTCCTAATGAAATTAGATTAACTCCCCAAGCATTGACCAATCAATTTCTTGAGCATGAATGAATTTCTCAAGTACCGATTAACATAACAATTTCTTTAAGATCAAATAGCATCTTTAGGTTTGCTTAATATACTTCTATTATGTCATACAAAGAAATACTATTAAGACACCCTCAAAACTCTAGAAGGATGAATTCTAGCCATATCCCAAGAAAATCCCTATGAACATATCCCTAGGATTTACAAGCAGTCTTAGAGCCAAATGAATAATAAAACGCACCACCTTTCTTTAACATTTCGATATATCATATCATTACCATCGAGAATGATTGAATAAGTATCATAAATATTTTAGGTTAGGATTGGTCTTCAACTTTTTACTTTGACATCTCAGGCGGCTCCACTCTAGCGATAGATAGCCCTTTTTCCACTCCAGGGATGGCTCCATCTTATCCTAGGTAGCCCTTTTCTGTCTTCACTACCCATGATAATTTACAACACATGATCGCCCCATGCCCGGACGGCTTTCAAGTTTTCCTATGGAAGGACTACTTTCAACGAGATCTAGTGGAATTTAGGAGAAATGGGGCGCAGGGTCAGTAAACTAGTAATCATTTCTCTCCCGGATCCCAAATGAAACCAGACCGGAGTTGTCAGAGAGATTCAGACCTCCCACAGCGACGTAATAGCAGGGAGAAAGAACTTCATTTACTGCTTCCAAAATAGGCACAAGGGAGCTTTCATCAAGGACAGAAGCATCACGGAGAATATATGTTGTGTCCAAGAAGCCATCTATGAAGCCAAACGAGAGAAAAGAGGAAGATAGTGAAACTGGACATGGACAGCGCTCAAGGGTCAATGTGATATTCATCTTTCAGATAATCTTTCTTTGAAAATAGCCCTGTATTTCAAAGTCTTGGATTGTGGCAATGATAAATGGCAGACAAGGAAGCTTAGCGAACTCAACCCTAAGCCTAACAGTTATGACAATTAATCAGAATATATCAAACCCTTAATTATTCAGGCCAAGAATAAGTTCCCTTATTTCTTAGTTCATACCTCATACGGTAACATTGCGCTACTTTGGTAATAATAATAATTATAATAAAACAAATTTACCATGTATAAATACTCATAACGTCTACTCTGATATTCTTAAAAATGTAAGGTATATGTTAATAATTTAGACAAAAGATCATGCATGTTCACGATGTCAAATTTAAATTCTAAGATAAAATTCTAAGTTTGCATACACCCTATTTTTCTCTATGTTCTTTTCTAAGTAAACCTATTAGTTCTCTAGTTCTTTGATATGATCCTAAAGTTTAGATGCCACACTCTATCAACTATCACGCTTTGTGTCCCTACAGGATACATACGTGTATACACTCCTAGTATTTTAATGATTTGTTTCCACTTTAACATTCCTAAGATCTTAATGAATTTAAAACCAGTTGTAATAATCCTAGGATCTTAATGCTCTGATACCAGCTGTAACGCCCCGCGTTTCAGACCACCCAGGATACTGTCTCTGAGCCAGACCGAACTGCGATTCGTTAGGAGGCTTTTGGGAAAGAAATGAGAGAGTAAAGAAATAAAACTTTATCTTTGGATTATACCGATACAGAGCAAGACTAATGTTCAATATCCAAAATCTTATTGATATTTATACAATGTGTATCTACAACCAAAAACATAAATATCTTTCAACCACGTGAAATTAACTCCTTGCTCTAGTCTGTTCACTTGGATACCATCTACTTCTCTGCGACCTAAGGCATTTTACAAGAAAAATGCCTCAGAAACCTTACGGTTTTGTAAGCCCACAACCGCCACACTAAACGAATCATAATAATTTTTTTTAAAATAATAATAATAATAATGATATTTAATATTTATTAGTAAATAAGCATCACCATATAGAATCAATTATATTAGCAGTTGCATAATCCTATCAAATATTTCAAAGTCAGTAAGGCAAAAATGATCAGATCTAAACTATCAAAATAATTACCAATTGTATGAGTACAACCAATATTTATGTCACATCAGAGCAAGTCTTCTAATCCTATTGTGAACCCTGGTATTATTTTGTTCATCCTGCCCCCAGCCGGGTATTACTATCGGGCCTTTTATTTCGATGTAGAGGGCTAACTCTCTCGCTGTGCATACTCCGACACCATGCACAAAGTCACCCATATAATCATAAGGGGTTTCTCATCTTTCACGGTGGAGCTCTACCGCCCAACTTGCTTTTCTTGGGGGCTTCAACTACCTCGGAACAGGATTGCTAGGTCAATCCCTCTTCGAGGGCACCACCTATTGGCTTTACCATAATCCCTGCCCGTGACCCCTAGCCTACTGATCTTCGGCTGTGCGCACAGGGTGGTTCACGGCCTTTGCTTGCACAGGGTCCGAATCTTTCCACATGATAGAATAACACACAATCGTAATAAAGTGATTTCGATGTTTTACCCTAAGATTCACACCACGCTCACAACCCATGCATCACAATAACTATAAAATTTTACTCTCGCCCGTATTCCCGTGTACCCGGGTCTCCACACTCCATCCAGGAGAGTGAGCCCGATAGTTATTATTTAATTATTGATTTCTAACCTTAAGGGAATTCCTACTTACGGTGTACAAGCAATCAAGAAATTTATTATTTAATTATATTATTAAGCATGCGTCGCCGGACTTGCGACTCTGCATGCAAGGCGGGGTCCACTCGACCACATGCGACGATATCCGGCGGGACCCGTATGCAGCGTTATGGACACCTATCCTTAATTTCTATAACAACATAATTAACTATCTAAACAGCGTGTAGTGTCACTGATCAATGTGAAACTATAGCAAGCTCAATAAAAGTCTACAACTATCATGAAACATCAATTGATCATAAAACTTTAGCAAAGATACATAATTCCATTGGCAGTAAAGTAATTATAATTTGTTTAGCATGGTGGTGTTCAAGTGATAAAATTCTGGTAAAGCTTACCTTAGCCAGGGTAGTGATCTCCCGTACCGTGTACATAGCTCTGGTGTGTAGGATGGCTTCTAGTTTACTTGAGAGGCAACACCACGCCTCATCTAACAATTCACAGTTCCGTTCAGGGTTCATGCGAGAGGTAGTTACACACCTTGATTCAATTTCATATCTTATTAGAGAACGAGAGAGAAAAGTGTAACTGAGTTGCTTTAAGCGTGCATACGCTCGCATATACTTTCATGAGAGTGGAAACTGATTTTAGGATTTCAAGATATTCACAGATATCTGCTTACTTATGTGATTACCGAGAGAAAGGGAGAGAGAGATCTAAAGGAAGGCCTATAGAAAGGGAGGTGTTGTGTCACCCTAGAGGCTCCCTAGTACACTCATACTCGACATCACTCATCCATTTTCTTAATTTATAATAATTTAATAATTATGTGTTAAACTGGACCAATTATTAATAAATTATAATATAAAAGGAACTGGAAAAAGCACTGGAATAGGACCAGTATAAAAGAAGATAAAAGGCACTGAAAAAGGACCAGTATAAAAGAAGTACTGAAATTAATATTATAATATTCAAAGTGAATCAGTTCATTGCTTCTTTGGATGACGACCACTCTTAATGATTGTCGGATGCTGCTAGCGGCTCGGCCGTCCATTGGTTTATCCGACTATCATTAGTGGGTAATCGTTATCAGAAGTATTTACAAATAAAAATTCTGATTCATTGAATAATCAAATGACTATGACGATCACCTTCAATGATCGTCGGAATACAGGCGACTTTGCCGACCATTGTGCTCGGAATACAGGCGGCTTTGCCGATTATTGTGCTGTCCGACTATCATTGACAGGTGATCATTATTATGGATAATATAAATAAATACATAAAACAAGTTAATAAGTAAGCCAATCAGTCAATAGTTAGTAAGTTAGTTGATTTTGCAGTTCATGGTATCCTCGCCTGCACACTACTCCCAAACAAACTCACACTCTCTACCCTCGCATGCCACTCGTTAGGAGTGAAGGAGAATCAGAGAGAGAGAGAGAGAGTAAGGAGAGAGTCACAGGTAAATAAAGTGGCTCATGGTCATCATCATTACACTCATCGCACACACTCTTTAGAAAGAGAGCGATGTTGAGAGTTGGGGAGAGAGAAGTTAAGAGTTAGGGGGTTATAGTGACTCAGGGTGGAAGATCGTGCTTTCACCGCTCGATCAAGCTACCATGATCATACATGCGCAGACATGCACACAAACGGTCATTGCACATACTCACTAACGCATGCTATCAGTCTTACATCGAGAGAGAGAAAGAGAGCAGTGTTTGGGTTTGTCGGCCTCGACCGACCAAAGGCTCACCGGGTCAAGGTGCTCGCACCCTCTCGATCACGCTTGCATACACATACAATTAGAGACGTGGAGTCCAGGTGATTGAACCCGTGGTGGGGTGGTTGTTGAGGTAGTGGTCGGCGACAACACACACAATCACACACCAGAGAGAGAGAATGGAGGGAGAGAGCTGAGAGGAGGGGATTTAGGGTCGTGAGGCACCGAGGTGGGGAATCTGGCCGAGGTGACGGGATGATGGGGTGGAGACCGACGAATCGACACCGGATTGGGGCTGATCGGTTGACAGAGCACCCGGCACTCGGGCCTGTTTGGGTTGTCGGGTTGTCGGTGTCGGTGAATGGCGATGGGGCACTGTCGATTGGGCCATCGGCTCGTGCTATGGAAACAGAGGATCAAGTGGTTGGGTTGTCAGCGATGGCATCGGGGCCTTACGATCGGCGATCGGGGTCGATCGGTATCGAGGCGAGGTGGTGCGGCGTCGGGCTGCGGCAACGGGGGCGCCGGATCGGGGCTGCAGGTTGCCGAGGGTCGGGTTAGCAACGCTAAGAGAGGGAGGTCGGAGGGCCTCTCAACGGCGGCGGCCGTCGGGCGGCACCGCAGAAACCCGAGGGAGGGAGAGGGAAGGAGTGAGAGGGGGATGCAGAGGAGAGAGAGTCATGGGCTTGAGAGAGAGAGAGAGAGAGAGAGAGAGAGAGAGAGAGGGTTCGGGATGAGAGGGGAGAAGGGGCTGATGAGGTTGGGGTTTTATAAGGTGAAAAGGGAGGGCGGCGGCCGGGCTTGGAGTCAAGGGGGTGGCGGCCGGCTTAGGGTCTAGGGGGCGGTGGCCGACTGATGGGATGGAGGGGGGCGATGGCCGGGCTTAGGGTCAAGGAGGGCGGCGGCCGTTGGGGATGGACATCGGGTAGAGAGAGGAGAGATATCCGAGAGAGAGATTGAGAGATTGGGTGAGATGGAGGAGATCGAAGAGATTGGGAGAGAGATCAGAGAGATGAGAGAGAGTGGGATGAGAGAGAGAGAGAGGTGGCTCGGTGGGGAAGGAGAGAGGGCTTTGGGGGTATGGGGGTGGGACTTAGGCCATTGGATGGGGATGGCTTTGGACGGCTGCGATTAAAGGAGGAGAAGAGGTGGGGACCACTACTGCTTCCACAATGCTTCCTTATTATTTTTTTTTGAAATTTTTTATCTCTTTATAAATCCATAATAAATTCGTTATGCATCCAAAAATTATGATTTTCGTTTCTAAAATCCTAAAAAATAATACGGTTGCTATGAGTCGCACTACGATGTCTAGTGAGAAGTTCTTGTATGATGTAATCACCTCTGAATCAAACTAGAAAAATTCGGATCCCGTTATTTTTATTTAGAATATTCAAGTGGCCATAACTATTGGTCCGAACGTTAGATTCGAGTGAAACAAGATCCATTGGAATTCTATCGTCGATGATGACACTAAAGTTTAAATATTAAATATTATTTCATCAGAACAGTAAAATTGTAATTTATAATATTTTAAAATATACGGTCGTTACACGTGTATTGGTTGCTAGCCAATCAGAGAGTTGGAGCGTCTTATGTGGGTTGCGTTTCGATTTGTTTTATGGTAGGGGGCTCTGGAGCATATTCTTTTTTCAGTTAGTCAACTTTATTGTCCACTATCTTACTACTTCTGAGGGTTGTGATACCCTTTGCTTGTTCGTGGTAGATTGTTTTGTGGATTTCATCAACTTGATTTTGGCTTCTAGGGTTTGGTATTGGCTGGCTAGGAAGCTTTCCTTCCTTGCGATGATTTAGGGCATTTGGTAGTTGTCCCATTTGGGACTCAAGTTTTGAGATAGAATGGATGTGGGAATTCAAGAATTGTGTGGTAGTCTCGAGATTTTGCAAGACGCCTAACACCTTATCTTCAAATTATTAGTTCCGAGGGGGGGGGGGGGGGGGGGGGCATTTGGGTTTTGATATTGTGGTTGAGGTATCCGATAATTCTGATTGGAGTTTTGAAATGGTGGTCTGGGAGATTGCGAGTAAGAAGTACTGGGGGACTTGGGGTTCTAAGCAAAGTTTGAATGTTTCTCCATCCTAGATTGTAGGTATTAGAATATGGCTGATAGGTGCCCATAGCGTTGATTTGCTCTGGCACAAATTTAGGATATTGGGGTGCTAAAGGGCAAGCGCTGATGTGATAATTGGGTAGGAAACATAAGGCACAAACTTCAGCCTGTGGAGGGGGGTTGAAAGTCAGGTTGGTGGACAAAGGTGGGGTTCCTATATATTGACAACAGTTGGTCTAGTTTTCGAACTAGGGCATCTACTTTATTGGAAACATCAATTGAGCTTGAGAGCTCGTACATGCTTCCCCGTTTTGCGATGGTAGTAGGGCTTGCCCTGTTCTCTTTACTGTTGGATATAAATCCATGGTAGAGGCCCGCAGCGGAAGTAAAGAGAAGGTCCGAAGACCGGGAGCGATATGCGTTACATATCAAAATTTTCATCGAAACGATCTACACGTGCGTGTATGAAACTAGCATGGCAACTACGCGAACCCCTAACGACGATCTAACGCTAAATAACAATCTAGCATGCATGCATGTTCTATCTATGTTAGATCTACATGTTAGAGATCATACCTGCATGCAGATTCTTTCACCGCGACAAATTTCTTCTTTGTCGATGGAGACGGACTCGGATCTGCTCGACATAGTTTCGGTGAGACGGTCATAAATTTCTGTTTCGAACTTGGATTGGGCTGAAATTTGGACTGCACGTAGCCAACTGCAAGACACAACTTTTGCAACAAGTTTCAGCTCATTTGGACTTCTGGAGCTCCCAGAATCACAAAAACAATGATGATTTTCTGTGCAGATTCTGGACAGCAAAAGGTTGTGGGAGATGCCTTCTAGTTCACCCGATCTCACACGATGCACGGCACCTCATCGATGGATCTCTGAGTGCCTCCATCCGACGAGCCTTCTCCTTCTACAAAACATCACGCGAGGAAGACGAGTTGCCATCTAATGGCGCAAGTGAGGGAGAGAGAGACGAGAGAGGAGAAGAGAAGAGAGGAGAGGGGGCGGCTAGGGTTTCCCCATGCCATGGCCGGCCCTAGGGCATGCATGGTCATCCAATGCCACCCCCCCTCTCTCCTATTCCCTTATATAGGGCCGGCCTTATCCTTTGGATAAAGCCAGGATGGATAGGGTTGACTGATTCAAACCTTCTCCCTATATATCTTTTCTTTATCTCTATCTTTTCCTTGGTTTTGAAAACGATCAAACCTAGCCCATTTTCTGTGCCTCATGACCGGCCCTTTCATCGGAGGCAACAACCTTCTGAAACCAAAGGGGCCGGCCTTGACCAGTCTCTCAACACTTAGGGTCGGCCCCCCTAGTACATAGTGGCGCATGGTATGACCAAAACGCCCTTATGTCACTAGTTGGTCGTTCCACGTGTACGAGACTTTGCAAGGCACACATAAGTGAAGTGCACCAGTGATTTCACTATCCTCTGAGGTTCCCGTAGGGTGCCCCTAGTGAAGTCAACTAGTCAACTCGCAACATGTCCCGATGTATCGTACCCATATGGCAAAGTCCACTTATGGCAAGGAATTGCTATATGCGTCTCTGCACTAACCTAGGGTTTCCCCTTAGTGCACACACGTAGCTACACATCTACCGTGCACTAGTGCAAAGCACTCACGGAGCATATGCTTGGACTTCTCGCTTCCTCTAACTACGTTCTGTGTTTCGAGTAGATGATATAAGAACCGTACATAATGTCGATAAGGTGGAACCTTCAGGGACCAGGGTTCATGGCTTCCAACTTAGACTCGATCGACACACTACCCGATTATACCATCGATCCTCTGAGTCCGAGTTAACCTGCGTGGCCACCCAGAGTGCGACGCAGGCTGCACTCCAATTCCCCCGGACTTACTATGTTCTCCCTTATACCCCTGCTCTCCGCTTAGTATGGTAAACTCGTTGTCCCTCCATCTGGTGCCATGATGCAACTCGAGCAGTGGAGAATACCGTCAGACTTGAGTGCTCATATGATTTGGTTCCTTCCAGGTTGACTACATACATCGTACCTCCGATTACTCTGACGAGCAACCAGATCCGTCACCAATCCAACTGATGACCACCTGGCCAGGGTTTAATACGACGTAGGTCAGACCAAGAAATGCACCTCCCGTTAGGGGTGTGGATAGCCTGCAGGAGTGACACGCTGATGCAACTCCAGCCGGGTAACCCAGTACACCGTGGTTTTGGATCACTGCATCTGGATCCTCACACATTGAAGTGCAAGCTAACTCATAATCCTTACTTAATAAGGATTTCTGAGTATACCCTTCATTTTAGTCCAGTGATTTGGATCCGGGTTCGACTGAAACCGACCCATGAATCCTGCTGCGCAATAGATATCTAGCCTCGTAAAACGAATCTAGCTAGAATCTTATCTTCATGCGTAGCCTGTGATAGCAAGAGAACCTTGCTCTGGTTATCTCGAGTTACCTTGATTCCCAGAACATAACTCGCATCACTAGGGTCTTTCACATCGAATTGTGATGACTACAAACCTTTACTGTAAACAATATTCTTACGTTATTTTCAATCAGTAGAATATTATTAACGTAAAGTACTAAATATACCCTTGTAGCTATTTCACCTTTCTTGTATCCTCTTGGTTTATCCTCATTCTGATCAAATCCGTGTGAGCGGATTCTCTTGATCAAAATAAACATTCCATCCTGGATGCTTTGCATCAGTCCATAAATGGACCGTTGCAACTTGCATTCCATATCTTCCTAACCTACTGACACAAAGCCTGGGGCTGCATCATCCATATGTCCTTTCCTAATTCCCATTAGGGAATAACTGTCTTGACATCCATCAATCAGATCTCCCAACTATAATGGACTATGATGGATTAAGAGGATCCGTTATAGACTTAGGCATAGCTACCAGTGAGATGATTTTGACATAGTCAATCCCTTCTCCTTTGGCAACTAATCTAGCTACTTAAGTCTTAACCGGGTGCTCTTCTTATACACCTCCTACACCTTGAAGGGTGATAGTGTCATAAGTATCAAGACTGTTCCAAGGGATATTTATGCTGATTTGCCTCCATAGTCTTTTGTCAGTAGAGCTGTCGGAAGCTCCCACTACTTCTTTGTAGCTCTAGGGATCATCCTCCTGAAACTCTGGATTAACTATCAAAGTTTCTCCATAGTATCTTTCAGGAGCTCTGATGGTCCCATAACAACGAGGTGGTGGTGGTACAAAGGAAGCTCCAACTACTTTTTTATAGCTCTAGGGATCATCCTCCTAAAACTCTGAATTAACTATCGAAGTTTATCCATAGTATCTTTCAGGAGCTCTAATGGTTCCACAACGACGAGGTGGTGGTGGTACAAAGTGAATCATTTCTACAGTGTCTGGTATACTAGTTTTTGTATCATCTACTCCCACTACATTTTCAGATACGCACTCTCTACCAGTACCCAGTAGTTCACCCAGAACTATCTTATCGGTAAACTTATAGTCTATAATATAATCCTGGTCTAGGTTAATGGTATTCGTAGAAACGATTACCTTCCAAACCTCAAGATCATAGAATTGTCCACCTTATGCATCCTCAGGGTAACCTACAAACAGATATACCTGGAACTATATCTCCATCTCATCCCTTTTGTCCTTTTGCACAAGTGCATGATAACCCTATATCTCGAGACACTATAGTGTCAGCTTTCGCTTAGACCATAGCTCTCTATAGGTCTGAGACACTGATCTAGATGAGAAATAATTTCATATATAAGCTACTGTTTTAAGGTACAACCCCACCAAAAGTGGGTAGTACATTTGGCGATATTCATCATACTACGGACCATGTCTAACAAGGTCCAATTCCTTCTCTCGGAGACTTCATTCTGACATGTCATCCTTGGAGCATTTAACTGGGAGATAATCACATGCTCCCTCAGGATCCTATGGAACTCGTTCGATAGTGACTTACTCCTTCGATTAAATCGAAGAGTCTTCTATCGTCTAGACGCTCTTGGAACCATAGACGTCAAAATTAACTAACTCCAATACCTTAGTGATCCTTTTAGTTATTCTGCCTTCCAGATTACACTCATAGGTTAGAAGGATCTCCGATGAATCTGTGAACAGAAACTCGGTCTTCTTTTATCTCTAAATTTATCTAAGGTAGAATATCTAAATCAGAGGGGTCACAAATGGGATAGCTTCTCCGAAGGATTTAGATGAATTTCAATTAGACGCTGCAGCTGTCATGAAATCTATTTTCGAATTAGGATTAAATACAAAGAGATTTTTCTGATCTATTCCTCTAACTATGAAGCTATCAATTCAGTTTAAGATACACACCAACGGTACTGTCTAAAACTAATAACTTCATTTACCAAGGAGGAAACATAACTATATCTCTAAAAAAACAAAATCCGTGTTTCGAAAAAAACTAAGATAATCATATCTAAAAGCTTTCGTAGCGGCTTATGGCATCAGTACATATGTTAGGATTAATTCACTATAAAGTAGCCTTCTGCTTTCCTTGAATCTCTGTAGACCCGAAGTCTACATTCCAAGAAGCATAAGAACTGCTACTAGATAGCGACTCAACTCCTAACATCCTGAGGCCATACACTATCTTCAAATATCCCATATACTTGCTAAAGTGGAAACACTTCCGTCCTTAGTGTTACCAGACTTAGGAGTCCACACCAGTTTCTGCACTAGAATAGTTTTTGATCTCTTATAAGTTACTCCTTTTGGTCCTTCTATAGAAGACCTAGGTTAAGCACTAAAGGCTTTACCTTTAATCTTGATCCCATCCTTTGTCTTTTGGAAATCTCTTTAGAAGTTTTGCGTTCATCATCTCTAACTTGTTAAAGCTAAAGTCTCTAATAACGCCTTCGAAGGTTCCAGACAAGGATACAAGACAGACGTCTTCAACCACCTCGTCATCTGGCACCATGTCTTTGGAATCTAGTTCGATCTGGAACTCAAGTATGTGTTCCCGAACAAACATACCCTCAGACATCTCGGTACCGACAAGTATCTTAGTGAAAAAGCGACGAGTCTACCGACTTCGCTTTTTAGACATCTTCTGCAAGTAAAACTTTATTTGAGAAGACCCGGCATATCTCTGACTTACTTCTAAGGAGTTGTCAGCAAGTCTGTTATAACACAGAACTTGCACATCTCCTTAGACTCTCGTTAGTCATCATATGCCCTAGTTAGTGCCCTAGTGATATCTGGACCCATTAGGTCTAGTACAGGGATATTTAGATTGCAAGCCAATGTACATTTACTACCTTAAGCATAAGCTAAAGATAGCGCTTCCGCTCTACGTAGTTAGAGACCCGATAACTGGTTCTCTTATGGGATAGCGGATAGGGGAACTATATGGTTGAATGAAAACAAATGCAAAATAACTTATTTTATGGATTTTGAAAACAAGCTAATTATATCCAAATGCCAACGCTACCCTCACAGCGAAGACACATCTATGGATTAATTAACCATATATGTAAGATCTCGGAATCGACTACACCTGCCCTAGGGGGCATCATGCAGCGTTAATCCGCTTACACGGGCCTTTCCTTGACCCAGTCCAAATCTGCCAACTAAGGGTTTTGATGGACCATGGTTATCTTTTGGCCAGTGTCACGTGATCCCCATTGTGCAAGCAACGGATGCCTCACGTCCACTTCGGATGCTTACCCACAAGCCTAGGTAGTTACGACACGAAAGTTCATGCGGCCCCCACTAGGGTGGGATAAGAAGCCCTTCTCTTCTCACCCCGTAACCACCATATCCCAAAGGAGACTACTAAGTCATCTGGCATAGAAAAAACATAACCCTCACCCTAGGGGATGTCGAGCTACGCCCTTCCACCCAGACACAAAGCAGTTGGTTGTGGAGGCCAGAGGATCTCTAAAAGTTCTCTCTTACATCCCTTATTAAATTTGAGGATTCTTTTATGCAAGTATGAGTGTACACTAAGGTCACGACAACCTATACACTAGACCCTGGTCATACCGTGTTCCCACTAGCGTTTCAAGCCTTTCGCGAAGCATTAATTGATCTCGGAATATCATAGTCCCTACCTCAAGTGGATTTCTCCACTTAAGGGTCACATTACATATTCCAAGAACATCGATGCTCTGCAAACCTAGCTATTACACTAATACCCTGGAGCCTAGCCTAAGGTCAGACTGATTGGAAAGGTCTCCCACTACCATGGCGCCTTGCTTATAAATTTAACGATTGATGTCATAGTAGAATTCCAACTCATTCTAGGTTTCGATGCTGGCCAAATAGGCACACCTGAATAATCGGGTGTTGACCTAATGGTGGCATAACCAAATGTGAGGAATTCATGCTATCATCAAGGGTCAATTAAATAATAGGCGTCACTAGTGGAATCCTATCCTAATAAGGTCGCTAGGACCCGAGGGGAAAGGGCATCCCTCTAACACAGATAATCAAATTATCGCATCGGGGTTTTCTATAGAAATATAAAGAACAGTAGAAAGAAACAACCACACGACTGAATCAAGTTCAGGGTCCGACCCCTGAACCTGACTGACACAGCGTAGGCTCTCTGTCTCTTTAGAAAGGCTCCTCGATCCGGTGCAAGCCTCTGTATACGATCTCCTGATGCTTTCTGCCCTTTGCCGTCATCGTGTACGCTTCGTCAGATCGCCATCGTCCTCCAAGGTTCCACTCATCCTCCTGGTGGTGGATCTCCACGGTAGATCCTCATCTTCAATCTGTAGCCGAAAAAGATCTAGTACGCTTCGAGCAAGTGCTCGCTCGTACACAATTTCCTAGAAAGAAAAGGAAAACAAGCCTAACAACAAACCTGAGAATCAAGGGTGGTCAACTTCCACCACTTGCCCGACTATGGCTCTAAAACCTATCCACATACAGAAGAAAAATATCCAGACAATATTCGCTAACACGAGATCCGACCCCCGATAGCAAGCAATCACAAATATAGATTATTTTAGAAGCGGCGCCCTGCAAGAACAATTCATAGAACATACAATATATACTATGCATGATCTACTCGTAGAACCCCGATGGCGGCACATACTCTTCATGCGCACACACAACGGTTTCATAAAAAAACATGAAATGCACACCACTAGCGTGCTCTGATACCAATTGTTGGAAGTAAATCCATGGTAAAGGCCCACAGCGGAAGCAAGGTATAGGTCCGAAGACCGGGAGCGGTGTGTGTTATATATCAAAATTTTCATCGAAACGATCTACACGTGCGTGTATGAAACTAGCATGGCAACTACGCGAACCCCTAACGACGATCTAACGCGAAAGAATAATCTAGCATGCATGCATGTTCTATCTATGTTAGATCTACATGTTAGAGATCATACCTGTGTGCGGATTCTTTCACCGCGACAAATTTCTTCTTTGTCAATGGAGACGGGCTCGGATCTACTCGATATAGCTTCGGTGCGACAGTTATAACTTTCTGCTTCGAACTCGGATTGGGCTGAAATTTGGACTGCACGTAGCCAACTTTGAGACGCAATGTTTGCAATAAGTTTCACCTCGTTTGGACTTCTGGAGCTCCCGTAATCACAGAAACAATACTGATTTTTTGTGCAGATTCTGGACATCAAAAGGTTGCAGGAGATGCCTTCTTGTTCACCCGATCTCACACGATGCACGGCACCTCATCGATGGATCTCTGAGTGCCTCCATTCGATGAGCCTTCTCCTTCTACAAAACACCACATGAGGAAGACGAGTTTCCATCTAATGGCGCAAGCGAGGGAGAGAGAGAACAGAGAGGAGAAGAGAAAAGAGGAGAGGGGGCGGCTAGGGTTTCCCCATGCCATGGCCGGCCCTAGGGCATGCATGGCCATCCAATGCCGCCCTCCCTCTTTCCTATTCCCTTATATAGGGCCGGCCTTATCCTTTGGATAAAGCCAGGATGGATAGGGTTGACTGATTCAAACCTTCTCCATATATATCTCTTCTTTATCTCTATCTTTTCCTTGGTTTTGAAAACGGTCAAAACTAGCCCATTTTCTGTGCCTCATGACCGGCCCATTTCATCGGAGGCAACAACCTCCTGAAACCAAAGGGTTCGGCCTTGACCAGTCTCTCAACACTTAGGGCCGGCCCCCCTAGTACATAATGGCGCATGGTATGACCAAAATACCCTTATGTCACTAGTTGGTCGTTCCTCGTGTAAGAGACTTTGCAAGGCACACATAAGTGAAGTGCACCAGTGATTTCATTATCCTCTGAGGTTCCCGTAGGGTGCCCCTAGTGAAGTCAACTAGTCAACTCGCAATATGTCCCGGTGCTTGTTTTTTTAGGACACGGACAGTCTTCCTAAACATGGCGCATCTCTTACGAGATGAGAGATGATAAGGAATATTAAAATACGGAGCAAGACAAAGATAAGACCCATTTGATTCCTATGGTATAAATATAATAATAGCAACATACAAAATGAAGGAACAAACAACAAATATAAACTAAAATATCTTTGTCAAGCTAATATTCAATTGAAGTCACAAAAACCCTAAAAGTATATAAATAAAACTAGAACAAAGCTAGGGCTTCATCGAAGCACTAGAAAGAGTTTAACCACTCATGATGGGGTTGACGACGAAGTAGTTGATGAGGGATGACAAACGATTCATGGCGGCCCCTCTTCTTCTTCTCTCTTGATCTTCCTCCCGATGATGATGATTTTTTGAAGCGAAAAGTGAATGTGTTTCTTCAATAGAAACACGAATATGTAGGCTCCTAAGCGCATACTAGTTGTAATTTTCCTGTAAGTGTTCTTGACTGTTCGATCTAGAGCGTCGGGGCGCTCAGATGATCATAGCCGATCAATCGGCGTTCAAGTCTAATCGATCTATCATGGCAAAGCCTCTGTCTGCGGAGAGGGTCGTGGTGGATCGATCAGTGGCTCTGATTTCTCTGTCTGCGAGGGACTGTACACAGGGGTTGCTTTTGGAGATTGTTTTCATCGTGGCTGCCCTTAGTTTTCTTCTCGTTATGTTGCATTTGATGCTGCCTGTGACTCTTTTCCTGCCAAACATGAAAATATAATTAATCAAATACTTTAATGCAAAAGTATCGTGATTCAGCACATGATTAGGAGCACGTATACGATGTGTTTTATGCGCAGATCAATGCTAGGAAGCAACACCAATATTTTATCATAGTCATTGATGGCTTTTCTCAATATGGTCACTACTATCTTATTTTGCATAAACTGTAAGTCCTTGATTGCTTTCAAAAATACAAAAATAAAGTAAAAATTAACAAAAGGGGTAAGATTAAAGTGTCGATATCAGAGAGAGAGAGAGAGAGAGAGAGAGACAGAGAGAGAGAGAGAGAGAGAGAGAGAGAGAGAGAGAGAGAGAGAGAGAGAGAGAGAGAGAGTGAAAGAGAGAGAGAGAGAGAGGGAGAGGTCCAAGATCTTTATACTGTTTCGTGAGAAAGTTGTCATCTGTAAGTATTATGACCTACACATCATAGTAGAACAATGCATCTGAGAGGAGGAATATGACTCTTCTTTACATGGTCAGATTAATAATGGCTTATGTCAACCTACCATTAACCTTTAGGGGTGATTCTATTATGAAAGTTGTCTATATTCAAAACAAAATCCCATCTAAGTTGGTGCCTAAAACTCTATATAGACTTTGGCACAGATGGAAACCCACTCTTAGTGATATAAGACTTTGCGTCTCCCTAGGATACTCATTACTTCATGCCCTTAACAAGAGTAGGCTAGACAAGTGAATAGTTGAGATTATATTCATTTGTTGTCCATCATAGTCAAATGATTACTTTTATTGAGTTAAATCTCGCAAGGTTGCTTTTATTGAAGTTAACTACCCCAACAGGACCAAGGATCAATACATAGTTTTTTGAGATTCCAGGCTTTTGTGGAGAGACTAAGAGCTTACCTACTCCAGATACCGAGATAAAAGCTCCTAACGGGGACCAAGATAGTGAGAGTATTCTAGATCTGAGTCTCATATGAGATCGTATGGTAGAATTTATCGTGGATTTTTTAAGATTGAAGATGAATTCTTCTCGTGCCTTGTGAGGAATGACGATGAACCTGAATCTTATCAAGCATCCATCATGTCTCCTAACTTTATCAATTGGACGGTTACTATGGACGAGAAAATCTAGTTGATGAAGGGAAATTAGGTTTCAGACTTATTAGATTTACCACATAGTTGTAAAGCCGTTGAAAATACATGGGTAGTTAAAATTAAAAGAAATGCAAATGTTTTTGTGGACAATAAGGCTCGTTTAGTTGCCAAATGATTCAATCAAGTTGAGGGATTGATTAAGAGGAGAGGTTTTCGCCCGTAGCTACTTCTCCTCGATTCATATGATTTTGGCAATTGTAGCATGCATGGACTTCGAGTTACAACATATAGATCTCAAGATTGGTGTTTTAAATGACGATTTAGAGGAAAACGTTTATATGCAGCAACCCATTTATTTATGTTGATAAGAGTTAGCAAATGAAAGTTTGCAAACTCTAGAAATCCTTTATGGTCTAAAGCAATCCTCTTGAAACCTATACATTATTTGCTTTTCATATGAGGGAAAAGATCATTGTGTTTATGTAAATCAATATAGAAATATTTCATGAGCTTGTCCTTATATGTGCATGATATTCTTTTGGCTAGCAAAGACATGATAATGTTATCATCAATAAAAAATTGGTTGTATTTTTTTGCTCCACGATGTCCATATCGGGAGTCGAACAAGAAGTCTCTCCAACAAAGGGGTGACATGAAGTAAGACTTGGACAAGAGCCCTTTGGTGATTAGTACAATTTATAAACAATAGCGACCTTGAGGGAAAGTAATAGTGACGTTGTAGGTTCTCGATGGCAGATTTGACATTTAAAAAAAAAACAACAGATCAAAAGCTGTTGGAAGATATCTCTTTTGCGTTAAATTAGTTGTACATGATCACCTCTTAACCAAAACATATTATGTGGATTAAATATAAACTGAAACTTTAGTCTAGACCTATTGTAAGTACATACTATTCTAAATAGTATGTAGTAGTTAGGGGTGCAACTTGGGTAGGGGTTGGTTCTGGTTTGAGCCAGCCCAAACCGAACTGAACTAGTTCGGTTTTGCCATATTGAAACTCGAACCAACTCAACTTGGGCATAGACCCGAACCAACCCAACCCACACTATGGTCGGGTCGGTTCGGGTCGTTCTCGAGTCGGTAGTTGGTCTAAAAAAATAATGGCCATGGCTATTTTACTGGTGAGATGAGGTCCATATTGGGCTTTGGGCTTTAACAACCTGTTGAGTTCTCTTTGTAGTTGGTTCAACGTTAGCAAACAACTAACCGTACTCGTTTGCTAATATGTTGTAGCCCAAAAGTCCAAGCCCGTGACATATATAAGAGTTTGATTCTCGGGTAGGGTCAGGTCTACCCGAGCCCTAATAAGGAACCGACCCATACTTAGTCGGGGCCACAAAACTTAGAACCGAATCAACCCATTTGGTCAAAACATCCAAACCCACCCTACTCGATTTTACCCGACCCAAGTTGCACACCCGGTAGTAGTATTTTTTTGGTAACCAGATTGCACTAAAGTGTCAAAGGATTACAATTCCATTAACGGTCATACACCCAAACCATATAACAATAGGGACTGTAGTCGCACTGAGCTCGCTGCATCACATCAGATAAAAAATCTGAATGCCAAACCATAGCGGACCTGAAAGCCCGAGCAAAACCTGCGAGCCAATCTGCCACTGAATTTTCTTCCCGATATATGTATGAGCATCGAACTTTTGGAAATATTTGGAGGAGCTGCTTGTAGTCATCTAAGATCAGCGACGTTCTTGATTCCTTCGTCAATTGGGAGAGAATAGATTGAGTCTCCTTCGATCCATAAGGCAGCCCCTAGGAAAAGGGTAGAAGCTATGAGAAGGCCTGTCTATAATCCCCTTGATTCCGCCACCTGCACTGAAGATGCAAAGAAACTTAGATAGCAGCTAGCTATAGGAATCCCTTTGTGATCCCGAATGACAAACCCTGCACCCGCCAACTGGTAGTAGTATTCTACGTGTCAAAAAAAAAAAACAAAAAAAAGCATACACTATTAACCTAAATACCTAATTACCCCTACCTTTTACTGAAAGCACCCGACAGGCATCACGTGATGCATGATGTATGGCGACTGATGAGACCCCACGTGGTGAATGTGGTCCACACACAAACGCCTGACAGCCTCCTCGAATCTGACGGACCTCGTGTCCGGCTCACCAGCGGGTGTGCGCCCCACCGCGACAGGGGAGCGGTAGACTCCGCACGCGCTTCCCGTGTTTTGCATCATCATCAGCCCGAAAACCAGCGGCTGTGATCCCAACATCAGACCCATCTCCTCTCCCACCTCCGTCTAGGGTTAGGGCTCCTCGTCGCCGCCGGACACCGTCTCAATGTTCGCGAGGATGTCGGATCCAAATCCACAGGAGCGCCAGGTTTACGGCCACGAGGCCGCGTCCGGCGACCACGCGGCGCGCGAGGAGCAGCACGCCCCCGCGCCGAGCGACGGCGCTCGCCGCGGCCTGGGGGGTGGGACCGTGGACGCGGCGGAGACGTCCGGCGGGGAGGCGGATCATGATAACATCGCGGAGGCCGTGGACGCGGCCTTGCCCCTGATGAGCGTGAACTCGAACCAGCTCACGCTGTTGTTTCAGGGCGAGGTGTATGTATTCGACTCTGTCACGCCCGATAAGGTCCGCTTTCTCTCCCCATTTCGAGGTTTCATTTGGTGGGGTGCTGTTTTCTGATCTGTCTGTGTCTTGTTCCAATCCGTTTAAATCTATCTATCGATGCCATCTTTTTACCTTTTCTCGAAATGAAATTCTTTCGGAGTGCTTATTATTATTATTAATTTTTTGATTAGGGCATCTGAGTAAATTCTTTACTTAGATTTGAATCCAAGTAAAATCGCCTAAGAAATTGTTCGAGCCCTTTACTCAGACTTGTACCAAACTGAGTTTTACTCAATTTTTCACCAAATTGGGGGAGACTCAAATCACATACCAAATTCTAATGGTCATCCTCCCAGGGCCTTCCTATTTACAAACGTGCCATACAATTTTGAGTTTTACTCAAATTTGAGTAAAAAGTCTGAGTAAAAGGGCTGGAGTGCTTGTATCATATTGGGTTTTACTCAAATTAGAGTAAGGACTGGAGTACTCAGGACCATATTGAGTTTTTACTCAAATTTTTACTTAGATTTGAGTAAGTGCTGGGGATGCTCTTTCGATCCAATTGGTTTATATTGATAACCACTTCGAGGTGACTATTTAATTTTTAATATTTTAAGAGAGAGAGAGAGTGTGTTTTCATTCTTAAATCAAACAACATAAATATAATAAATATACACCAGCTGAAGTTTTAGGAAGTAAAAGGGCTGGAGTGCTTGTATCATATTGGGTTTTACTCAAATTTGAGTAAGGATTGGAGTACTCAAGACCAGATTGAGTTTTTACTCAAATTTTTACTTAGATTTGAGTAAGTGTTGGGGATGCTCTTTCGATCCAATTGGTTCGTACTGATAACCACTTCGAGGTGACTATTTATTTTTTAATATTTTAAGAGAGACAGAGAGAGAGAGTAGGTGTTTTCATTCTTAAATCAAACAACATAAATATAATAAATATACACCAGCTGAAGTTTTAGGAAGAGAAATTAGGTTTTGGGAGATGAATATCGGTGACTATTTTTCCTAAGCATGTATTTAATGATCATCTGTTCAAATTCAATGGCTCACAACAATGCAGTGCGATTGAAGAAGGATAAACAATGGAGTCCATTAGCTAATCAATCCAGGTTGGATTACAGCCTGTTTGGTCATGTGAGTTGGAGCCGACACGTACCAACTCACACGCGTTCAACTTTTTTGTCTTGTTTGGTTCCGTGTAGGTTTCAAAACCGCATCTGTTGGAACTCCTCATGACATGGCTGTTATGTAGAAAAATAGTGAGTTGGAACACAACTTTTTGGTATGTTTCCAACTCATGCAGTTTGAGCTGGTAATCTCCCCTCTTTTGAATCGATCTCTGCCCGTGTTGCTTACTGTCTCTTGCATTTCGTCGGGTTTAGGGTTTGAGCGTCCCATTCCAAGGCCTCCCCTTCGCCTTGGGTGTCTACTGTTCCAGCTGTCCCTCCCCTTTGCTGTGGGTGTCGATTATTTCAACCTCCCCTCCCTTCCCATTCGTCTTGGTTTGTTGTTTCTCATATGCTCACAGGCATGGATCATCTCCCTTGTTGATGTATTTAAGATTTTGGTTTGATTCATACAGAATTTCGAACGGTTTCCCTTTTAATGATAACTAGTAGTGAGCCCGTGCAATGCATGAAAATAATACTAAAAAAATAATTATAATGAATAAGATAAAAAATTTAATTTGCAGGGAACTATAAGATGGAAGCTAGTTTGCGTGAAACCCAGGCCGTTAATGCCTGTCCGTCGCCACCAACACCACCGTTCATCCACAACCAACCGCCACTTTACGTTTAGGTGCGAACCTTGCTCGCATTGGCTGTTGTTGCCACCAACATATGTTGCGTGGGGTGTAAGTTGATTGTCTATTAAAAATTCAAGAACTATTAAATTATGATATTACCTTTCTTTCTTTCTTTCACTTTCATCGATTTTCTTTGAGTTATATTAAATGCTTGTTTGACTTTTTAATATATATGATCCTATATGGAGTCATAACGGATTAACGGATCATCTAAGAGGTGTTTATGAATCAATAACATAGATTTAGTGGCAACCATGTGTTTACCTTGCTTACATACTGCAAGTAATTATCAATTAATTAAAAAAAATCACTTATTAACATCATGTCTATATGGACTGAGAATGTGCATTGGTTGAAAAAGAGAAATGCATAAATGGAAAATAGTTGGACAACTCTAGGCTTGAAGCTGCATCAATATGCACCTTTATAAATATTGTGAGAAGAACTAGGCACTTTAGAAAGTTGTGGCTTGAAGAACTCCTGCGTCCATCTCTCCTCGCTACATCGAGCTTTATATCCCGGTGCTACAAAACAATTGATAAAAAACCACCAAAAAACAATGAATTAATAACAAAGATTTATTGGCAATTTTATATAGAAAAAAGCTACCCAGACACCAAAACTATTATTTGGGGTGCCTAAAATGTTCAGATGGGGAACTATAGAGATCGTTGTGGCCATTTTTGTTGGCTAAAAATTTATATGTTGAACAATAGATGTATTGAAACCATACTGACATTCCCCCCCCCCCCCCAATAAAAATAAAAATAAAAAATTTGTAGAGACAACCTATTATTTGGTCACATAAAATTGATAGATGGGGAACTATAAAAATTGATGCTGTCATTTTGGTCGCCTAAAAATTTAGATGCGGAACTTTATAGAAGGGACATTGAAACAAAAATGAAAAATAGAAAACATATGATCCATTTCAGTCAGGAAAAAAGCAATATTAGTAAATAGGTTATACCTTCGACACTAATTTTCTTCGAGGCTTTGCTATGGCATGATCAATGATCATCCTCTTTGATATTTATAGGCATCCGATTATTGCTCTCCTAGCTGTAAAAAAGAGAGTTGAACAATTGCAGATCACTTGTTGGGAGATGAAAAAGGAACAACCGTTTTTGGATCCATCTTCAATATCCCAAGCACCGGCCGGAACGCATGAGGAGATCGAGACGGTGTCTTTGAACTTCTAATGGGCACAGCTGTTACCCATCAAATCTTGATCAAATAGCTACAATCATGCAACGGTATTTGTGTTAATACATGTGATTTCCATATTTCGGGGTCTGCCTTTCATCAGATAGCTGTACCCACGGCTTGGATCATTATGTCGTTATTAAATAAGGGGAAACATGCAATTTTTCAGGCGAAAGGGGATGTGGCTAGCTATGCATAGGATAGATATTACACAGAGAAAATTTTCAATGGGATTTGAACCAATGCTTGGTTTTAAATAGGATTTGAATGCCTGGCACATAAAGTGATATTATGAAAGAGAAAGAGACACATTCGCACATAGGATAAAAGATTGGGGCTCTTTAAAATGGGTCGACGTGTCACAACAGGGGAGAGAGGGCTCCATTTTACTATTATAATATTAGATGGATTTGTTCTTTGAGGGGATTATGGAGCCTCCCCTTCCCTGATTGCTAGGGTTTTCGACCCTACAATTTTTTAGGGTTTACAATTTATAATAATTTTGTAGGGGGGTTGAGGGGTTTATCGACCCTCCACTCTCTTGATTTCTATGGATGTATGTGGAACCCCTATTTTTAATGCATTTCGAGATCTAAAGTTCTATATGATAGTTCTAAAATTTAACAGTTATATATGTGAAGTTTTTATAGGCAACAATTTAAATTTGATGGTTCTTTGTTGATGCATGTAAGATCTAGAGTTCTCTGTGACTTTTTTTTGTTTATGCATGGTAGATCTATGTATATGATAGTTTTGTATCGGTTTTGATATACAATAATTCCAATTTGACAGTTCTTTGTTAATGAATGTGAAGTCAAGGGTTCTAACCTGACAATTCTATATCGGTAGTTTTAATATATGACAGTTCTTTGTTATATGCATGTAAGAGTTACGGTTCTATATGATATTACTAATTTGTAGCATATATAAGATCTAGGGGATGATAGTTATATATGGGCCA
Source organism: Chamaelirium japonicum (assembly GCA_947650365.1). Classification (NCBI taxonomy): domain Eukaryota; kingdom Viridiplantae; phylum Streptophyta; class Magnoliopsida; order Liliales; family Melanthiaceae; genus Chamaelirium; species Chamaelirium japonicum. Next base: position 90,422,846 of record OX393550.1, read on the forward strand.
AACTTTGTCTAATTTGTGTTATATATAAGATCTGTGGCGACGCTGATTATATATTAGCCGATTTTGTTATATATAAGAACTATTTTTATAAGCCTAGATCTCACATGCATAAACAAAGAACTGTCAATTGGCCTTGAGAATGTCCACTTCATTGCTCTTGATGATGTTTACTTGCGCGTCGAATGGTTGGAGTGCTGCTTTCTTAAGCTTTCAAGTGCAGAAGGATCAAGTGGTCAAAGTGGGGTGTAGTCCTGGTCTGCTGATTACGAACCCAACTTCTCTAATTGATGGGTCATTTGCTCTTGGTGGTGGTGGTGTAGTTGATGCACAAAAAACTATTATTTTCTTGTATATTTCGGACATTAGTTATTGAAATGTCAACCTTGAACTCATCATTTATAGCTTTCGCGAGTTGATTCAAACTAGTTGTCTTGAATGTTTTTTCTCCCTTCATCCAGTTTTGAGCTTGCTTTGCAAGAAACTTGCAGAGATCTCATCGAAGATAGTTTGATGTACTCATCTGACGAAAAACAAACTGTATTAAGGAAGTGTTTGAAATACATAATGATTGTTTTCCTGGACCTTTCGAATAGAGTTACAAGTGTGATGGCCCGGGAGTGATGACCAAGTTTATAGAGGCCCATTGCAACTTGTTACTCAACACTCATGGGCAAAGTTTCAACCAGAAGACTTCTCTCCTTTGTTAATTTCAAAAAAAATTGTTTCCTTATTTAAGCGGGTTACACAATGACACATAAACTAAGATCCATCGACAACATCTTTTGTAAACCAACGACCTTTTCTTATTGCGATAAGGTGCACCACTAGAGGTTGTCTACATTGCTTGTGTCTACGTTGGTTCATGAAAATACACATGACACCAATTAACGCGAATAATGAAGTCAAAGTTACCATGACACGATCAAATCTTATCTATGATCCATCTACACATAATAATAAACAAATAAAATATAACTATATATAACAACTTCCTACATAAGAACTGTCATATATGAGAACCTCATTATCTTTGTATTTGTAAAAGATTAGCGGGCATAGATGTATATTAATCATGTCCAAGACTCAGTTTTACATTCTTATTACATATCAAGGCTCGATGGCAACATGTTGACATTAGACCATCCAAGGCTGTCGTCTAATCCTTCTAATTCACAACTATCAAACATAGGGCAATTCATCATCGCCAATTGTAGTTCTTTGTTTATGCATGTGAGATCTGAAGTTCTATATGACATTTCTTATATATATAACGAAATTAGGCTCATATATAATCATCGCCCCAAATCTTATATGTAACAAAAAATAGACAAAATTGGGCCCATTTATAATCATCTTCGTTCAATATCTTATGTATGACACAAATTAGCACTGTCATATAGAATCCTATATCTCACGTGCATATAAACAAAGAACTATCATATATTAAAACTGCAGATGTAGAATTGTCAAGTTAGAATCCTAGACCTCGCATTCATCAACAAAGAACTGCCAAATTAGAACTGTAGATATCAAAACTGATATAGAACTGTTGATATCAAAACTGATATAGAACTGTCATATAGAATCCTAGAGAGCGTTCGCTTATGGAGCCTCCCCTCCCCTGTCATGTAGAGAGCGTTCATGGCTCGAGAGTCGAGACATTATCACGTTCATTGACAATCGTCTAGCTTCCTCACCTAATCATCTAGTCCATTGTTTCTAACCGCTCCATCATTTGTCCTCTGAGTTCTAGTGCAGATTTTGCACTAGATTGATTTCCTTTACATCAAACTTATTCATCTAGGCGTCTAACCTTATTCCTGTGATTCACCCTCCCACCTACCATCACTTCTTCTCTATTTGGGTGACAACGACATGATTCCGGCACAATTGGGGTATTTTCGAGGTACATCTTCATTGAAGATTGTCAGCCCAAGCGACATCTCTATTTGGTGAGAATCATCCAATGGGCACTTGCAAATATTTTTCCATGGTTATTGTGCTTTGTTTAATGAATTATTGCTTTTAAATTCAGCTTTGAGCCTTTGAGTTGATCTTATCGAACTTGCATGAATCTTTGGTGGTTATCGGTATCATATGCCATCAGTGCTATGCTCTTGATCATTAATATGAATACTATTTAGAGATAGCCTGTTTTAAAGATTAATTAGTGAATTGATATTTGTGCTCATGAACCTCTATTAGAATAGTTTTTAATAATTCACATGATAATTTAGATTCACATCAGGGCAGTCTATGCCAGTTGGTATCAGAGCGCACTTGTCGTTGTGTTCTTACTTAGCAGTCGGCCTTCTTGCGTTAGTTTTATATCATTTGCATGCTTGCTGCCCTCTTTGCTTAAGTGTCATTATTTTACATGCTTGAAGTGCAGATAGGCATTAGTACTCATGAAATCGCATATCCATATTGTTATACCCATCCCCACATATTTTATATATCTTGCATCAACCCGGCACAAGGAAAAGGCCACACATCAATAGAGGTTCCCCATACGGGCCATACCCTATCAACCTTTCCGTAAATAAGAATTTACGGGTAGTCCCCATGATTGAACAATCAAATAGAGGTTCCCCATCCCGTACTTGGCAAGATGCTCTTCAGTGTCACAAGCAAATATGGAACGCCTCCACGCCCAGTTAGACACACCCACACTTGCTTTGGCCAATCCCCAAAACCAAAATAGGTAGCACCATAAGAGAAGCCACCGAAAGACCCCTACCACTAGTGCTGGTAGTGTAGAGTTTGCTAGTGAGAGTGTCGAGTTGTCAAGACAAGTTTGATGGCACGAGGAGCGTCATGAAAAACTTGATAGGAATGAGCAAAACCATAAAACATGGGACCAGGGGATAAAGATTGATGTGACAAACTTTGACAGGAAGATGGACCCTGAGGAGTTTTTGGATTGGGGCTAACAGGATAGACCAATATTTTGCATGGAAAGACATACTGGTTGACAATAGAGTGAAATTTGTAAGTCTAAAACTTAAAGACCATGCACTAGTTTGGTGGAAGCAATTACAAGCTTTGAGGGTTAGAAAGAGAAATCAAAAGATCACAACTTGGGGACATATGAATGCAAAGATTGAAGAAAAATTTCCTCCCAGTGATTTTAAGCAAAGCGTCTTTCAGAAGTTCAAAAACTTGAGGCAAGACAACAAGTCAGTAGATGAGTACACCCAGGAGCTCGACCACCTACAAGCTCAGAATGATTTTCAGGAGGATAAAGAACAGAGCGTGGCGAGATATGTGAATAACCTTTGTTACCAAATTCAAGAAGTAGTATCCCTACATGACCTATATCGAGTCAATGATGCTTATCGTAGGGCTAAGAAATTTGAAGCAATCCAACTACAATTCATAACTCTGCGTTTCGAAACACTAGTGATCCTTCAAAATCTAAATCCAAACCAACAATATCCCACCAGGAATCTACTTATAGGCACAAATCCTATCCAAACTTGGGGTAATCTGGGAAACAATGGAAAAGGTGTACTTGACACGAATCCCAGTACAATGAAATACTTCAAGTGTAATCAACTAGGACACAAATCTGCCAATTATCCCAAACGGAATTTTAATCCTAAAGCAAATCTGATAGATCACACTGAGAATGAGGAAAACGTCGAAGGTGATGAAGAAGATGACACCAATCCTTTGGCGGTAGTGATTGAGGGAGATACAAAGGCGATCTCTATGTTGGGGTTACAGATAGATAACAATGACCCTTGTCAACTATACGAGAAACCAGCGGCATACAATTTTTCACACATTGGTCCTCGTTGAGGATAGACAGTTATGTATCGTGGTATATAAGGGATGTATTGATAACTTTGTCACTGTTGGCATTGTTAACGTGTTAGGATTGAAAATTGAGCCCCTAGATCTTACCTACCAAGTGACATGGATACAAGATGGAGAAGGAATTCCAGTCACCCAACGTTCTCTTCAAGCGCTCTCGATTGACATAAAATACCAAGACGAGTTATGGTGGATACTTATCCCTTTGAATATGGGTGACATCCTGTTTGGTCGCCTGTGGCAATTTGATCGTAACACCCAACACCACGGGATGTTCAACACCTACTATTTTGTTAAGGATGGAAAGTCATTAATATTGTAGCCCCAAGACTTAAAATATTTTGAGTCACAGGGAACCCATTATCTGATCTAGTGTTATAAAAAATGTGCTAAAGCGCATACCTAGGCCCAAGGCGCACTTGGAGTGCTCGAGTAAGGCGAGGCGCCTAAGGCACGTGCGTTAGGCCTAAGCCCAGAGCGTGTGAGCATGCTGGTTTCAAATTTCGGCTGAAATTACGAAATTTCAGTGAAATATTTTGGTTTCGGTCAGGACCGAAACGAAATGAGGGTCGAAACTAGGGGGGCTGGCCATTTCGGTCAGTTTTGATAATTTTGGTCAATTTTGGTTTCGGTTTTTGGAACTGGAACTATAAATTTCGATCAATTTCGGTCTATTTCTATCAATTTCAGTTTCGAAATTGGAACTATAATTTTGCCTATTTCGGTCAATTTTGGTCGAAATTTTCAAATTTCGGTTTAGGCTTGGATCGAAACTCGACACGAAACCGGAATTTAAAACCTTGCGCATGAGGTGGGGGCTTTTGTTCTCTCGCATGTGGTGGGACCTTTTTTTTGAAGGAAGTGGTGGGGCTTTAACTACGGCTGTTGTACCAAAAAAAAAACCCTAAAACATGTGCCTCCCATCTCCCTCACAACTTCCTTTTGAAGGACGACTCTCCTCACTAGCATGTGCCAGCACTCTTCGCCCTCTCCAGGTGCTTCCGCCACCGCTCTCCACTTTTCCAGGTACTCCGCTGCCCCAGCCTCCAAGTACTTCTTTTTCTTTTTCTTTGGTCTGTTTTTTTTTCTTTGTTTTCCATGTTTTTTTTCTTCATGATTTTCTTGGTGATGTGGATGATGTTTAGCAATGACATACTATTATGTTTCAAAATACTAAAGTATCGGTGTTTATTAGATGTTTTATGCTTTGGATGAATTTTTTATATTTAGTTCTTGGAATGTTGAATTATGAATGCTTTATGATTTTTGGAATTCTTGAAATATTTCCCTATGTTATGGTTTTTTAATATCCTTTGCCTTCGTTTGAAACTTGTACTTTTATGGCTTTGCCTATGTTGACAAATTTTTCTATACTGAAAATTTTGCTTGTTTTTTGGCAATGTGCCCCTCGCTTCGATGAAGCCCGCACTTCGCCTCGTGCCTAGGCCCTAGGAGGCCTTTGTGCCTCAATGCGCTTTTCTCCTTAAATAACACTGATCTGATCATCTATCCCCCTCCCTAGACCATGTAAGTTCTTCATTGTACCCTGGGTAGACAACTCCAATGATTTTACTTGTCGTTCATTGAATGTTGGCATGGATCACACTGCATTTTAAATTCCATTGCATGCTTATCTCATATAGAATATATAGGCAATCATAGTCACAAAAAACTCCGACCTATTGAAAAAGTCGTGTTTTCAACTTGAACTTGACATAAGCCGTAAAATTACCGATTTTTACATCGACTTATTCAAGTTACTAGAATATTCGACTTTTACTACGACTTTATCAATAAGTTGTGATTTAATCGATGATTTTGGTGACAATAAATCTTTTAAGAAAATGAAGAGAACATAATAGTAGAGAATGATGCAAATTTGGAATTTGATGCTTTTAATGAGTTGATGAATTGTAACTAGGATTCATAGAAAATTTATATTTTGATCAATGACTTTCGAACATATTAAGTTTGTAATTCTTATGTTGGTATGATATTCCACCGATATTTATGTGGTTTTGTTAATAAATCTTAATTGGGATGTGGATGTTATTCTTATTGATGGCTTGTTGCCTTGTATTATTATGTTATATTTATGAATTTTGAATGTCTTATTTATTTAAACATAGCCCAAAAAGTTACAATCAACTTTTGATATATAAAACAACTATATATATTCCTGAGGTTTTCGATTTTTTTCCTACTTTTTGATTTTTTTCAAACTCCGTGCATATCGATTAAATCCCGAACCCGATCTTTTCCATTTTTTATTATGAACTTTCCGATTTTTGCCAATTTTTTTCCGATCTTTACACGAGCCGAATTATTGTCGAACCCGAACTTGGTGACTATGTTAGGTAATCAATACATCCATGACATCACAAGGACATACACGAATGCCATTCTTAAACAGTTTTTAAATTATTTCGTAATGGTTTGTGTTTAACTTGAGACTAAGCTTGAATCCCAAAAGGCAAGCCTTCTCTTTTGTGGATTCATCCTAATGTGATTAGCTATATCTATGCAATATTTATCAAGTTCATTTGACCTGAATTTAGTTGCAATAATACACTAAAACATTGCATGAGAACTTCTTTCAAATATGCTTATCAATCCCCTTGCTTTGAACCATAGTTACCAAATTGGGCGTTTTTTTTTATAAAAAAGCGTATAAAACGCGTATCGATCCAAAGTCATAGCAAATAGGAATAAAACTCGTTTTTTTTGAAAAAAACGTCTGTATGTGTTTAAAACGCGTATAAAACGCGTCGGGTTTGTTTCGGACTATGATATGGGGGACACCTCTAATTGAGCCCTCGGAGCCGTGTCAACCCGTGTCAACACGGATTCCTGTGTCCACCCGTGTCGACACGGCATGATACCATTGCTCCATGTTATTAAACATAATGTTGCGAGTCTCTTCCTTCTCCAATTGGGTGAACAGAGGAAAATGGTAGACTGTGTAGAAGTCGAATTCCGAAGGGATAGTTATTTTTAATTTATATCAATTTCATAATTTTGTTGGTGTGTGTGTGTATATATATATATATATATATATATATATATATATATATATATATATATATATATATATATACCCACGTGTCTCCTTATCCATCTTTTATGATGTTGCCGTGCCCGACTCCCGTGTCTGTGTCGACACTCGACACCCGTGTCTGTGTCTACAGATCATAGGTTCCGGACTTCCGGGTTTAAATTGGGTTCGAGTTTTATTTTGTTCATGCTTAATAAACGCATATACTATATGTTTTGAACTTTTGATTACTTAATGTTGGAAAATGACATATATTCATACTTGGTATAATTTTTAAGATTGTTTTTTGTTTTTTCCGATATTTTCCCGTTTTTTTTCGTTTTTTTCCCTTGTCGTTTTTTTTTTCCCATTTTCCGACTTGGTAACTATGCTTTGAACTGCACTTATTTTATTGGCCTCTTTTTAATATCTTGGATTGCGTGGACAATGATGATTTCATGATGATATCTAATGTACATAGAAAAGTGCTAGTAATAGCTTGCAGGTATCCTTCCTTTTTGCCCCAGTAGCATGAGTTTCCCGACATTCCACCCAGAAGAAGAGTACATGACCAGTACCGTGGACGGTGGAGGAGGCAACTTCCTCAGGATGTGCTTTGACGGTTGATCAAGACTTCAGGATCTTCTGGAGCAATAGCATTCTCACCTACAGGGGTCGACTACAGGATCCTCCTCGACAGGAGTCGAGTTTTCTCAATGGTGGAGAAAGATGTAGACGGGCCAGCGTCTACCTCGAGTGGATGAACTTTATTTATATTTTATAGCACCATACTCGTCTTATGCTTTCCATCGCAAATTTATATTTTGTAGCGAGGGTTGTTCGCACCATTATGTTAGTGTGCTAACTCAAGACTCTTCTAGTTGGTTTATAATGAAACAAGCAAGCGTCGTTGGATGCTCTCGTTCGAAGGATGGGATTAAAGGGCTTTTAAGTCGTGAACAAAGGCAAGGATCTTGTGACTTAAAGTAGGCATCAACATGGGGGGGGAGCCCCCAGGAAGCTAGATATTAGCTGATGCACCCCTCTCCCTTTATTTTCTACGTGAAAGTCCCCAACGAGATTCTTTTTCTAGTGGCCTTTTGTCCCTTTCCTCTTTCCACGTAGAACCCCACTTCGTGAAGCATGTCTGTGTTTCACACGAATTCCTCTTCCCTTTTGTGCATGGATAATGACTCCTCTTTTATCCCTTCGTTACTATTTGATGTTTCCAAAAGTGGTTGCCCTTATTGTATAAAAGAGAGGATGAAACCGTAGTGATTGATCAGATTTGGAGATTAAAAAAAAACCATGTGGAGAGTGTTCGTGGCTCGAGACGTTATCATCTTCATTGACAATCGACTAGCCTCGTCACCTATTCTTCTAGTCCATCATTTCTAACCTCTCCACCACATCTCCTCAGAGTTGTAGTGCAAATTTTGCACTAAATTCACTTCCTTTTCATCAAACCTTATTCATCTAAACTTCTCACCTTATTCCTCTAATCCACCCTCCCACCTACCATCACTTCTTTATTTGGCCGACAACGATGCGATTCCGGCACTATTGGGGTATTTTTTGGGTGTCATCTTCATTGGAGATCATCATCCCAAGCGGTAGACTTTCTTTTCGCGTTTTGATCTCTAGTTTGTGGAGGCATATATCATTGTTTGGTGAGTTTCCCCTATGCTGCACTGAAATTCGAGCACCTCTATTTTGAGATCCGGGTTGGTTCTATCCCTTCTATCCTCATCTTTTAATGCATCTATTTGGTGAGAATCATCCGGCTAGCATTTGCAAGCATTTTTTCCATGGTTATTGTGCTCTGTTTGATGAATTAATGCTTTTAAATTCAGCTTTGATTTGATTTTATAGAACTTGCATGAATCTTTGTTGGTTATCAATATCATATGCCATAATTGCTATGCTCTTGATTATTAATATGAATATTATTTAGAGAGAGCTTGTTTTAAAATTTATCGCTGAATTGATATTTGTGCTCATGAACCTTTGTTAGAATAATTTTTAAATCATTCACATGTTAGTTCAGATTCGCATTTGGGCCGTCTATCTCAATCCACCTGATGCAATACGATGCAGGTGAGCAGGAGATCAGCAATTTAATTGTACCAGCAATGCTCACTTTAAATTAATAACACCAGACAGGAACCAGTGTTCAGACAATCGCAGGAATGATGGGTTTCGCAAGCTACTACTAGCACCCTACAACTCTATCCGGTATCAAGAAATAAAATAAATACTGCTTAAATTACCAGGCACAGGTCCGCCCCGCAATATCAAGTACTAGTAGATTAACAGGCAGGGAAAATGACACACAACCTCTTAACAGTGGGCAGCGATGAGCAGTTTATAATGTACTAGAGATTCAATTGGTGAAACACGACAGTACCTGATCGAGTAGGGGAGATCTTACTGAGGAGGTGATGATCGCGCGTGAACGTTCTCTGGAGTCGGCAGGACTTCCGGGTGAGGCGGTGGTGGTGCTGGGCCCTCCGGGGCTTCGCTCGTCACCGGGGGAGGATTTGCAAGCAGGTGGAGGCAAACGATGTTCCGATGTACCAGGGCGTCCGGGTGCCAGCGACGATGCCACTCGCTGATGCCGAGGTGGGCCTCAGCGTCACAAACCACGGTGTAGGTAATGCGTTCCACGTACTCCTCCACGCTCTCTCCTTCCGAAAATTGAAAGTCGAGGAAGGGGGAGTTGATGTCGAGGTACCCGTCTTCGTCTTCGATCATTCTATGGTCCACGTCGGGGTCCGCCATGCGAACATACCGGGATTGTGAGGGGAGGGTGGATAGGGGATGGCTTGGGTAGGTTGGTGGGGTAGGGTACTGGGTCGGGTCGGGTTAGGTCGGGGCGGGTCTGGGATCGGGTCAAGGGGTTAGGGTCGGGTTGGGTTACGGTGGAAAGGGGGAAGGGGGGGAATGGTGTGGGGCTGGGTCGCAGCAGAGCAGGAGAGGAAGGGGAGGGGCGGCGCCGGGATTGGAGGCGGCGCGGGAGCAAGGAGGAAGGGGGGGTCGGGCGCGGCGCGGATCGGCAGGGCCACGGGACGGGGTGGCGCGGGCGCGAGCCCGGGCGTGGGCCGGCAGGGACACGGGGAGGGGCGCGGGTGGGGGTCGGCAAGGAGAGGGGATGCCGGGGCTGGGCGCGGGAGAGGAGGGGGGGATCGGGCCTGAGGCAGAGAGGGGAAGGGAGAGGGAGAGGGAGGGGAGCGATCGCAGGGGAGGGAAGGGGCGTGGGGTCGGGTGTCGCACACAGGAAAGGAAAGGACGAGGGTGAGGGGATGACGGTTGTACGGGATAGGGGGGGGGGGTTGGCTAGGGTTTAGAAAGGGGTAAACTTCGGTTAGGGTTTCACACTCCCAGCACGAACCTAGGGCTTCACACACCTAGGGTTTGGGGTCGGGTTTCACACGCCTCACCCTGTTGTCGCTCAACACAAAGTGGAGAAACATTTTCTTATTTCATTATTCAGTACCAACATAAGAAAACAGGGGGGCCTTTATATAGGCTTACAACGACTGGTCCACACGGCCAAACGGCGAGGTGGGACTAAACACAAGCGCCAAAAGAAATCAAAGACAAACATAACACAACTGGTCACAGCCACAAACTAAGCTGGCGCCTCCTGTGCTGGTACACCCGCCACGGGCGCGATTCAGTACTGATGTCCGCATCACCACCAAGAGAACCTTGATACAAACTTCCTGTCCTTAATTTACTCGATAATAAGTTCCTGCTTTGAAATTTGTATTACTGGTCTCTGATTTATTTGTGCTGCAGTGAATGCGATTCCCTATATCAAAACTTTTAATCTAATTTTTTTCTACCCTTTTTGTTAAGACTCTTTCATAGTCTAAGCAATAAACATATCGTGCCAGGTATAAGCACATTAACTTGGAGTGTATGCCAAATTCAATTCCTTGACTGCAATAACGTTTTGTCCTTGTGGTCATAACTCCTACGGCGATAGATTATGACTTGGATTCCTTGATACCATATTTATGTCTGTGGATCCAGTTATACTCAGAATTGATTATTCTAGTTTCTACATTATGTATTCGTAGTAACTTTGTTGCCACGTATTGGATTTTATCCTCTTTTCCTATAGCTATATTTTGTAAGGTCAACTCTTCATGGATCTTAGTGCTGCAGGTGCAGGCTGTGTTATTACTGTTGGGAGGGTGTGACGTGCCTACTGGTGTAGCTAGCATGGCATCACCCTGTCAACCAGATGACAAGGTATTTCCACATCACTCAATTGCATAATTATGATGCTGACTTTGTTTTTGTTCACTGTATTTAATTGCAATCTCAAACAGGGTTTGGATGATATACTAAGGCGAACAAATATTCCAGCAAAAAGGATTGCTTCACTGATTAGGTTCCGTGAAAAGAGGAAGGAGAGATGTTTTGACAAGAAAATCCGGTACAATGTCCGCAAGGAGGTTGCTCTCAGGTACTTAGAGTTGCATGTAGAGTTTAACCAGAAACACAAATTCTTTCAAACTGTACAGTTAATTATTACTGTTGTTTTATATCTAAACGACTCTTTTCACCCTCTTACCGAGACTATATTCCAATGCCAGGGGTTTGCCCCCCTTTTAAGCATTCCTTTTAAGCCTCGATGCATTAGTTGAATCCCAAGGTCTGAAAAGTCTAAGTATTCTTGCCAAATAACTGACGAATGGTACTGAAGCCTGAACTCTTATTCTTTGTATATACATCAGCACGTTTGGGATGCATCACAGCATGCATGGGTGTGTTATTGAAGCTTGCAGCTTAATTGGTGTTTATAACTATCACTATGTAGTTACATCACTCTGTTTTTGGTCCAAGTAAAAAATTATTTGTTCAACAAATAGGATGGGGCAAAGAGCCATAGTGAAGGACCTGTATTTGGTTTACTTTTGAATGAAATTTAAATATCCTATGCGTGCTTATGTCTTTGTTCCATTATTGGAGCAAATTCAAGTTTATTTCATGATGTTGTCGGCTCCAAAAAATTTCTTTCCTTTTTTATTAAAATCTGACGGTGGCAGTTGCATAGTACTTGAGTGTTTCGTAGGTGGTGTATGAGTGTTGTTAACTATAAGAGATAAAAACCTTAACCACATGTCAAAAATCATGACCTTTTTCTTCAGTGTGGTCAGTTTGGAAAAAGTGTTGGTTGAAGTCTTATTAGGAAATATAATTTGTGCTATGGGAAACAATCTTGGCCTGTGACTATGCAAGATAAGTTTATTATCCTTTTGGTCATTGATCCACCACAGGGAGAGCAATCTTAAACTGTTCATCCCTTAGTTTATGAATATAATTTGAAATTTTAGTTATTCTTGGATTGTTATGGCACATATATCAATTAGGAACGTCTGATTAGTCTCAAAAGAAATCAGTCTTGGATCTATGTTTTGATTGAATGATGACATGATGTTGCTTAGTTTAGAGATCAGTGCATATAGCCAGCCATTCTTAAGAAAATTAAATGTCAGATCGTATCTTCTAGTGTGTAAAATGAATGTAATTTTTGTTACAAATTACACTCCCAACACCTCTTCCTTTCACCTGCACTCCCTCTTTGGTCTTTAACGTTTTTTGAATGGATCACATAATATAAATACACCATCCCCATGTTCTATTCTTCAACATTTGTCGAAGAACACTTGGTGAATGCATTATTCTATAATGAGAAGCAATTAGGTTAGACCCATTCAATACGATTTATGCTTTAGAGCAAAGTTGAAATTAGTATTTGATGAAATCAATGTTGTCCTTGTGAATGTTGTTTCATTTTTGCTATTTGACTCATCAGTTTGTGCTGCAAAGATGAATGCAATTCCCTGTATTAAATCTTGTCGTCTAACCACGTTGTTTAGATTATTTCCTATTATGGGCTGCAGAGAGTTGCTCCCTAATTGCATGAGCTTAAAATGCATAACCAACATGGTAGGTCTTCCTACCCGCTAACTAGGCTTAGTTTCGAGGCATGCCCTCTCTTGCCAAGTTGCTCTGGTTAGATTTTCACCAATCTTAGACTATTTACTCCATCTTGATAGCTTGTTAGAAAGTCATTGTTTTTTTTTTGAGCGGATTGTCAGAAAATCATTGTTAATTTTCCCTATAGGTAACCCTTGGGCTAAGGCTTGAATGATGATGATGAAATTGTTGTTGTCTATTTGCTTGACATTATATTTACCATTCACATATGTATGTAAAGAATAAAACATATAATGCAACCACCAATCCGGTCAATATCGCTTATGTAGTTTGTCCGATCAGGGGGTCCAATCGCATTTGTGACCGCATATACGAGTTTTGGTTGCACAACTAAAGGTGTTTTTTTTTGTAAAATTTTGCACAGAAGACTAAAAAAGAAAAAAAAAGATTCAAGTACCTTCTAATTCGACTACATTCATAGAAATTGATTCTAATTCATAGAAATTTGGTGCGACCTAGGATGAGCAAGTGGTGATACCTGAATAATCTTTAAAGAGATTAATATCTAAGTTAAGTGACTATCCAGGGGTTTCACTGAAAATTTTCATTAAAAAATAATATTTTCACCCTTTTTATAAAACTGCAATATTTTCACACTGTTGAAATATTTCCACGAAATATTTCCATATATAGAGTGTCGAAATATTGGTCGAAATGAAAATTTCGAACCTTGATGGGCACAACGTTAACTGGACAAATTTAAATGAACCTTGATTGGATCTGCTCTTAATTTACCATTTAAAACGTAGATGTTGTTGGATGTTGTTTATCTGTAGCAATTTATGGAGGGGAAGTAGGAATTTTATTATTACATGTTTGACATGCAATATTTTATAATTTTTATTTTTTTAATTTCTTTTTTCAATATTGTTTCCACAGAAACAAGTTTATTACTTAACAAATATCCATGTAAGAGTAGTACATGTACTTACGAATACGTAAAAGGTCATATCAGTTACAAAATATCTCTTTTTTATTATTTCAGAGTAGCATATAGAGAAAAGTGAAACTGAATATGGTATATCATATTACCTGTCTATAGATAATACTAGGGTAATAAGGTACACTGGAGCAAAAATGATTTCCACGCTTCTTCTCTATTGAGATTCTTGTCAATCATTTTGTTTACCTTCGTAGTTAGAATTGTTCCTCATAGTTGCCCCATCTTAATGGGATGAGGCTTTCATGATGATGATTCTCTGTTGAGATTGCTTTCTATAGGATAAAAGGAAACTAAAAAACTGCAAAGTTTTTTAATAATAAATTTTGTGCAATAAATATAGAATTATGTGTTTTTCATTTGTCGTAAAATCTTGCCTTTCTTGTTTACTTACTTTTTCTGTACATAGTTTCTTCTTTCCTTTTATTTGTGGTCAGCTCAAATTAATGTTTATCCTAAAAATGACTGCCAGGATGCAGCGTCGGAAAGGGCAGTTTGCTGGGAAGGCAAATCCTCAGGACGGGGCATCAGCCTCGTCAGGTTGTGATCCTGTTCAAAGCTCAAGCCAGGAAGATCCTCCTCGAGATTCCAAGTGAGTGTCTTGCCATGTTTTCATTGTGTTTTCATGACAAGTTCCTGCAGATAATATCACTGAGAAGTAAATAATGCTGAGCCCTTGTTTCTTTATTTGTTGCTCCTTCATAAATTATTTTCTAACCCCTATGTGGCTTTTCTAGTTGCCAAAATTGTGGCATTAGTGAAAAGTTAACACCAGCGATGCGTCGTGGTCCGGCTGGTCCGAGGTCTCTTTGCAATGCCTGTGGTCTAATGTGGGCAAACAAGGTTCGTACTGATTTTCTTTCTTTACAACCTAGCGTGATTTGTAAACTACAAGTTTGACTAGTTGCAGTGTTGAGTAAAGTGCTTTCTTGAGATTTTCTCTTAATTTATTTAAATCAAAATCCAGGCTAATAGGAGATGAATGATGGCAAAATGTGAGGCAATTGAACCTTAATAAATTGCTTATCCCTGCTGATTTCTCATGTGAACTGTGCTTCAAGTGGGAAGGACTTGAATGGATTGGATTTAAATGAGTCTTGGGAAGACTTCTTCAAGATGGAAAGGACTTGAATGGATTGGATTTAAATGAGTCTTGGTGAGAATTCTAGAAGTTTTAAAGTACGATCAGTGATTCAAATCTGAGTTTGATCTGAAACTAAGCTATAAAGGTGGTTTAGGCTCTTGAAAAGCAATCTAGAAGGGGTCTACTACCTAAAGGAACTGGGATCTAAAAGAGTTTTGCAAAATCTTGGGGAATTTTGGGTGAAAACGGTAAAAAATATGCTTACTGTCAAAATCTCCAACAAAAATTCTAGGTTCTAGCCTTCTAGGTTGAATTTGATGAGGGTTCCAGTGTATCTAGGCTTATAGGTGGAATTAATAAGTAATCGAGCCTAAGATTTAGGATAATCAACCAATCTATATGCAGTATTTAAACTATAACTAGATGAATTTTATAAGTAAACAACATTTACAATGATAAAAGGAGGGATAACTACTAAGGTTGTCTTTGGCATCACTTTTTATTTTTTTGTTTTAAGAAACTGGAGACAATTTTCTTTTTTCTGGTTTGTTTTCAGATTTTTAAAAATAGAAAACATGTTTGGTAATACCATTTGTTGTCTGTTTTTAAAACCAAAAAACATAAAAACACGTTTGGCGAGTACAAAACAATTTATAAAAATAAAAAATAGAAAACATGTTTGGTAATCCCATATGTTATTTGACACTCTCTACAACTATTCTCTCTACGGCATTCTCTCTACAATATTCTCTCGATAACTATTCTATATCACATTCTCTCTATATGACATTCTCTCTACAATATTCTCTCGATAACTATTCTATATCACATTCTCTCTATATGATGTTCTCTACAACTTTTCTCTCTACGATTTCTCGCTTTATTGTACTCTACAAGATTTTCTCTTTACAATATTCTCTACAAAAGTTCCTCTCCCTACGACATTCTTTCTATACGACCTTTTCTCTCTCTAAAAATTTTGACTCTACATAGTATCTGTCTACGACATTCCTTCGTTACAACCTTTTCTCGTCCTATAGTTTTCTCTCTATATATAGTATTTTCTCTTTACGAACATTCTCGCCATATTCCCTCTCTATAATTTTCTCTCTATGACGTTCTCTCTAGAACTTTTCCATCTCTATGATATTTTCCTTATAACTCTGTCACTCTTTATACCTGTTTCACTCTTAATGATATTCTCTTTCTACAACACTCTCTATGAAGTCCTCTCTATAATATTCTCTATACAAGATTTTCTACAACATCTGTCTACAAGATTCTCTCTACAACACTTTCTCTATATGATGTTCTCTACAACTATATCTATAATATTCTATCTACACCTTTTCTCTCTCTACAAGATTCTCTTTCTATGACACTCAAACTTTTTCGCTCTATGATATTCTCTCTACAACATTCTCTATCTACGACGTTTTTACCCAACTTTCTCTCTAAAATATTTTCTCCATAATATTTTCGCCCGACAACTTTTTTGTCTAATGACATTCTCTCTAAAGTTCTCTATGGCATTTGACATTCTATCTCTATGATGTTCTCACTCTACAACTTCTCTGTCTACAATATTATCTCTATAATATTCTCTGTACAAAATTCTCTATAATATTTTCTCTCTACAACACTCTATAATATTCTCTCTAATCACTTTCTATCTCTATGACATTATCTGTCTATAATATTTTCCCTCTACGATCTTCTCTTTATACAACTTTTCTTCTATATAGTATTTTCTCTTTATACAAAATTATGTCCATAAGTTTTCTCTCTCAATAATATTTTCTCTATATATAATATTTTCTCTCTACAAGTTTTGCTCTCTTTATAATATTATCTATCTATGATATTTTCTCTCTACAATATTCGCTGCATTTCTCTATGACATTCTCTTTTTAATTTTTTATCTCTACGATATTCTCACTTTAACTTCACTTTCTTTGGCAATCTCTCTATAGATTTTCTCTCTATGATATTCTCTCTACAATATTTTCTCTCTAACATTTTCTCTACAACATGTTCTCTCTGACATTCTCAATATAACATTCTCTCTCTTCAACTTCCTTGCACTGACATTCTCTATAACTTCTCTCTAGGACATTCTCTCTATACTTTTCTCTCTCTAGGACATTCTCTCTATTACTTTTCTCTCTCTAGGACATTCTCACTATAATTCTCGATGGCATTCTTTATCTATAACATTCTCTCTACTACATTCTCTATGACGTTTTCACTTAGCTTTAAAAGTTCTCTCTATAACATGATCTCTCTCGACAATACTTTTCTGACTTTCTCTCTCTACAATATGTTATCTCTACAACTTTTTATCTAGCTAAAATATTTTTTCTCTACAGTGTTCTCTCTATGATATTCTCTCTATAACACTCTTTCTATACCTTTTTCTCTCTACAATATTCTCACTGATATTTCTCTCTACAATATTTCCTCTATAACACTCTACAATATTTTCTCTATACAAATTATCTCTACAAGAGTTTGTAGGAGTCCATCACTTTAGAGTTCCAACAAAGTCCCCAATGAGCAACCCCCTCCCTCCTGCACGTAACTAGAGACGACAATCATTTTTGTTTTTATTTGTGTTTTTGAAAACATGCAAACATGAATTTTATGTTTATATTGTTTTCAAAATTTTATGTTGTTTTAAAAAACAAAAAGTAAAAACGGATTGCCAAACATGTTTTTAGTTTCAGTTTTCAGTTTTTCTGTTTTTAAAAGCAGAAAAACATAAAATAAAAGTGATGCCAAACGGGGCCTAACGTGTGCATTTCTTCTGTAAATATCATCTTGTATGTTAGTTTAGCATATGAATTTTCCATCGCTTTTAAATGAATTTCCTGTTTGGGCATGCATTTACTCGGGTTTGGCTCATAGCTCAATGGTTAATGAAAAATATATGCAACTCTAAGTTATGAGATCAAACCTAGCTTCCGACAATGGGATGAAACAAGGGTGGACTATTCTACGGTATCATGTTTATATAAAGGGATCTTTCAGATTACCTTGATGACTGCATTTTATGACATAACTGTATGCCATGTTATCTCCTCCGTCCGATTGCTGTTGCTGTCAACTAGTTTCGGACAAAATTGATCACCAAGATGATTATTACTAAATATGAAATTCACTTGGTGGAGCTTGCAGGGTACTTTGAGAAATCTCGCCAAGGTCTCAAAACTCGGTACCGAGGGCTCTTCCAATCCAACTGAGCATGTATGTTCCTCCAACAACAGCAATATCAGAAACACATTGAGAGGCTAATTAGGCATAAAAATTATTGGTTTTGTCAATGTTCCTGTTTTGTCCGGCGCAGGGTGAATCTGGCGATCTTGAGATGGGTAGTGACTTCAAAGCACTAGCTCATGTGTCGGAGTGCCACGACTCGGATATGACCACGATGGAAATGTTAGTGCAAAACGATACTAAATCTTCTGAGACCTCATCGATGATGCAAAATATCCGATTGATCATCTCTTTCTTGCCTGCTTGTTCAGGGTGGCAGACGGTCTACCGGAGGATGTGGAGCCAGAGATGGAAGATCTCAAAGAGGAATAGTGGAAGTACGGACGATGCGCGCTTCGCTGGTTTAGTTTGTAGGCGATGCTTGACCTCATGACGGGGCGACGCATCAGACTCGAGCGGTTCTTCATTCATGTGTGTGCATGCACACAGACTGGTGGGTTTGTGTAGGCCGTACATCGCACCACCGGTAGGTCTCTACCGGAAACTCCTTGACCTAACAGCGACTACTCACGTTGCGTCACGTACGATGGTATTCCGCCATGGCTCTCTCTCTCTCTCTCTCTCTCTCTCTCTCTCTCTCTCTCTCTCTCTCTCTCTCTCTCTCTCTCTTAGCTTGAGGAATTGAATGGTAATGGATTTAACCCCTGCCATAAGTTTATTAATTTATCATTTAAATGGTATTTGGGAAACTCCATTGCCGAGGGATACCTAGCTTGTTGATTGCCTGTAATACAAAATAGACTGCTGTTGGCTGGAGGGTTATTAACTTATTATGAATTAGTTCTGCTCATGATTAATGTATAATTGATGTATGGATGACGGATCGAAGTACGAATGGAGTGCATGCGGGAATTGATCGTCACTGAATATGTAGTTTCGTATGTTAAACTTTGGTCTTAGGAAAACCCTAGGTGTAAAATTAGGAGGTAATATACTCCTGGAACTTGTCTTTTAGTCCCATGTTGGATTTTTTTTTTTTTTTTTTTTCTGTGAGTAATTATGTAACCTTCTTCTTCCTGCTCTGCTGCTACCACCATGGTTGAGCTTTTGGTGTAGGGAGAAGAATATGTTTAGGTGCAATCCTATTAATTTACAGGTCGGTTTAGCTATTAACCTAATTCGCCGATTAACCTAACCTAATCTTTTAGGGTTTTTTTTATAGATTTTCCCGGCGGTTAGAGGGCAGGGCACTAGAGCAAGGCCTCAAAGAGATCCGGAGATCGAAATGGGGATGGGGAAGGCAGCAACTACTATTTATTAATTTTGTATAGGGGTGGCAATGGGTCGGGTCTGGGTCGGGTCGGGTTGAGACATAGGTACAAGGGCAAAACACCCAACCCGAACCTCACCCGTTTAATAAACGGGTCAAAAACTTAAACCCAAACCCGACCCACCTAATAAATGGGTTGACCCGACCTGACCTGTTTAACCCGTTTACTAAACGGGTCGGGTTGGGTTGGCTCAGGTTGGGTCAACAGAACCCATGTAAACCTGTCGGGTTGGGTCAAGACGGACCGGGTTGGGTCAGGTCTGTTCGGGTTGGCTCGGGTCGACATGACCCATTTGGTAAACGGGTCAAGTCGGGTCAATCGGGTTATAAGTACAAACCCGAGCCTGACCCATTAAATAAACGGGTCAATCGGGTCGACCCGTTTATGACCCGAACCTGTAGGCCAAACCCAAACCCGGTAACTTCGGGTCGGGTTCAGGTCGGGTTGGCGGGTCGGGTCAAGGATTGCCACCCCTAATTTAATATTCTCATGAAGTATCAACGGCCAGGATTTGTATGGAAGTCGAACAGGGAACCTCTTCGACTTGGGAGAGAGGAAGTACCACTCGGACAACAGCTCGGTGGTAATCTAGTAGGATTTGGCAAAGAAAAAAAAAAGGGTGTGGTTTCTCTCAAGTTACTAACTGCTTCCAAATTATCTCTACAAGAGCAGTGCTTATGACCCAATTTATATTTCTCAAAAAAAAAATGCAAATTAGATATGCATGATGTATTACTGTCTCTCTCTCTCTCCTCTCTCTACATCCCTCTTGGTTTTTTTTTTAACCACGACCACCTAAAAAAAAAATAAAAAGTAACCGTTGTCCCTCCATTCCCTAAGTTTGTGTGCAACTTGTGAAAGAAGATAGGGTCAAATCCTAAGAAAAACTCAAGCAATCCCATGCAAAATCGTCTCGAAAAAAAATCCTCACCCATGTTTGCAAACCCGATTTCGCCCAGAGTGCCAAATTGGTGCCCAAGGTGAAATTCCTGCAGTGCATGGTGTTGTTCTACTCGGGATTTCGTCCTGGGTGCCCAGTTTGGCACCCTGGGCGAAATTCCTACTGTAGGCCATTTAGTCGCTACATCTTCCGTCGTCCTTTGCGTACGAACCTTGGATCTGTTGAGGACTTGTTCCAAGCCAATATCCTCGACACTCCAAGGGGCTCGCTAATCCCCCTCCCTTCTCCCGTTTGAACGAGTGAAATCGTAAAAACCCACTCCAACGGTCCCGTTATCCCCTAGCTTAATCGAGCGAACATAATTTCACTTGCCCATTTGAGCGAGCTTCCGCAGCTCGCTTGGCTGGTCCCACATGTCAACTTCACCATGTGATGGTTGCATAATCATCCACAACCATTGGTTAAGGCAATTAGATTGTCCATTTTCATAGCATATGATCATTTAAACCAAGTGAGCGAATGCTAAGGGAGTGATTTCTCAAAAAAAAAAAAAAAGAATGCTAAGGGAGTGGGGAGGGAGGCTGTTGCAGTGGAAAAAAAATTGAGTTAATTAGTCTTGAAAATCCCTCCATAGGTCCATATTTAACCTAAAGGGTACGGTTTGTTAGGATATTAGCTAAAATCCCTCCTAAAGGATATGTTGGTACAACAAGTTCCCATGAAGCAATGTGATTCTCTGATGCTCTAGAGACAAGGGAAGCAAACCCAAAAGAAGTAATTCCTTGTCTTAATCTTACATGTCTCTGCCAACATTGACCAGCTCTGAGATAACCTGATTAAAGGCGCTGAGATGCTCGCAAAATCAGTACCTTCCTCCATCTGAAGAAAGAACAACTTATGCTTAAGGTACAAATGATTTGTTAGTGACTTCGTTATATAAACTTGCTCCAGCTTTTCCCATAATTTTGTCTCAGTATCCTCCCCTTGCACTTGTGCCAAAACACACTTTGCCAGACATAGCCAAATTTCACTAACCACCTTTAAATTATATTCTTCCCAATCCTCATCCTTCATATCCGTCGGCTTTGTGAGGGAAATTTACATGCCGTCTTGATCAGATCTCCCATTCTTCCTTACCAGAATCATTATGGGCGATGCCTTAAAGACTATTGTTTTTATTATAAATAGAGTGCCAATCAAAGCAGTTATTAATACCCCATACGAGCTTTGGACATGAAGAAAGCCTAGTATTAGGCACTTTCATGTTTGGGGATGTCCAGCTGAGACTTAGCCTTAGAAGCCGAATAAGAGAAAATTGGACTCAAAAATTGTTAGTTGCTATTTTGTTTGGCACATACTCTAAAAGGTCAAGGGGCTTCAGGTTTTATTTCTCGTTGACAAATAACTTAATTGAGATGGACAATGCCAAATTTATTGAGGATGTTGAAAGTAATGGGAGTTCACAACCAAGGATTTTATCTTTGAAGAAGAGCATGTTGTCATTCCCATAACAAATGTTGAAAGTGGTGAGGTGGGCACACCTGTCATCGTGCTCGATACAGAAGTGAATCAGCAAAATATCCCTAAATTGCCTCCAATTAATATTAAAGAACCTAAATAACCTCAACAAGAAATGCTGATAAAAAGATTAGTTAGAAAAAGGAGGTCAGTTAGAAAAAGCAGTTCGGCTATATCAGATGATTACACAGTTTATTTCCAAGAGCACAAGTTTGATATAGGAGTAGAGGATGATCCAATATCCTTCACTCAAGCTAGCCAAACAAAGTGCTCGCTCCTCTGATTGGATTAATGCCATGAAGGATGAATTGAAATCCATGAAGAACAACGACGTTTGGGATCCTATTGAACTGCCTAAAGGTGCAAAACTGATTGGATGCAAATGGACATTTAAAACCAAACATGATTCTAAAGGTGGTGTCGAAAGATATATATATAAGACACGTCTTGTTGTTAAGGGTTTTACTCAGAAGAAGGCCAGGGCATTGATTACTAAGAGACTGTCTCTCTAATTTTTATGAAAGACTCTTTTTGGATTATTATGACATTTGTAGCTCATTATGATTTAGAGCTTCACCAGATGGATGTCAAAACGATATTCCTTAATGGGAACATTGAAGAAGACATATATATGGTGCAACAAGAAGATTATAAAGCTAAATAATCAAAACACTTGATATGCAAACTAAAAAAATCTATCTATGATTTAAAACAGTCACCCCATCAATAGTACCTAAAGTTTGATCAAGTAATTTTCTCTTTTAGTTTTAAGAAAAACATTGTTGATCAATGCATTTATCATAAGATGAAAGGAAGCAAATTTATTTTCCTAGTACTATATATGGATGACATTCTACTAACAAGCAGTGATATAGGTTTACTGCATGAAAGTAAGAATTTTCTTTCAAATAAATTTGAGATGAAAAAACATGGAGATGCATTTTTTGTGCTAGGTATACAGATTCAACGTGACAGATCACGTAATATACTCGGTCTATCATAAAGGACCTACATCGATAGAGTGCTCAATAGATTTTGCATAAAAGGTTGTGCACCAAGGGATACCCTTATTGCTAAGGATGACAAATAAAGTTTGCTCCAATGCCCAAAGAATGCATGTCAAAAGAAAGAAATTAATGATGGATATCCCTTATGTGTCGACAGTAGGGATCCTTCTGTATGCTCAAGTGCGTACGTGTCCGAATATTATGTATGCAACTGGAATGCTTGGAAGGTATTTAAGCAACCCAGGAATGAATTACTGGAAAGCTGCTAAGAGGGTGATGCAATATTTGTAAAGAAAAAAGATTTTGTACTCCTATACAAGAGGTCTAATCAGCTGGAGTTGATTAAATACTCAGATTTAGACTTTGCTGGTTGTCTTAACAGTAGGAGGTTAACACTATGTTATATTAATTTTCATGTTGTCTGGAGGGCAGTATCATGGAAAAGTTTCAAGCAGACACTTATAGCTTCATCCACCATGGAGGCGAAATTCATTGCTTGTTATGAGACTTCAAATCAAACAATATGGCTTCATAATTTCTTTTCTGGGCTGCAGGTTGTGGATTTTGTTGAGAAGCCACTAAGGCTATATTGTGATAATAAAGCTGCAAAGCTTTATTCCAATAATGACAAGAGTTTGTCAAAGTCAAAGCACATTGACCTAAAATTTCTTATCATGAAGAAAAAAAACAAGAATTGTCTCATATCGATCGAGTATATATATTAGCACACATCTCATGATTGCGGATCCTCTTACTAAGGGCTTGCCACCTAAAGTGTTTTTGGAGCATGTTACTAGTATGGGAGTGGTTAGTCCTATAAATGTATCTTTCTAGTGGGAGTTTGTGTTGTTTATTTATACTTTATTGACGTTAGTGGTGATCACATTTTGGTTTGTTAATTTTTCTAATATAAAGTTGTCTACTTTTTAAATTATGTTTGTGTGCGCATATACATGTTTGATTAAATAGCATTGCTTTGATTCGTTGGAGTCATAAAGCTAGACTTGTTAGAGTCGTAAAGTTAGACTCGTTGGAGTCACAAAGTTGGACTAATTGAAAATAGGCATGAAAGATCACATCTACATGTAATTTTTATGCTACACTACTACACTTGATGTATGTCATTGAGTGCCTAATTAACGTCATAATAATCAATGTTACCCAAGTAGGAGATTGAAGTTTTCCTTTGGTTTGGCCTATATGGATCATAGATTAGGCATTATCAATCGTCGGATTAAGGATGGGCAGTGTCGGTTAGACCGAATAAGTTGTGATCGTGTCATATACATGATTGGGTTTGAGATGCATCTCCTGTGCACGTTGAGTCATGTGGGTGCACCTGTTTTAAGTATGGGTTTGAACCTAATTGTGTTGAAGCAATTTATGGGGGCCATTAGGGTTTCCTAGTCACAATGGATGACTTAAGACTAGTTCCCTATAAATACGGCAATAGTCATCAGTCTACCTTAATGACGACTCCTCTCGCACGATATACCATTAACGTGAGAGATTTGAACATAGAACTAGGGTTTGCAGTGGAAGGCTTCGGTCATGAGCAGATCTTCCTCCTCTTTGGCAAGCACGATCACCAATGGCGTCAAGTATGTCGCCATCTACCTTCGTCTTATCAGATCTACCTGGCTAAGGGATTCAGTATCACGAATCCTTACAATAAGACCAAACCAAAAATATTGAATCTTACAATAGTGTTTGGTCAACCATCACACTACACCTCTAGTTCTCTCTTTTTCTCATTAAGAAAGTAAAATCGTCCGCCTTCGCAAGCTATGGTAGAAAAACATCATCATGTCATATCAATGGCTTTAGTTTTTTCAAAAACAACCTCGTCAAATAATGGATCCGCGCTACTTGTGCCAATTGTGCACACAACTTTCACATCGTGCGCACGATGTCTCTAGGTTTTACTCGCCCGACTTTCTACTAATTAATGCAGCTGTGTGTATGATCCTAAAGTCGTGTGTATGATCAGGAGAAGTCGTGCACATAATTCAAAAGTCGTGGGCATAATCATGTCTGTGTATTCGGTTTTTGCAAGCCAAATCCCAATAATATCTTCACATTGGATTAAAAAACAACTTCAATCGCTATCGATGTTATCCATTCTGAGAATCTGTGAAAATCTTTTGCCATCCTTATCACCATTGTTGTACGCTATACCCAGTGCCTGTACCCACTCGGGTACCCTATCATCTACACCGATGATCTACCAAGTCCAATTTAACTTTGGAGTTGATCGGGATCCACTTCTTCATCTTCTGGATGCTCGAGAATACTCCACCTGCAGACGAAACATCTGCCTCAAAAATACCCTTGCAGCAACCATCTAACTCAAAAATACCAATTTGGTTTTGGTGTAGTGTGGTTGACTTTTTCAATCCTTAAAATAACAAATTGTCCCATTATTATCCCTCCAACAAGAGTATCCATTCGTCTTCGACAAAGAGTATCCATCCATCTTCTGCAAGAATATCCATTCGCCGGTTGAAACTAATTATGCATGTAGCGGTAGCTATAGTGATTTCCTTGTAGCTGCTACAGTACGCGAAATCACTGTAGCAAGAGTATCCATTCATCTGTTGACACTATGCATGTAGTGGTTGCTTCATTGATTTTATTGTAGTTGTTACAGTGAATTCATTGTAGCAAAAGTATCTAGCCATTAGGGTCATTGATACTCTTACCAAACTGAATTTGATACTCTTTACAGTGAAATCACTATAGCATGCAGCTACGTACAATGAAATCATCGCAGCAACAATATCAATTCGCTAAATTGATACTTTTACCAAACCAAATTGATACTCTCGCTACAGTGAAATCATTGTAGCAGCTACATGGATTTCACTATAGAAACTGCTACATACACAGTGTCAACCAATGAATTGATACTCTTGCTAACACGAATGGATAATTTTGCTGGAATGACAATTTTGTCATTTGAGAGGGGGTAAAAGAAAGGTGTGGACTTGATGTAGCACGTGCTGTTCGATGAGGGATTTGGTGTAATATTGAAGCATTGCTTTTCTTTAGTTAATACAGAATCTGCTAATTGAAAGGTCTTAAAGCTAAGTCTCCCAAAAACCCTTATGAAATTTACTTATTCAAACTCATCGTCCACCAGGGTACAGAGAGAGAGAGAGAGAGAGAGAGAGAGAGAGAGAGAGAGAGAGAGAGAGAGAGAGAGAGAGAGAGAGAGAGAGAGAGAGAGAGAGAGAGAGAGAGAGAGAGAGAGAGAGAGAGAGAGAGAGAGGTGAGGTTTAGGAGGTGAGCTCAATGCCTTGGAGAAGGAGGTCGTCGGCCAGGACCTTGTTTGCAGCCTCCGAAGGATGGAAGCTGTCCCAGAAGACGTAGCCGGTGGCGTTGGAGCAAGTTCCCACCGACAGGGCGTTGCACAGCAGGGACGTCTCGATCAACCCCGTCCCACAGCACGCCCTCCTCACCTCGAAGAACCCTTCACAAAACAACTTCGACTTTGAAGAGAGAGAGAGAGAGAGAGAGAGAGAGAGAGAGAGAGAGAGAGAGAGAGAGAGAGGTGCAAAAAAGAAAGCTTTTATCACCGTTGTTGGCTGGCTTCATGATGAGGTCGAGGAGGGGGGTGTAGATGTCGAAGACGACCATTTTGAGCCCCCGGTGGCTCTCCTTCAGGGACTGGGCGGCGCCGGTGATCTTCCTGTTGAAGGCAGTAGCGTCGTTGTTGAGTTGGGCGACGCAGTCATTGCTGCCGCCGCCGAACAGCGTGATGGAGGCCGGCAGGCACCCTATCGGCGGCAGCGACGTCACCCCGATCCTCCGCGCTCCAAGTCCGTACAGATTCTGAAAAAAATTATTAATACTGCATTTTAAGTTTTAAGTAAATTTAAAAAAATTAAAATTACCTTTTTTATTATATAAAATTTATAGGGTGACTTAGTGAGAGGTCCCTGCAAGATATCGGTTTAACGGGATGGACAGCCAACAAGATGATGTTGCATCAGATCCCTCCAGAAAAAGATACGGATAGAGCAAGTCCCACACGTGACTATTATCATTTTTAAAAAATCAAACTGCCCTTTAGTGATGTCCCTCCATTCTTGTTGCTACAAGACTCAATTCACTGATTTGCCATAGTGATTTCACTGTAGTATTTTTTTTTTGGGACACAATTAAATGAAAAAAATAAATTGCTATAGTTATTTCACTGTAGCAAAAGAGTAACAATTCGCACATATTGTTACTCTACAAAGATTACTACTCAATCTGCAAAGATTGTTACTCTTTTGCTACAGTGATTTCACTGTAGCAAAAAAAAAAAAATCCCCAACAAGATTTTTTGAGAAAAAAAAATGACAAGATTTCACCAAAAAAGTTGCTACAGTGATTTCACTGTAGTAAAAGAGTAACAATTTCTGAATATTGTTACTCTTTTTGCTACAGTGTTTGGCTCGGAACAGGGCCCACATGTACAGCTAGTTGCACGTAGGATTCTTACTCACGTGTACAGCTAACTACAGAGGTAAAATAGATATTTTTCTATCGGAAGGATCCTACGCTAATTACCCATGTTGACTATCTTTATCACAAAAATCGATCTATTAGAGGGCCTATCACACATTACCCCAAAATTAAAGGAAAAATTGGGCTATATCATATCGGACCAAAAAATCTAAATAAATACGAGCACCGGTACTGATTCTAAGCTAACCAAATAGGACCAAATAATGTCAACATTGCTTTTTTAGATATTTTTATAAATATTTCAAACGTTTTTTGGCAAATCAACGTCTCCTACAAACTAGTCTAATTACATATTAACTCCTGAAGCCGTATATTTGCATATCGACCCTCCAAAACATATAAAATTATGCATATTCATCCCTTCGATTAACTAATGTACGTCTCAAAATGATAAATATACTTAAAATATTCCTTTGTGGACAGTTAGGTGTAAATGATGAGAGTTGCCTTATACCTATCGGACGAGCGTGGCCGGAGGACACTTAGACAAGTGTAGATGGTTAGATGAACATCGAGGGGAGATCGGAGTGGAGTTGGGTTAGGATACTCACATTGAAAACAACTAAAATTAGTCGACATAGGTGGTAAGTCACCTTTTGAGCATAGGTAAGATGAAAATTTGGACCTCAAGTTAGAAGCTCATTGTATTTAAATCACTTTCTATTGATGGATACTAATGGAGGGGTAAATATGCACACCTTTATATATTTAATAGGGTCAATGCAAATATAAGATCTACAGGAGTTAATACATAATTAGACTAGTATGTAGGGTTGATTTGCAAAAAACCTTATTTCAAATGACCACAGGAAAGGACTTGCCCATTTTTAAATGAGTAAACATATGTCAAGACTAAACAGTCATATTTCAACCTACATAATCATATTTAGACAGTTTAGAAACACAATCGATTCTAAAATTTGGAAATATAATTTTGTGCATTGTTAATATGTCTATAGATTGACACTTAATGGTATGACTAACTTTGGAGAGCCAAAATGGGTATTGCAACTAACCCCCAATACTTTGTCCGTTTGGTATTTTGCTTAAAAACTATATGCTTTGATTAGTGAACCGGATCTTGATCTTTATTCGATCAAAAAATCCCGAATTCTATGAGACTCCATTCGGTTTGAAGTATCCGATACAGTAAGTCGCTTTGAGGTAGGTATTAAGAATATGTTATATGACTTACCGTATTTGTTTTGCAGTATCCGATGTAGTTAGTCCATTTGGTGTCTCTGGAAAACTTCATAACTTAGGCAAATCAATACCGTAAAATAAGCAGTATGATGAATACCTCGTACCATGATTATCACAAGAAAATAATTTATCTGATAAACTAGTTTTTCGTCAAGAGACCAATAGATTTTTCCTGAAATAAAAACACATAAAAAAAGAAACAAAAAAGTTGGTTCTTTTCCACAACCAAATTATTGCAAGAAAAGTCATTTTTATTTTTTCTTTAGTAAATGTATCTTACTCCTCATTAGGGTGAATTAGTCCCCAACACTCGGGCATTTGCACTTAACACAGAGGCACTGTGAACTAAGTCTTGTGGTCATGACACAATGACCTGTCGTGGTAAATCCTATCACGAGGATTACCTAGCATGAAGAGAGGGAGAGAAAGGGAGAGAGAGAGGGGCTAGGTTTTGAAAAGAATGTGTAATGTTCTCAAAAAAAAAAAAAAAAAAAAAAAAAAGACTTTTGCTAAGGGCATCCTGTCTTTTATTATTGTAATATTGCTAGTAGTTAAAGTATTGTTTCTATAGAATTATTATATTGATGCATATGCTGTGTTGTTGGAATTAAGTTGGACCAGACAGTGGGTCCCGAGTCTGGGTCGTGTGGCGATATGGTGTTGGCCGAATGATGTGCACAAGTGTGAGTGTGGGTGCACGTGTGTGTGTGTGTGGATGTAAGGTGTTAAGCGTGCATGCGAGAACGGATAATTTATTAATGATTAATCGTATGTATATTGCGACCTAGGTGTGCCCCTGTAGCGACCTGTCGTCATGTGGTGCCAAATGATGCAAGTTGCGGAGCCCAACCAATCCTTCGATAGAAGGCCGATGGGTTCCCCGACTTACCAATTCGACTCGATTGAGCCTGTTTCGTTTTTCAAAAATCATAGACCTTGACTCCTCGGACTCAAAGTTTTCTATTTTTCATCAGCCATCAGATTTCGATCTGACGCACCAAAATCCTCCCCCACTCAAACCCCACTCCCATACACGTCTCAACTCAAACCCCACCACATCACTCAATAAATAAATAAATAATCCCACTCAACCCAACTCCTGTACACCTCAAAACAACTCCAACCCAATCCAACCCAACCCAACACCCATATTACCATACGCCCCCATTTAGCCAACCCAACATTCAATCCCATTTCTTTTACCCGATCTTCACTCAAACCCATTCTGCTGTGTCGTGCAAGAAGTCAATCCACAGCCGATGAGGACCCCCCAACCGGGTCAGCACCCTTCTCCTCCCCATCTTTTTCTGTTTTTTTTGTGTATGTGTTGAGATGGAGGCCAATGCCCCCTACCCTTTTTTCCTTTAGCATAGCCATGGCCACCGGCCATGTGGCAGCGTCAGTGCAGTTGGCGAGACCCGACCAAGCCGTGGCTAGGCCCCATAAGCTGACAGTCATCTGACAAACCAACCGAGAGCCCCCTCCCCTTTTTTCCTCTTTTTGTTGCGGCTGCCATCGGCCGAAAGGCCGACGGCTAGCTACAATGTGGCCTTCGAACTCCCCTTGCGGTATTGATCCGACACCCGACCATTGGAGCCCACCATGACCCATTGAAATTTCTTGAGCCATCGAACTCCTGAGTTGTTCTTTTAATCCTGTGGTGTTATTCAGTGGAAGCCTCATCGATGGTTATTTAACTACCGATTCGATTCCGACCATTTTTTGGTAAATTGCTGACCCTTTGCCTCGAGGTAGCAAGTCCGATGCTGTCAATACTTTTGAGCACCACACAAATTTCCTTAAGTTGCAGCTTAGACCACAGTCAGCCTTAGACCCGATGCTTATGACTATCTCTGGTGCATCGACACTTGTCAATTTATCTTCATTAGCCATGAGTATAGCCCGTGCTGATAGACCTTGCTGTTTGTAAACTGTTGTACCCTTATGCGCATGATAACACACTACCAAGCGACCCTCGTACCCATCTTGCCGACTTGTATTTCGACCGAGAAAGGCATAATATTACTCACCTTCCGAGTTCCGATTCGGTGGGCTCTATGAACTATAATTGTACCTGTTAAACCGTACCTTATCTAAACCCGAGGTCATCTCGGGCGGATGACGAACTGAATCCCCAACCTTTTTTTGCACCCCGCTATAAATGCCTTTGTTTAAATTAATAACTTGTAATATATGGAAATGTACAACTTGTCAGCCCTTGACCGTGACGATCCAACAGGAGGTGGAGCATAGGTCAACTAACAAAAAGATTGAATTTGACAAACAGAAGTATACAAACACATCTCACAAAATCGAAGGCACGTATTCGCTTGCTATGAGGGTATTTTCAATTAATGTTTTCACACCCCTAGTTTATATTTTTCTATAAATTATTCTAGTATATTGTATATTATTATACATGAGTTGAATGTTGGTTAATATTAGTCTTTGGTGGTATGTTCGCTTTAACATTATTCGGTTAGAATTGTATGGCGTAGTTCTCAATGCAATTAAGTAGCACCTTTGTTTGCTAGATGAATTAAAAGGACTATATATTGTACTTCTACAATATATGACATATGGTTGGTACTGTGGCACTTTCTATTGGAACCCCTTATAACTCAGTCGTATACATATTATGATTAGAAGATGAGTACATCATTAGATAAGAGCTGAAGAACCAGTAGCTTAGTGCGAGTTCACAATATTTCTTACTTGGGTCTCTCAGAATGTTTCTTATCAAGTTATATTATTGCTCTCTTTATTCTTATTATCTTAAATCTTGTTTTTAAGACACCCTCGCACACAATTAACCCCCTTAGAGTAGGGTTTTTTTGTCAGTCAGTGGTTTGTACTGGCCCCGTTTCGGGGTACTATTCTTTCCACGAGTAGACTTTCTTGCAGGGTAGTACCAGAGTTGGAGTTCAGATAATGATTGTCGAGTGTGATAACAGTGGTGGAATTAGTAGCCATGATTTTCTTTTTATGGTAGCGGTTCATAGACTGTATGATTGTCATTGTTGGGACTGTATCACTATGATTAGAATGAGATTATCTTTGTAGTTTAGTTTAGTTATTGGTATTATTTATGTTGTAACGATCCAGCTGTAAAAACTCCTTTGGGTATTGGGTTGGCCTCTCCCCAAGGCCCAAGCCTATAATAGATCACCTTAAAAGATACCAAGATATAAATAGCCTAACATATCAACCTTATAGATAGGATCACTAGATTTGTGTACCCATATACCAGGGAGTCGGTAAGGTTACTTGGCTCGCCGTAAGAGGCTTGAGCATCGTGCTCCCTTAGAGGGAGATCCCATCAGTATATACTGAGGGGATAGCTTTCTTGAAGGTTGAGTCTTGTTTCTCTCTCCCCTTTCCACATGTACGTGAGAGCGTGCCTTGTGAGATCCTCAGCTTGGTGTACTCACTTGACCATAACCCAAACCTTTCACTTTTTTTTCTCTCCTCACACCTACCCTAGAGATCGGTGTCAGATTTCTAGGGCGTGACAGAATGAATGAATCATCTTATTAGGCCATAGGCCAAATATATAGTGTCCAAAGGGAGGAATCATGTACATGCCATCTACCGGTATGGGTGTCCTATGCAGGAAATCTATCGGTATATATATACACTATACACTATCACTAACAGCCCCTCTTAAACTCAAGAGGTCATGCAACATGATCAGTTTGCAAAGTAGAAATTGGAAACGTGGGGCAGGGTGGGACTTCGTGAAAAAGTCAGCAATCTACTCTTCGGAGGAAACAAATGGGAGAGAGATAGTCCCGACCTTATACTCCTGGTAAGAGTAGTAGCAATCGAGCTTGATGTGCTTTGTCCTCTCGTGAAAGACCGGTTTGGTGACGATATGTACGACACTCCGGTTATTGCAATAAAGGGCTGTAGGTCCAAATATTTCAACCGCCCCTAGATCTCCAAGGAGACGTCGCAAGTGGACAATCTCTTTGGTGGTAGTGGCCATGGCTTGAAACACTGCCTCGGTATTGGAGAAAGAGAAAACGCTCTACTTCTTGCTACACCATGAGATGAGTGAGTCTCCAAGAAACAAAAAATAGCCGGTAATCGATGAGTAGTCAGATCACCGGCCCAATCGACGTCCGAGTAGACACAGAGGACCAGAGGTAAGGTCGATGACATGAAGAGCGACCGGGTGATGGTGTCTCGAGATAATGAAGAATCCAAAGAAGGGCAGCATAGTGAGTAGAGCGAGGGTCTTCGATGAATTGACTAACGATGCTGACAGCATGAGCAATGTTGGGACTGGTGATACAAAGGTAGCCAACTGACCAACGATCTGCCAGTACCAAGTAGGGTCTGAAAGAGGCTCACCATCTGTGGGATGAAGCGTCACGTGAAGCTCTAGAGGGGTGACTGTAGAGCGATCATCGGAAAGAGCAGCTCGACTGAGGATGTCAGCTGTGTACTTCTGTTGGGAGAGCAGAATCCCTCGCTCACTGTGGGTGATCTCTTGCCCAAGGAAGTAGCGAAGAGGACCTAAGTCCTTCATCTGGAAGCAGCACCGACGATGCTACTGAAGGGAGGTGATGGTAGCGGAGTCATCACCTATGTTGATCATGTCATCGACATATAGCAGGAGAATCGCTCGATCCTGAGAAGATGACCGCATAAATAGCAAGTGGTCGTACGAGCTCTCAACGTAGCCGATCTTGGTGACGGCTTGCTAAAAACACTCAAACAAGTCACGAGAGGCCTGCTTGAGCCTGTTGATAGCCCGGTGGAGGCGACAAACATACTGGGGAGGTGTATGTAAGCCAAGAGGCGGCTGGCTGCATGTAGACAACCTCCAAAAAGTCACTATGAAGAAAGATATTCTTCATATCCATCTGGAGAAGAGGCCATCAACGAACTGCTGCAACCGTAATGAGTGCACAAACGGAGGTCATCTAAGCTACAGGCGTACAGATCTCCTCGTAGTCTTTTCTGTATGCCTGAGTAAAGCCACGGGCCACCAACCGAGCCTTGTGCCACTCGATGGAACCATCAAGTCGTCGCTTGGCCTTGTAGACCCATCGGCAACTGACAGGCTCAATACTATCAGGAAGGGGGACGATGTCTCGATTCTGAGTCTGCTCAAATGCATGGAACTCCTCACTCATGGCCTACCACCACTAAGGGGGCTAGACGGCCTCCCGATACAACCAAGGATCATGGTTATTGTGAAGGGCGACAAGAAAGGCTGTAAACTGTGGCGAATAGGAGGTGAGTACCATGGCAAAACCAAAATGGACAGGTGGTCCAGAGGCAAAGCTGAAGCAGTCAGGTGGGTGGTGCTCGCGCTGAGGATACTGAGGCGACGGGCGAGAAGTCACGACCGGCGATGACGGATTGGGCGTACCAAGCGAACTACCAGAAGCATCGGGAGTACTAGGAGGACTGGAGGTAGGAGGTGAAGCATAGCGAGTGAAAGAGGTGGGGAAGAGGTTCGAGAGTTGGAGACAGTGTGGGAAAAGTTTTTAGAAAGGTGAGGTCCTGAGCTGCAGAGGAGTAGTAAGGGGCATCCTCGACAAAGGAGACGTATTAAGAGATGCAAAGCCGACGAGTTAAAGGGTCATAACAACGATACCCCTTGTGCTCGGTGCTAATCCCTAAGATCGAGGATGCATTTAACTTCCCGTTCGAACAACTTCATGCACTGGTGGGGTAGAAGGAGAATGAAACAGGTGCACCCAAATGTACGAAGCAGACTGTAGTCAGGAGGGGAAGAGAAAAGGTTCTCGTGGGGAGATGCACCACCCAGGAGAACAAACAAATGGGTGATGTTGATAAGGTTGACTGAGGTAAAAATAGCATCAGCCTAGAAAGTGCAAGAATGGATGCAGAGAGAAGGAGAGCATGCGTAGTCTCAAGGATGTGACAATGCTTCCTGTCGGCTACTCCGCTCTGCTCGTGTGTGTGTGTGAGGATAGGAGTGCTAAAATAGGGTCTCATGGGACTGCATATGGGTCCGTATAGCAGTGAAGAGGTACTCAAGGGCGCAATCAGACCAAAAGGTCTTGATGCGACAGTTGAACTGTGTATAGACCATTGAAGTGAAGGTCTGATAAATCTGAGGAATCTCAGAGCGGTGCTGGAGGAGGTAGGCCCAAGTATATCTACTAAAGTCATCGATAAAAGAGATGTAATAGTGATAGTCCCACATCGAAGAAAGAGGTGCGGGACCCCAGATGTCGGAGTGCACTAGGTCAAAAGAAGCATAGCTCTGAGAACAGGTAAGGTTGTAGCTTTAGCAAGCTTGCAGCCGGTATATGTAAATAAAAAGGAAAAATGATAATGACCTAGAGCTCCGGTCTGGAGTAATCTCTTAAGTCGTGACTCGAAATATGACCTAGTTTTTGGTGCCATGGGTCGGCATCGGGAGAAACTAAGCTACAAACGCCAAGATAAGGAATGAGGGAAAGATGAAGATACTCCAGGTGGTACAACCTGCCTGAATTATGACCAGCACCAATCACCCGTCCAGTTCGTGGATCTTGCATAACACAAGAAGACGGGAAAAAAATCACGACACATCCAGAATCACAGAGGCTGCTAATAGAAATAAGCTACAAGCGAAGCTGAGGGATATGAAACACATAGGGTAAAGAAAGATGGCTGCTGGGCTCCGTAGTGGAGGTGATCGATCCACATTGCAAAATGGCTAGAGAAGAGTCATCATCAGTGTCTATCGACGGGATATACAGTACCGGGTGGCAAGTGGTGAGTAGGGAAGTATCGGGAGTCATGTAGTGGGAGCCCCTAGAATCCAGAATCCAAGTAGCGAAGGTATCGGGAGTGGCTAAGTGAGCAGAGGAGCTGGAGGCGTTGGAAGCCTCGACGAAACTGAAAGCTGTCTACTGGTCGAGATATAGCTGGAGCTGAGCAAGCTACTACTGAAAGAGCAGGACAGTATCTAGAGTGTCCAGCCTGCTACTAGGAGAAGACGAAACTGTGCAAGGGAAAGACGGAACAAAAGTAGTGACAGCGATAAAGAAAATTGGTTGGCTACGGCCTCGGGGTCCCTATCGCTTCACGGGATGTAAAACTTCCAACATGTGGCAATGATGTGACCCGGTTTGTGGCAGTGAGTGAACACAAAACGA
Organism: Chamaelirium japonicum; assembly: GCA_947650365.1. Lineage (NCBI taxonomy): Eukaryota > Viridiplantae > Streptophyta > Magnoliopsida > Liliales > Melanthiaceae > Chamaelirium > Chamaelirium japonicum. The sequence goes on from OX393550.1 coordinate 90,458,556, forward strand.
TCACGTCCAGTAGTGAGAGTAGTAGAGGTGACCGGGGTCGTAGCGAGAATGGCTGTGTAGTTGGAGAGGGGAGGAGGGATCCTGGTGGCGATGGTACGCAACCTAGTCTCCTTAGATGTGAACTCAGCAATGGAGACATCCAAGCGTGGATGTGAGTTCTGGTGGATCAAGGCATCGACAAAGGGGTCAGACTCTGGTCGAAAGGCCATCAGGAACTGGTAAAGCTGACGATGCTCCTAAAAGGCCTAGTGGGCTGCACGACACTCGGGAGGAATGGGAGAGACCAGTGACTTAAGATGTTGAAAATAATTCTATGGTAGAGGCCCGCAGCTGAAGCAAAGGGTAGGTCCGAAGACCGTGAGTGGTATGCGCTACATATCAAAACTTTCATCGAAACCCACACATACATGTATGAACCTAGCATGGCAAAACACGACCCCCTAATATCGATCTAGTGAAGAGAACAATGTAGCATGCATGCATGTTCTATCTATACTAGATTTAAAAGTTAGAAGTTATACCCCCCTGCGGATTCTTTCACCGTGACAAATTTCTTCTTTGTCGATGGAGACGACCTCGGATCTGCTCGATATAGATTCGGAGCAACAACCATAACTTTTCACTCCGAACTTCGATTGGGCTGAAATTTGGACTACACCTATAGAACTTTGAGACACAACATGTTTAAGTGGTTTGAGGTCATTTGGAGTTATGTAGTTCCCACAATTACAAAAACACCGTTGATCTTCAGTACAAAATCTGGATAGTAAAATATTACGGGAAGCACATTCGAGTTCACCCGATCTCGCACGATGCACGGTACCTTATCGATGGATCTCTGAGTGCCTCCATGCGATGAGCCTTCTCCGTCTTCAATTCACCATGCAAAGAAGAAGAACTGCGTTCGAACCCTCGCGCACATGCATTGGAGATGAGAGAGGAAAAGAAGAGAAGAGGGGGGCGGCTAGGGCATCATCAACTAGGGTCGGCCCCCCCTCCCCTCATCCTTATATAGGGCCAGCCCCCCCATACCTTGCGTATGGGAGTTGTGACCGGCCTCCCTTGGCTCTCTCTCTCCCCCTCTTGCGTATAGCATTAAGCCGGCCCCCTGTTGCCATAAGTGGTCGGCCCTTTAATGTCAATCCCCTAGAATTTTGTCCCCCTCTCCTTAAAACTTGCTAGCAACTCCTAGAAGCTAGAGAGGGGGCAACCCATGTTTGTCCCCGTGTACTAGGAGCGGCCAACCTAGCGCATGGTGATATTTTGGTTTACCAAAGTGCCCCCATGCCTCTAGTTGGTTGCCCCTCTCGCTTGGGAACTCGCATGACGCACTTACGTGGGTTATGACTAGTAATTTCACTATCATCAGGGTGCCCTTAGTAAACACCTAGGGTGCCCCTAGTAAAGTCAACTCGCAACACGGACCGGTATATCACACCCATATAGTGAAGCCCAGTAAGGTAAGGGGATGACTTCGTGTATCTCTATACTACTCCGGGATTTTCCCTAGTACACACACCTACGCATCTACCGTGCACTAGTACGATGCACACATGGAGCGTAAGGTTATTAGGGTTGGACTAATTACTTTCTCTAACTACGTCCTGTGAATCGACGAGATAGTTTAAGGACCATACATTATGTGTATAAGGTGGTACCTTTAGGGACCATGGTTCATAGCTTCCAACGTACTTGGACTCGATCGATACACTACCCGAATGTACCATCGACCCTCTGAGTTTGAGTTAACCTGCGTAACCACCTAGAGTGCGATGCAGGCTACACTCCAATTCCTTTGGACTTACTATGTTCTCTGCATACCCCTGCTCTTCTATTAGTGTAGTGAACTCGTTGTTCCTCCACTTGGTGCCATGATACAACTCGAGTGGTGGAGACTACCGTCAGACTCGAGTGATCATATGACTCGGTTCCTTCCACGTTGACCATATACATCGTACCTCCGATTACTTTACCGAGTAACCAGATCTGGTCAGCAGTCCAACTGATGACCACCTGCCCGGGTTTAATACGACGTAGGTCAGACCAAGGAATGCACCTCCCATTAGGGGTGTGGATAACCTATAGGAGTGGCACGCTGACGCGACGCCAGCCGGGTAACCCAGTACACCGTGGTTTTGGGTCACGTAACTGGACCCTCACATATTGACGCGCCAAAGCACCACACAACTGGTTAGCTCACCAGACGTGACTCCTTAGGGTTTATGACCATTTTATCCTAAGTAAAAACATGGCTTAGTACACCGGTGTCTGCTCACCGATCTGTGCACAGTGTTGGTTCCGTTCGACCACAGACGTACTATATATGCCTGGTAATGACCGTGGTGGAGACACCCACGTTCTGTCATCCCAATAACTTATCCTGATAGGGCGACCAACCCGGCCTAGTTAGAGCTGTAAACATATTTAGGTTACATGGGACCAGTCCAGTGAGTCTCCCACTCAAGTGGATTACCATGTAGCCATGACTTTCTGTTCTGTAATCAGAACATATACAAAGGTACGTACCAAGATACAATCCTAAGCTATCAACCATATAGAACTAAACTATAGGTTTTTATGAGCTGTAGACCTCACCAATTCCAACATAAACTCCCATCAGTAACCACACATCTACGTATAGAATTGCTGAACTGTACGATCGCCCTGCTGCTCAGTCTGGACCTGAAAGAGAATGGCGTACTCGCGAGCGCCACAAGACTCCACAAAGCGCTCAATAAGGTAATGACATATAGCAGCGGACGCGCCAAGTGCGTCAAGATCGGCTCACATCGTTCGGTCAACAAATGCGACAAGGTAGGCGGTGACACATGCATCACGAATGCGTCATGCCTGAAGGGCAGCGGGGAAGGCCAGACTCGGTACAGGGGCAGTCCCATCGAGTTGCCCATGAAGACCACGTCCGAGGAGGATGGTCTGAACGGTAGCCCCCCATGCCTCCCAATCGGCGGAGGAGGGGCGAGAGGAAAATCTGTCGACCTCGATAGGAAGTCATGAATGTACTCGAACGGAAGGCTTTGGGAAGGGAGCTGCCTGGTCAGAGAAGCATCGACGAAGGAGTCGGCCATGGTGGCTCAAGGGCTACAGGTTGGTGCGTGAGAGAAACAATACACAATACAAACACCAAACGATGCGGAGGTAGCAATGCGTCGGAGCTCCGGTAGAGAGGAGATCTCGTGAGTGATCGGATCTGCCGGCAAGGTGTGTAGGGTCGACCGACAGAAGGAGGCTGGAGATCCCACGGTCAGTACCGATCTGATCCAAGTCGGGGTTGCCGGATCTGACGATTAAGGGGTTGTCGGAGAGGTGGGCGTTGAACTCCAGCTGGCAGAGGGTGCTCGTTGGATCAGATCTAAGGAGAGGAGTCCATTGGATCTGGTCGGCAAGGAAGGTGCAGAGCATTTCACTGCGACAACCCTTCACTGTGATCTCATTAGGCCCTTAACTGTGTGAAGAATCCAACCTTGGATACTCACCTCCTCACAAAACCGGCTTATAACGGGAGGTCCAAGGTGGGTATATAAATGGTCCATCACCCGCTCCCATTACCGATGTGGGACTAACCCGTGTGAGGCATGACTATCTCAACCCCCCCCCCCCCCCCCCCCCCCCCCACACACACACACACACACACACGCGAGGGCACTATCGGGAGGAGCTCCTGGAGTGGGTTCGGCTCTGATACCATGTGAAGAACCCAACCTTGGATACCCACTTCTCACAAAACCAGCTTGTAACGGGAGGTCCAAGGTGGGTATATAAACGGTCCATCACCCGCTCCCATTACCGATGTGGGACTAACCCGTGTGAGGCATAACCATCTCAACAAACTGCGACACCGCTGAGGTCGCGGTTGCCGGATCTGACGATGAAGGGGTCATCGGAGAGGTGGACGTTGAAGTTCGGCCTCGTTGGATCAGATCTAAGGAGAGGAGTCCGACGAATCTGGTCGGCGAGGAAGGTGCAAAGCCGGTGAGGAAACTACTGGATCTGAGGAGAGGAGTCCGTCGGGAGAGGGCAGATCCGAGATCACCGAGCACAGGTGAGGTGCGCCTCGTCGGAGGCAGCAGCGGTACGATGCATCTCATCGGAGGCCAGTAGATCTAATGCTCAGAAGAGGAGAGGAGCACAATGAGGATCTCGCAGGGGCTTCGATCGGCAGATCTCGAGGAGATCTCGCAAGAGATCCAGTCGGCAGCTCCGGTTGGCAAATCTCGAGGAGCTGCTGGAGATGATCGTAGGATCTTGTTGGATCTGGCCGGAGATCAAAAGCCACGATCGAAGATCCGATTGTCGGACGTCGAGGAAAGGCGGATCATTCGCTCTGATACCATATCACGAGGATTACCTATCATGGAGAGAGGAAGAGAAAGGGAGAGAGAGAGAGGCTAGGTTTTGGAGAGAATGAATGAATTATCTTATTAGGCCATAGGCCAAATATATAGTGCCCAAAGGGAGAATTCTGTACATGTAATATACCAGTATGGATATGTCTTATACAGAAAATGTATGGGTATATGTATCTACTGTATATTATCATTAACAAACCCAACCAAGAGATCGAACCTGGACAAAGGAGATGAAGGACTGGACGAGCAAGTCGGCGAACTGATCGGGGGTGTAGACTCCGTTGAGCAGCGGATTTATGTAGTAGTTCTGTACGTAGTCGCTGCTCCCCGCAGTCAGTATGTGGATCGACTCGGTGACCACCGCCGTCGCGTTGGACCTCCCGGCGACCACCGCCAGCTTGGACTGGTACTCCCTGTAGTACTCCAGCTGCTGCGTCAGGGGCACCGCATTCTGTCCACCATCCACCACATCACCATCATCTTCCCAAACTGAAACCCTAACCCTAAACAGCTAAAGCGGAGGGGGGGAGAGGGTAACAGAGCACCCACATAGAGGATCGCCGTCCTATCCAAATACCCAGACGCAGCAGAGGCAAAGTTGGCTCCCGTGAGAAGGCCGTCCCCTGTCGCTTGCTCGCTAAGGTACGCCGGTGGGTATGAAGTGAACCCAAGATTCTCAACTGCACGAGATAAACATTTGAAGAGAGAGAGAGAGAGAGAGAGAGAGAGAGAGAGAGAGAGAGAGAGAGAGAGAGAGATGGGGTTGGGGGTTACCGGTGAAGTCGGTGGCGAGCTTCCCATTGCAGAACCTCCCGGTGGGGCGGTGTTCCGCGAAGTCCCTGCCGTAAGGCGGGAAATTGGCCTTGATGACGGTGGCGCGGTCGTTGTTGTTGCCGGCGTCGACGACGGAGTCGCCGAAGATCATGACCGCCGGGACCAGGCTCTGCCCGTGGGTGGACCACACAAGCCCAACCAGCAGCACCTGAGCCACAAGCACCAGGGTCACAGGTTGACCCATCTTCCCTCGAGAACCCATTTACAAAACTAGAGAGAGAGAGAGAGAGAGAGAGAGAGAGAGAGAGAGAGAGAGAGAGAGAGAGAGAGAGAGAGAAATGGGAATGGAGGGGTGACTGATGATGGTGGGAGACAGTGGGGATTTGAGTGTGGTTGTGGTCCTTGTGGGCATGGACTCCATGCCCACAAGTGGGGGTGGTGAGTGGTTAATTAGCATAAGGTCCGCAACCTTTTTGTTTTTGGAGAATGCTCCTCCGCCATATGGCCCATATTCCTTTGCCAACTTTCTTGAACCAACCTGATGTGGCGTGATCACAACCGTCCGCTGAAATCAGTTTCGAACCATGAATCGCAACCTGGCCCATTTGGCAGGCAAAGGAGCAGCTGTGATCGAGTGCAATGCCAGGTTGGTTAGAAGAAAGTTCGGTAAACAAGTTGGCTCAATATCATTGCTCAACTTTCTTGTACAGACTGATGTGGCATCCAATCACTGCATCCCCTTGCCTGCTGGTCGCGACAATGATTGTTTGGTTAAAAGAAAGTTGGTAAACTTTCTTGTTGAAACTGAAGTAAGCATCCGATCAGAGCGTCGCTTTGCCTGCTGGTCGTGGCTGAGTGCGATTAACCGGTCGGACCTGGATGCAGCGGACGGTTGTGATCGAGTCAAGTCAGTATGTAAAGAAAAGTCTGTAAAACATTCAGGTGAGTAGTAAGTGGTTGGTGGGGGGCTAAAGGATAGAAACCACTTGAACCTCAGCCGAAGGGTGGAGCATGCTTTGCTCCTCATATGGCTTCATGCAATCATGCTTATCATAGCACATTGTAAAAGAGAAAGGGATGCTTGGCAGCAGCTTATCTAAGTGATTTTTTAGACTTAAAATTCAAAATATTCAGAAAAAATTGGGAAAGGTTTAGAATTTTTTATATAGATAGGGGTGAATTAACCTTATTCATACCCCACCCCTCCCACTTGCTACACCTTCTTCCTATGCCCCATTTCTCTTTGAACCCTCATTGTTATGATGGTGGATTTGGGCACTTCTTGCCATCGGAGCCGAGCCATGCTGCATTTACCAGTGCAGGTTTATCAGAGGCTCATCAAGAGACATCACCATCATCGGTCTTTTACTCTCCGGTGTCCGAGCAATCCTCCGTGCCAACAACGAATAATACTATACGTACAAAGAGCTTCACCACGGAAGAGGACCTAATGTTGATCTCAGTGTAGGACAATATTTCCACCGACCCGGTAGGAAAGATTGGTTCTAGAAGTGCATCCACGAATTCTACAACATGCACCAAAAATTCGAATCCAACCGGTCGAAAGTCTCTTTGACGCATCAGTGAACCTCAATCCAAGCTGTCAACGCCAAGTTCCAATCATGCTATTCTCAAGTTGAAGACAGGCGGGAATCGAGCATCAACGAACTTGGCAATGTAACTTTCACCCTTAAAATTTTAAAATTTTATTAGTTCATTTTAGCCGTTTAATTTCCAATAATTTAATTTTTTTTGTAGATCCAACGTGCAAAGGAGTTATACAAATTCAACCACAAAATCTCCTTCTCCTCATTCGAGCACTGCTGGAACGAGTTACGGTATTGCACGATGTCGCACGGGGAAGAGTGTGGTGCACCATGGCAAGCACGATAAGCCGATTTTCAACTGTTTCGACCAAATACAAGAGTCGAAGAAGAAGAAGTTACAAAAAATGATAATGACCGACACTGAGAGGATTGCATCGGATAGAGAAAGGATTGTAACCGGCCACCGAAGAACTGCAGCCAAAGAGCGAAGAACTTCACTAGAGGAGTCGAAGTTCTAGGCAGAACAAGAGAGGCTCGGAAAGGCTGAAGAGGAAAGGATCATCATGATCGAGTGTGACCGTCTTTCGACTACCACCCATCCAAGCTAAGTACTTCAAGTCCCGTCAAACGGAGATAATAAAAAGAACTTTAACATCGATGCCACGAGAGTCTCTAGACTTGCCACTCTTAATTATGATGTATGTACGTCTTAAGATTATGATATGTACGTATCATTTTAGTCGTGATGTGTCTTTTAATTATAATGTATGTCTTTTAACTATGATGTATCTTTTTAATTGTGGTGTATCTTTTACGTATGATGTATATTTTTTAATAAATTTGCATTACAAACAAAATTATATTAGATATATAATTCACAAAACAAAGTACAACATTAGATAACTCGCAAAACAAAGTACAACATAGGATACAACTAATCTGTAATCGGTTCATAGAAAAGCAAAGTATAACATTAGATATAACCAGGGGTGAATAATATCCAACTCAGCCCAACATGCCGTATGTTTCAGCCCAGCTGCTTAGCCCGTCCTGCCCAGCCCGTGCTCAGCTGATGTCATAATAAGAGAGTGGCCCCCATCTTTTTGCTATACATCGTGGTCACCTGATACCCACATGGCACTCATTGGATGCTAGAATTGCCGAGCCCCGTATACAGGGACCCAAAAAATCACCCATATTCACTGGAATAATGCTATATAATATAGCCAACTCGTTTGCCAACTTTTGTTGCCAACTCCACGTGAGGTGGAGTGCTGGCGGGTCCTCATTGCTTGGAACATTTTTGTGGAGGCCATGGGATGAGCCCTAGGCAAATACCACGTGAAGTTGGCAACCCAAAAATTGGCAAAATAGTTAGCTACCTAGCATTTTCCTATTCACTAACACCATCACATGCATGCAGCCTTGCAGGGCGGCTGTATTATTTGAGCTAGGGATATGGTAGGTCGGGTATACCAAATTAGGGGAATTGATCAATCATGGAGTCCAATTGATTTGTACCTCTTGATCTTGATCCAATCGTAGGACCCCACCCCACACCCCCCCAGCCATTGCCCAGCCAAACCTCGCGACTTCTACACGCGATCGATTGCGATTTCTCCAATACAGCTGCCCCCGTTTCTTGGCAAATTTATCGATAGTTTGAGATTTCTCGGCGAAGAGCTGCCCCCTTTTTCGATAAATTTCTTTATCGACTAGGATTTCCCACGAAGAGCTGCCCCCTTTATCGGCAAATTTGTCGATCGATAATCGATGAATTCTACTCTCTGAAGCATCGTATGGCACAACTTTAGTAATGTAGTATTATATTTGTATTAAATGTTTATTTCTTGCGTTATCTTTTTCTAATTTATACATCTGCTTTATGTATCTTTTTTATATTAATAAAATTTTATTGTATCATTGATGTTCAATTAAAAAATTTTACTTAATATTTTTTTTACAGTATAGAGTAAAAGTTTCACTGTAAAAAAAATTAGTTTAGCTTCAGCCCAACCCAAAATAAATTCCTGACTACACCCATGGATATAACAAACAAAAATACAACTAGACTTTTCCTCACAATTACCATTGATGCTCGATCAGGTCTCGTTGAAGTTGAGAATATGTTCTCCTGTTCCTAATTTGGTGGTGAGCGTCAAGAAATTTCTAAAAATATGTATTCGTTTCACAGGAAAGGGGTATCTCTTGGCACTCATGTTCTTCATGATTGGCCTCATCTCGCTTGTCTTCAATAATCATGTTGTGAAAAATAATACACATTGTCATGATCTCCTAGAGGAATTCACGTTTCCAGAAACGTGATGTACCTCGCACAATCACAAAGCGACTCTGCAATACCACGAAGGCTCTTTCTACGTCCTTTTTGTGTCGACTCTTAAACTTTTACGAAATTCTTCATCTTCAGTGTTACAAGCGACGAAAGTGCCTTCACTAGTGCTGATCAGGGGGGCTAAATACTGTCTGTGATGTAGCAGTCACTGTTGTAGGTGATGTAGTTGTCGGTAAAGATGCATGGCATGACTCGTCCATTTGTAATGTCTGAGAAAATAGAAGATCAATCCCGCACATTAGATGTCATTGTGTGACCCGAGCAGCCAAAAAAAATGCATGTCAAATTCAAAGGTCTTGGCTAGCAATAGCTACAAGAAAAATTATCGGTTCATGTACATAGCCAGTATACGTGCCCTTCCTCGCCGAAGAATAGTTCTTCCATTTCTAGGCATGCAGTTGATGCTGCCCAACATGCCTGAGAAACCTCTAGCTTCTGCCATAGAGAGTAGCCATGCGACATCATCACTTCTTGGCCTGCGCAAGTACTCCTCCAAGAATACCCCGATGATGGCTTTGACAAAGTGTTGGAGACTCTCGATAGTGGTACTCTTTGCGATATGGCAATATTCGTCTTGTGCATTTGTCGCATTTGTGTAGGCAAGCATCCACAAAGAGACAATCACCTTCTGTAACGACAATGCATCGAGGATTCCAGCACTATCTCTCTTCTGTACAAAATAATTATCATACTGCTACACTGCAGCTTGGATGCGAAAAAACACCGGGAGATGCATCAAAAATCTGCTTCGGAAGAGGTTGGGACTATAGCCACAATCTTCGGCAAAGTAGTCCTTGAACTGTCGGAGGTGCCTTGCCTTCATATCGGTCGCATTGTAGGTTTTTTCAACCTTTAGCAGATCCCCTCCGCTTTGATGTCTCGCACTCACCGTCTTCCTCAGTGTGTTAGTTCCTTCCATGCATGCACTCCAAGTTAAGAACATGTCCTCCTCAAAGGAGTAGTCGGGCAACATCTCCTTCAAACGATTATGGGATGACATGCTGGCACTTGTCAAGGAGGAAAAAAAGGTGGTGATGTGTCTTTTAAATAAGGGTGTGAAGCAAAGGTATTGCTCAAAAGACATACAGCCTCAAACTACGTATCCAACAGACAAAAAAAAAGCCATTGGTGAAGACGTACATGTCGTCTCGGAGTACGTGTCCAATGGATAAAAAAAATCATTGGTGAAAAGGCATGCCACCTCGGAGTGCGTGTCCAATGAACAGAAAAAGAACCGTTGGTGAAACTACTTGTCACCTCGGAATACGTGTCCAACGAACATAAAAGAGCCTTTGGTGAAAAGACATGCTACTGCTGCCTCGAAGTACGTGTCCAAAAATTTTGCTTGTTAAATATTTATTTTAAGTGTCCAAATTTTTTGCTTAATTTTTTACTTTTATTTAGACTTTTTAAGCAATTTTTATCGTCATAATAGTATTTTTGTAAATTAAATAATCTATAATACATGGCATGTAATTGATTTGGCGCAAGGGGCAAAAGCGACTTAAAATCTAATGAGATTCACAATAGTGTATAAGTTGTTTTGTAATTATCCCAAATGAGTAAGCTGCTGGAAACCAAATAATGGCATGATACCCGAAAGCTTAGTTGGCAGTCCTATACCTATATTATAAATGGGTTTGGGTAAGTCGCTGGACATGCTCTTAGATGGCCTCAAATTGTAACACCTGTGGTGTTAGATTTGAGAATAATAGAAATCCTCCATGGCTAGTTTCGTCTTTTTGCAGCCAGACTTTTTCTTTGAACTTTTTCCCAATAAATGGATCGTAAACCTATGAGATGTTTTACGTTCACATTCTCCGTAACTTCGAGCATGTCACGATGGTGCGTTCCGTGCAACGATCAGGTGTATGCGCATCCAGTTTCCGCAGCCCGGCAGATAAACCCTAGAAAAACAATAATTGGTCGACAGTCGAAGCTGTTTTGTTTCTTGCAAGAGATCAGGTGATCAGATCGTAATGAAACAGGATACGTTAGGTGAGTATCTGAGAGAGCCTTCCAATGAGCCTGAGTTAGGGTCGATCCGACACCCGGGTGAATAGTTATTGCTATTTTAAGTTTTGGAGTCTTTCCTTCTTTTCGGGAGATCTAGAAATTAGAAAATATTGTACCAAGCGCTAACACATTCGCGTTGACAAGACCTTTCCAACGAATCCTCTCGGGCCCTATTCCGACATCCGGTTTGATAGTTACGACTTATTATTCTTTTCAGTCCGGTTGATGGACGAATCGCACCCGGATTCCAACCGAGCCTGGTTCAGGGCTCGGGACCGGGCCCGACCAGCCATAGAGCCTACCTCCCGGTCTCCTAGCATAATTTAGGCTCTCTTGACCTCCCTCCCCAGTTATTTAAATCCGAAATTCGGATGGGAATTATCGGGTAGGATTGGGATGATATATCCCTATCTTTCTTATCTTTATCCCCTCCCGCTAAGGCCTTAACCGACCCTATCCCCAACCCTTATCTCAACAGCCTCCCCCCTTTATATATGAACCAAGAGAGAGGGAGAGAAATAGAGAGAGAACAGGAGAGAGAGAGAGAAGGACGTAGTAGAGAGAGAGAGAGAGAACGGGAGAGAAATAGAGAGAGAGGAAGAGAGAGAGAGAACGGGAGAAGAAGAGAGAGAACGCGAGAGCCAGAGACAGAGAAGAAGAAGAGATCGAGGGAGATGGAGCAGCCGACCCGCCCCTCGCCGGAGCCCCAGCGAGCACGCCGAGACACCCGCAGGTCAGTCACCCCCTCCTCCTCCCATCCTCCTCCGCGACCCCCTTCCTCCTCCCTTGCCGCGGCCCGCACGGGCGGACACCGCCGCCGCACCTAAGCCCCTCCCGACGATCCCCGGCGCACCACCACCGGCCGCCGTTACTCCATGCGAAGCCATCTCCGGCCGACTTCTCAGGCTCCGACGGCCGCTCCGGCCGCCTCCCACCGCGCCTCCTCCGTGGGGGTGGTGCGGGAGAGGCCAGCCGAGCGCTCGCCGGCGCTCCAAGCCGCCCCGATCCCACCGGCCACCGTCACGTAGGAAACCCCCCCCCCCCCCGGCTAGACGTCTCGTGGAGAAGAAGGAGTTGGGGGGGTAAGATCTGTAATTTCCCAGGTTATTTTACATAAACCCAGACCCGAACCGTTTAGCCCTGAACCCGACCCGACCCAACAAGACCTACTGCAGACCCGATCCACATAGTGAACCGGTCTGGTTCACCTGAACCAGACCCGTGAACCAGACGATTTTGGTTCGACTGCCATTTCTCCGTCCGAACTCGGAATTGGACGAAACCAGCGCCATTTCGACCAGCTCGGAAATTCCTACCTGTTGGTCATAGTCTAGAATAGTAATTGTACTGTTTAATATCCTGTTTTATCCTTTGACTCGATCTTATTGCGGTACCGTGGTTTGACCGTCGTTTCATCGTCCGAACTCGGATTCGGACGAAACCAGCGGCATTGTGCTCAGAATATTGAGTCCCACCTATCAAACCCAGAATATAACCCTAGAACCTCTTCTACCCTAGTGAGCCAACCATGCGATCGGTTTCACCGGTTCTACATGGTTTGACCCGAAACCATCCGACCGAAGTCGGATTCCAGCGAAACTGGAACCATCGGAAAGGGTTCTTCGAGCCCGATTCGATGAGTAGGTTTAGCTTCTGTTTACTTGATTGGCCTAGTATTGTTTAGGTTCGAGTTCTTCAGTCGCACGGATTTGCGTGCTGTCGACTCAATGTTGGTCCCCTATTGAGGGTGCCCGACTATCCTTGGCATAGAACCCTCGTCGTTGATTCTTCTGTTTTAATCGATAGCATTGTGATATAGAGCTGTGCATGTTATCAGACTGTGATTGTGGTGATCCAACGGAGGCGAATCAAAAGCAACTAGCAAGCCGGAGTTGTGTGCGATCGACAACCAGATGACATCTACTACCCTTGCGTGGTCTTTAATAGTGGGAAATGAGAATGACTAAGGGTAGGTGTCCATGACACTGCATGCGGGCCCCGTCGGGCATCGTCGCATGTGGTCAAATGGACCCCGCCTTGCATGCGGAGTCGCGAGTCCGACGACGCATGCTTAAAATATTAATAATGATTGTTTTTGATTGTATGGACACCGTAATTAGGATTCCCTTAAATTAAACAATAAATTGAATAACTTATAATTATCGGAGCCCACCCTCCTGAGAGGAGTATGGCAACCCTAGCACACGGGTCACTGGGATGAGTGTCTTACTTTATTGATTTATTATGTCGCATGGGTTGCGAGAGCAGTACGGGATCAGGGGTAAATTGTTGGAAATTGTTAAGCATTAAATATACCTTTTGTAGCTTCAGTATATATGTTGAAAGATGTTATATGAGAATCTACCTGATTAGAGGGTAGGGACCCCGTGCGCGCAAGGGCCGTGAACCACCCTGCGCGTACAGCCGAAGTTAAATAGGTTAGGGGTCACGGGCAAGGGTTGTGGTAAAGCCAATAGGAGGTGCCCTCGAGTAGGGATTGGCCTAGCAACCCTGTCCCGGGGAGTTGAAGTCCCCATAGTAAAGCAAGTTGGGCGGTAGAGCTCCACCGTGAAAGACGGGAAACCCCCTTATGATCATCTGGGTGACTAGTGCATGGTGTTGGTGGATGCACGGCGAGAGAGTTGGCCCTCTACATCGAAATAAAAGGCCCTATAGTAATGCCTGACCGGGGGTAGGATGAACAAAATATCTGGGGTTCACATTTTGATAGTGTGTGTTTTATCTATATATGAATTTAGAATCGAGTGACTGTTTACATGATGACTTCATGACTTTATCTGAACGTCTTATTTAATTTATTCTTTAATGCTGTAGAATATTGAATGGACTTCATGTTAGATAACCTAGTGACAGTAGGAATTGCATGTGAATATAGACTACTGATAGGTTTAGGTATCATTCTGCAAACTTTGATTCTACTAGAACTGATAGATCTTATCTTAATTTATTAAGATTAGTTGTCTCATATTATTAAAGACTATTAGGATGTCACTAGCCATTAATTTGGCTAATCTCCCAATTTCCTATTGGGGGCTACTCTTTCCCACGAGTAGGCTCAGTTGCACGTCCGGAGGCTCAGGAGTAGCAGTAGGATTCCAGCGGCGGAGTTAGAGTTGCAGTATTACCTTTCTGCTTAGTACGTTAATCTTATAGTCTTTTCTCTTCAGACATTGTAATTGTATTGGAATAAGAGTTCTTATTAGTTAGTCAGTATTCTATGGTTGTAGTTGCAATGGTTCCAGCTGAATTCTTTTGGGTAGGTCTCTCCTCAAGGCCCTAAGCTTAGGATAGATCATGATGAAAATATAAGTGCATATAAATGACTAAATTGATTAACCCTGTAGATAGGAACCCTATACTGGTGCACCTGAGTGTTAGGGAGTGGATGAGACTATGTGGCTAGCCGTAGGAGGCTTGAGCCTCGTGCTCCCTCAGATAGACTCCTATCAGTATGTAGTGGCACCGACAGGTCACACATACTGAAAGGATAGGACTTTTGAAGGTCGAGCTAATTAGATAATGTCTTATCTCTATTGATATTTCTCTTCTTTCCTTTTTAATAAAAATATTTTTAAAAAAATCAAATTTAAAAGATTTCCCTCTTGTTTCTCCCTCCTCCTTGTTTTTCATATTAGAGAGCGTAGAAGAAGCCCTGTGAGAATCCAAATTGGTGTAATCAATTGACCAGACCCAAAATCTCATCTTTTTCTCATTTCACACCCCAGGGATCGGTCTTCAGATTTCTGGGGCGTGACACAAATGGTCTTAATTAGCTGGATACTTTCGATATTACCCTTACTTAAGTGGCTGAATTTAATGATAATGATTATTTTCTCTAAGACTAGAGTTTGGTTCATCCCCAAAAACTGATTTCATCCCGAAAATTAAGTTCATCCCCAATTAATCTATAAATGTGCTCATCCCCAAAATTGAATTCATCTCCGATTAATCCATTGTTGATGCCGTCGCGGAGGAGAAAAATCTATCTAGAAAGGTTTACTTCTTATCCCCAAATCGTTTTTTTTTCCAAATATTAGTTCATACCCAATTAATCCATTGTTGATATGGAGGAGAAATCGATCTTGAAAGATTTGCTTCTCATCCCTAATTCGTTTTTTTGTCAAAATTGAGTTCATCCCCAATTAATCTATTAATGCTGATGCCATCGCAGAAGATAAAATCAATCTTGAAATGTTTGCTTTTCATTCCCAATTCGTTTTCCCACAAAATTGAATTCATCCCCAATTAATCCATTGTTGATACCGTCGTGGAAGAGAAAAATCAATCTTGAAAGGTTTGTTTCTCATCCCCGGTCAAATCATTTTTCCCCCAAAATTGAGTCCATCCCTAATTAATCTATTGTCAATGCCATCGCGAAGGAGAACAATCGATCTTGAAAGGTTTGCTTCTCATCCCCAAATCATTTTTTCTCCAAAATTAAGTTCATCCCCAATTAATCCATTGTTGATGCCATCACGGATTAGAAACTTGATCTTAAAAGGTTTAATTTGCTTCGCATCCCCAATTCGTTTTTTTTTTTCCAAAATCGAGTTCATCCCCAATTAATCCATTGTTGATGCCGTCGCGGAGGAGAAAAATTGACCTTGAAATGTTGGCTTTTCATCCCCAATTTGTTTTTCTCTCCAAAATTGATTTCATCGATCCCCAATTAATCCATTGTTCATGCTATCACGAATGAGAAAATTCGATCTTCAAAGGTTTTGCTTCTCATCTCTAAATGGTTTTTTCTCCAAAATTGAGTTCATCCCCAATTAATCCATTGTTTTGCTATGTTCTTGACTCCCCTCTGATTCTCTAAATCATGATGAGATATGTGCTATTTTTACCCATGATTATCATATTTTTTCATCTTGATCTTATTTATTCAATGGGTTATTGCCATTTTTGTTGAGTTTTGTTTTCTTAAAATTGTGCTATGTTCATCCCCGGCCAATTAATCCATCTTTTGCTTCAGTTCTTGATCTCTGTCGTCTGAATCAATGATCAAAATTCCACTAGAAATCTGAACCAGATTTGCTCTTTTGTTCTAAGGGATCGACTCTGTTCCAAGGGATCATGCCCAATAGTGATTTTATTAGGGGTGTTCATCGGTTCGGGTTGACCCACCAAACCGAACGGAACCGGTCTATTTGGTTCGGTTTGGATCGGGTATTTTTGACCATTCGGTTTGGTTCGGTTCTAAAAAAAAAAACCCGCTATGGCCGGTTCGGTTCTGGGTTGTGAGTTTTTTAACCCGAACCAACCCAACCCAAACCATTGGTACTATAACCTCAGTAGTTACTACTATACAGTGTACAATCTCACTAATATTGTACATTACATCGTGGTGATCCCAATTACCACCATTCGATGCATTCAAAACTTTCAAGTGTTCAACGGTGTGATGAAACTGAAAAGTGAGGGGTGTTACCCACATAATTACTAGCACCCCCAAATCCCAACTTATTAAATATCTCAAAAGTAAAAAAATTAAGGATAATTCTATAGGTGCAAATAGCATCATCCAAAGTTAAAGGCTGGCAACCTTCTCACTGTCACGAGGGAGAAGGTGTGAGTATCAAAAAAGTTGAGGAGATGGCGAGAGGGCGATCCCGAGGCTCCTCGAAGACCAGAGAGATCCGGGGGAGATCTAGGGGGAAGTCTCCCATGCCCGAATCCCGTAGCCGTTCTAAGTCTTCAGCGCGTTCCCGAGGTGCATCTCGTTCAGGAGGTAGGGCTCTCGGGGGGAGGGTTTCTGGAGGGGTGGAGGCGGAACGTCGTTCCCGGGATAGGCGTCCCGGGGGCGTTTCAAAACCACCATCTACAGCAACACCCCCGCAGAGAGTCTCCTTCGCGGATGTAGTGCGCCGCCCGGCTTGGTCTCAGGGGGCTGCGAGCGGTTCGGGGGGGTCTAGGGTTCCGACCGGGCGATCTTCTAGATCCTTTCGGGGAGAGCGTCTTTCTCAGGTCCGTCGCTGTCATCGGTATGGAGAGCGCGACCACGTTGTCGCCGCCTGCCGTAACCCGCTTGTTTGCTTCACCTGTGGGAAGGTCGGCCACACCTCCCACCAGTGCGGGCTGGCCCGTTCGTCTGGCTCGACCGGTTCCTCGGCGGTGGGTTCGGGATCATCCATGGAGCTGCCGGTGGACCCTCGGAGGGGGGAGATGATGGAGATCTTGGATCGTTCAGGGGTCTGCCGGGTCTTCCGGAAGGCGGTGACGGCGGCGGAGCTTTCCGGTCACCTCAGGCATGCGTGGCAGGGGTCGTGGGAGTGGCCGGCCCAGGAAATTGGGAATGGCGAGTTCCTTGTGGAATTCCCATTCCGGCAATTTCTGGAGATCGAGGTAGGTCGGGGGGTGAGGGATCTGGGGGCAGTTTCTGTCTCCTTCCGACCTTGGGAGGAGATGTCCAGGGCGGTCTCGCGGCGGCGAAGGACAGCTTTGCGGGTCACAATTTTCGGGCTCCCTTTTGACGCCTTGGGGGAAGCCTCGCTGCGGACGCTGCTCAGCCCCTACGGCGAGGTGCACGAGTGCCATAACGTGTTCCCCTCAATCTCTCATCGCCGATTCTGCCAGGCGACCATGCTCTGTTACGAGCCGATCCTCATCCCCCCTTCGATCCAGTTTGCCCATGGTTGCGGAGTCTTCAGGGTCCGGCTATCCACCCAGCTGCTAGGGGACTGCACTTCGCTCCCTCCTCCCCCCGTTGGGCACCTGCCTCCTCTGGATCATGGATTCGGGGACCGTATGCCCTCTGGAGAGCCGGTGATTCCTCCGGGTTTCGGTCCGTCGGTGGTCTCGTCGCAGCCCACTCGATTCCGGCAGCCGTCCACCGGGCCTCCGAGGTTCCCTGGTCCACCATCTGCAGGGATGGGTCCGGCGAGAGGTGAGGCGAGCAGCAGCCAGGAGCCAGGTATGCCTTCCCTACAGCAATTCTCCCAGGACGCAGGTATGGATTCTAATCGAGAGCTGGGCACTTTTCATAACGTCGGCATTTTTTCGTTTGAGGGAGCGCACGTACCCCCTACTGCTGTTCTACATGAAGGAGACCATGTGGGGTTGGAGGAGGAGGGGGGCCCTCCCTTGAGGTCCCCCCATGTTGTTGGTGCTTCTTTTAATGTGGATAGTCCTATCTTGGGGATTCCTCATTTGCCTGACCTCGATGTCGACAGTAGGGATGTGACAGGTCAGGGGGACGGGATGCAGAGGTCCGTAGCTGTGCTGGATGTGAACCAGTCTTCGTCGGACTCGGCGGGAGTACCCCTTCTTCAGTCGGCGAGGAGGAGCTCCCGGCAGATTTTGCAGCGCTCTTCGGACGACCCTCGGCTGGCGTAGGCTCTTGTTCGGTCCAAGATGCGTCTTCTCGACATGGACCAGGCTGATCCTTCTGTGTCCCTCCCCCTGTCTTTTTTGGAGGATGATGTAATTCTGGACATAGCTAGAAAGTGTGGGTTTATCACTACTCCTGAGTTAGATAGTGCGAGATTTTTTCTTGACTCTATCAGGGCTCTGGAGGAGAAGAGGGCAAAGTTGGACTCCTGAGCGGGCGAGTCCTTGTGTGGTTGCGGTTGTGGGTGCAAATTTTGGCATAAATCTACCACGGGACCCACCGGCCCTGCCTGGTGGGCCCACGAGGACTACAGCGGGACCCACCGGCCCTGCCTGGTGGCCCCACGAAGACTACAGCGGGACCCACCGGCCCTGCCTGGTGGCCCCACGAGGGCTACAGCGGGACCCACCGGCCCTACCTGGTAGGCCCACGAGGACTACAGCGGGACCCACCGGCCCTGCCTGGTGACCCCACGAGGACTACCGCGGGACCCACCGGCCCTGCCTGGTGGGCCCACGAGGACTACCACGGGACCCACCGGCCCTGCCTGGTGGGCCCACAAATACCACAGCAAGACCCACCGGCCCTGCCTGGTGGGCCCCCGAAGACAACCGCGGGGCCTGCAACTTTACCTGGAGGATCCCCAGATACTGCAGCAGAAACCGCCATTCGCCACCCAGAATGCCTATAAATAGCATAGCCTTTGAATGTAAATGGATCGAATTCTCAGTTCTAAAAACCAGAGCTCTGGGATTTTTCAACTTCTGATTTACCATCTCTCTTCGATCTTCTTCTCTCTTTCGAAGAGATCAGGGAGCTTTCAGTGATACTCGGTCTGTCGAGGTCACTTCAATATAAGTGTTAGTGAATTCGGGTTGCTCCCTATAGCACGGAGACGTAGGCTTCGGCTGAACTCCGAGATCACTTCTCTTGTGTCAAAATATCTCTCTCTGTGATTGCTTTTCTGTTTATATATCAAAAAAGCAACAACTTCAACCAACCGATCGACCAACGATCTTCGACATTAACTTCGACTCCAATTGACTGGTGCTGCGAAGGTCTTCGGGTCGGCACGAAGATTTTCCCCCACAGTTTGGCGCCGTCTGTGGGATTCGAGCGAAAAGCTGTGTTCTCTCTACTTCGACTACCATATCAGTATAGTCAAACTTCCTCGTCCCCTCGGTTAATCAGACAACTGATCGGACGTCGGCAATCTCGTTGCACCCTTCGCACTCTGAATGGCGAGAACCAAACATCAGGGTCAACCAGAAGGAAGTAACACTCAACATCAACCTCGTCCTGAGACTCGTTCAATGAGTCAAAGGCTCAACTTCGGGCAGCCCCTTGCTGTTCCCGAGATGGGGGTTCATTCAGGAAGCGGGAGATCGGTCGATCGACCGATCGCCACTCATCCTCATCAATCAATTGGGCAGACTGTCCCTGCTCCTGCTGAAGATCCTCCATCGACTTACCAGATCTCTGCAATCGATTTCCAACTACTCCAATTGGCGAAGCAAAACGCCACCCTCACTGCTGAGAGGGATGCTCTGAAGAAGGCAGCTTCCGAAGCTGGAATTGCTATTCCGATCCCCTCCGCAAGTGAGAGGGTTGATCCTCCTCGACATTCAATTTACTCCGAACAACGGAGGTCAATGGGCACTGATGCTCTCGAGAGAATTCGACGCGACCCAACTCCCTCTGCTGCTCCTTGGAAGCAGAGTGTTTGGGATCGTCTTGAAGACGAGTCCTCCCAATCTTCATCTGGTCGTAACTGCGACAAAAGAGCACCATCGAAGCTCAACCTGCCAAGGAAGCACCAAATGAAAGGCGCTCCTTCAAAGAGTAGAGTCTCCCCTTCCATTCCACTCCAACGTGGACTTGGATCGGACCTTCGACATCGACTTCGACCGGCAAACACTTCAATACCAGAGCAAGACCTTGCGATCTTGCCTCTTGACCCACCTCTAGGTCGAGGACATGGTCGTAGGGATGGGTATTCCTCTGCCGGACCTCTACATCGAAGTCTCTTCGATACCACCTTTCCAAGAGGATGGAGAACTCCTATCCTCCCCAAATTCAACTGTATCAGAGGAGATCCAAGCCTCCATATACTTGCCTTCAAGCAAGCTCTAACGCCACACGAAGAGGAAAACAACGTGCTCTGCCGCACCTTCGCGGGAAGTCTCGACGAGCCTTCACTCGACTGGTATCACAATCTCCGAGCTGGATCCATTACCCAGTTCGGTGTTTTGGCTAACCTCTTTGTGCAGCATTACCAGCTCAACCTGAAACCCGAGAAGAAGCTCGACTCTCTATATCGACTAAGGATGGGTGCAGATGAGACTCTCCGCAGCTTCACGAGGAGGTTTCGCAACGAGCATGCTGCTCTCTCTGGAAGGCATCTGGATGATGAAGCCATCATGTTGGCTTTCCAGAACGCTCTCCGCTTCGATCTACACATCTACAACGACTTCATCCGCAATCCCCCTCCTTCTCTGGGAGCTATGTTCGATCGAATTCAGAGGGAGATTGAGGTGGAAGACGATCAAGTCGCTCGAAAAGGGCGAGAAACTAAGAGAAGGCCTGCTGAAAAAGAAACACCTAAATATGCTGCAAAGGCTCACAACACTGAAGCAGCAGCCCCTCCGGCCAACAAAAGATCAAAGAATGATGGGCGTCGATCTCCAACGAAGACCACTTTCACCGAGTGGAACATGCCAGTCGAGCAGATACTCGACCGTATTCAACACGACGAGTATCTTCGGAGGCCCAATCCTCTTCAACCAAATTCCAAATTCACAGCAGACAAAACAGTCTACTGTGAATTCCATCGAAGTCACGGCCATTCCACCGATCGGTGTTTTCGGCTGAAATTCCATCTTGAAGACTTACTACGAGAAGGCCACCTTCAAGAATTCGTCAACAATGGGCACGATCAACGTCGAACCTCTGCCAAGGGGAAAGAAGTGTGTTGGATACATCAAATCTCTTCCAACCGGCAACCAATTTCTGTGAATGCCAATGTCTTTGGCATTCATGGAACCTTGCACAATCAAGCTTTGACCGGGAAGGAAGTCGATCGGCAGGTTCGACGCATCTTCCATGTTCGATCTACTGCAAACAAAGAAGATACCTGGATCGAGAAGCCCATCGAAGGTCTGGCTTGGCCATCCATAGTCTTCAACGACACCGATCTTCAAGGAGTTCACACTCCTCATCGAGACCCCCTGGTCTTGAAACTCATCATCGACGGAAGCACCGTCAATCGAATCCTCATAGACACTGGAAGCTCCATTGACATTATGTTCTCAGACTGTTTCAAACGTCTGGGACATAAGTATCAAAGCCTCGACGTCGTCCCGACTGTGATCACCGGCTTCAACGGTGAACAAAGCATCACAGTGGGCGAATCCAGATTTACCATCGACCTCAGCCGAGAGACTCGAGTCTCGGTGAGGTTTGCAATCGTCGAAGGAATGTCTAGCTATAACGCCATTCTTGGGCGACCATTCCTCCATCAGATCAATGCCATCTCCTCCTCTTACCATCAACTACTCAAGTTTGCAACTGGAGAAGGCATCGTCTGCATTCGAGGCGATCAGCAAGCTGGAAGATCTTGTGAAGCTGCTGCTGCTAAAACAGATCGAAAGATCAATATTGCTCCTCCAAAGCGGCCACGAGATGAAGCTGGTCCCTCTTCTAAATAGCAATCAAAGGAGATTCCGCTGACCGAACCTCCGCCAATCGAATGGGAAGCATCCCCTTCAATTGAAGAAATCATCCCGATCAACATAGGCAGCGGAGATCTCCCTCGACAAACATTTATTGGTACCGGTCTTAGCGACGTAGAAGCGCAAGACATGGTATCCTTCCTCCAGTCCAATATCGACGTCTTCGCATGGTGCTTCGAAGACATGCCTGGGATCAATCCAGATGACGCTTGTCACCGACTTGCGATCAAAGAAGAGGTGAAGCCCGTCAAGCAAAAGCCTCGCACCATTCGACCAGAGCTGCAAGTTGCTGTTCAAGAAGAAATTACCAAGCTACTCGCAGCCGGATTCATCCGAGAAGTAGAGTATCCAACTTGGATCTCTAATATAGTGGCTGTTCCAAAGAAGAATGGGAAAGTCAGAGTCTGCATCGACTTTACTAATCTCAACAAGGCTTGCCCCAAAGATCCTTTTCCCATGCCAAGGATAGATAGACTCGTCGACGCCACTGCTGGCCACGAGCTGTTGTCTTTCATGGATGGGTATTCTGGGTACAATCAAATTCCTCTTCACGCCGATGATCAAGAGAAAACGTGTTTTGTGACTAGCCGAGGTCTCTACTGCTACAATGTCATGCCATTTGGCCTCAAAAATGCTGGTTCCACCTATCAAAGGTTAGTCACGAAAATGTTCGAAGATCAGATCGGTCGCAACGTCGAAGTCTATGTAGATGATCTCCTTACCAAGAGCTTCACTAGAGGGAAGCATCTATCTGATCTAGCTGAAACCTTCCAAGTCCTTCGAAAGTATCGAATGAAGCTCAATCCAGCCAAGTGCGCCTTCGGAGTTCAATCTGGCAAATTCCTGGGTCATCTTGTGACCAGGAGAGGTATTGAAGCCAATCCCGATCAAATTCGAGCCATCATCGATATGCCTTCACCTACAAATCGAAAAGAAGTTCAACGTCTCACTGGAAGGTTAGCAGCACTCAATCGATTCATCTCAAAGTCCTCAGACAAGTGCAAGCCACTCTTCGACAAACTACGAAAGGCGGATACCTCCGGCTGGAGTCCAACCTGTGAAGAAGCATTTCAAAGTATCAAGAAATATCTGGTGCAAGCTCCTATCCTGACTGCTCCACTTCCAAAAGAAGACTTGTGGCTCTACCTTGCCGTGACCGATCAAGCAATCAGCGCGGTCTTAGTCAGTAGAAGAGAAGGCATCGAACATCCAGTCTACTACATCAGCCACACTCTTCTTCTGGCTGAGACTCGCTACTCAAAAACTGAGAAGGTCATCTTGGCCTTACTCACTGCTTCGCGTCGTCTTCAACCGTACTTCGTCTCCCACCAGATTACTGTCATTTCAGAACACTCACTCAAAGATATCATTGACAAAGCTGGTCGAGCTGGTCGAATGACCAAATGGGTGATCGAAATGAGTGCTCTGGGGATTCAATTCGAATCTCGCACTTCTATCAAAGGTCAAGCAATTGCTGATTTTCTAGCTGACTTTCCAGTTGAAGACCCCATCACTTGGGAAGAGGATGTCGACATGCGCTTGGAAGATGAGGATACTCCTCCGATCAATCCTGCAACAAAAATTGATCCAAGTCTTGAAGTTATTTCTGCAACTCCTCCATGGAAGCTTTATACTGATGGAGCATCAAGTTCGATCGGTTCGAGAACTGGGATAGTCTTAATATCCCCCGAACTCGATCATCTCCAGAAGGCCACTCTCCTTGGGTTTAATGCCACCAACAACGAAGCTGAATATGAAGCACTCATTTCCGGACTCGAAATGGCAGAATCTCTGGGGGTAGATCGGATCATCATATACAGCGACTCCCAACTGATCATAAGGCAAATCAATAGAGAGTACACAGCTTGAGAAGAAAGAATGCAACTCTACTTGGCCTTAGTACGACGTCTTCAACAACGTTTTACTAGCGCTGAATTCATTCAAATCCCCAGAGCAGAGAACCGAGAAGCAGATGCCTTAGCTAATGCTGCTTCAGTTCTTGGAGACTCACTCGGAGGAAGGCAAATACAGATCGATTATCAAGAAGTGCCCAAGACCATCCCCGATCAACAGATTCTTACTACTACAAAAGGATCTGGGGGTGGAGATCAGCTTGAAGACTGGAGAAGACCAATTTTCGACTTCTTCAAACATGGCAAAATGCCAGAAGATCCAAATCAAGCCCGAAGGCTTCAAAGGAAGCTCCCATGCTACACTTTACAAGGTGAAGATTTATATTTCAAATCTCACAGCGGGATGTTACTCAAGTGCCTTGGTCCTGAACAAGCACAAGCAATCCTGATTGATATCCACTCCGGAGCTTGTGGAAATCATTCGGGAGGAAGATCCCTCGAAGCCAAGACGAAGCTACAAGGGTACTACTGGCCAACAATGGCAAGGGATGCTCAACAAGTCGTTCAAAGATGCGAGCCTTGCCAACGACACGCTCGAGCTATCCATCTCCCTGCAGATGAACTTCATCAATTATCAAGTCCTTGGCCTTTCCATCAATGGGGGTTAGATTTCTTGGGTCCTTTCCCTCCAACTCCAAGCAAGAAGAAATATCTACTGCTGGCTACTGATTACTTCACCAAATGGGTTGAAGCTGTGCCCCTCTTTCGAGAGACTGACGACGAAGTGATCAAATTCATTCGGCACAACATCTTCTCAAGATTTGGCACACCTCAAGTTCTTGTTGCTGACAATGGAGCTCAATTTGACTCAGACAAATTCCGAGAGTTCTGTCTGAACAACGGTATCAAGTTATTCTATTCAACTCCAAGATATCCTCAATGCAATGGTCAAGCTGAAGCCTCAAACAGATCTATACTTGATATACTCAAGAAGAAACTCAACGACAAGAAAGGATTGTGGGAGCAAGTCCTACCTGAAGTTCTTTGGGGGTATCGCACAACTCCGAGAAGATCAACAGGGTTCTCACCCTTCCGTCTAACATATGGATCAGAAGCAATACTCCCAACAGAAAATATATCTAGTACTTTGAAGACCAAAGCTGTTGAAGAAGGAGTCAATGAAGAACTTCGGATCAATGATCTAGACTTCTCTGAAGAACTACGAGATCTAGCATCACTTCGTGTGGCCAAATATCAACAGAAGATCAAAAGAGCCTATGACAAGAAAGTCCACAAGAGACAGTTCCCAGTGGGTAGTTTAGTTCTCAGAGCAGTTTTCTACAATACCAAAGAGCACAGCAGTGGAAAGCTTGCTCCCAACTGGGAAGGTCCATATATCATTGAGTCAGTTGGAGGCAAAGGTTCTTACAGACTGATCACACCAGAAGGAGATAGATTGCCTCGAGCTTGGAATTCTAGACACCTCAAGTTGTTCTATCCATAATGTAAATTCTGTGATGAATAAAGCTCTCTTTCAAATGTTCAAGTGTACAAGTGTTCTGATTTTCAATCCAAGTTCTGAAGCAGTTTCAAGTTATCCATATTCAAATTACCAGGTCTTTTAACAAGTTTGGGTGTTAGGGTTGCGACCCAACCCCTTACTAGCAAATGTTAAAAACTGACCATTTTCAAGTTACCAGGTCTTAACATGTTTGGGTGTTAGAGTTGCGACTCGACCCCTTACTAGCGAATGTTAAACTGACCTTCGAAATTCAATATCCAATTTCAATCAATTCGATATCGTCTAACAGGTTTGGGAGTTTGAGTTGCGACTCGACCCCTTACATTCAAAAGTTATTCGAATTCAAATTCAATTTTCAAAGTTACAAGTCTGGGTGATTGAGTAGCGACTCAACCCCTTACATTCAAGTATATGCGTATTCAAATTACGTTCAAATTTATGAATACTCAATCATGTCAAATAGCATTTCAGAACTCAACATTCAAAGACATTCAACTCAAAAGAAGTGCAAGTTTCAAATACCAAAAAGATGTCTTCTATTATCATCAAAATATGTCAGATACAAGGAGCTGTTACATTTCAAAAATTTACAAGTACAACAACAAAGAAGAAGAAAAGTCTCAGGGCTTGGCCACACTCTTTGCATGCGACTTCTCCCCTTCAGATCCAGGACGAGCTTTACTCGCCACTGATGCCTTGGAGGATCGGACGCTAGCTACATGAGTCCTGAGCGCTTCTGCTGCCTTCTCTGCTGTTTCCTTGTAAACCTTGCACTCTGACAGCGCATGCTCCAGTGCCTTCTTGGAAGTCTCCTCTCTGGCAGTGAAGGCAGCGTGCTGAGTAGCAAGTTGTTGCTTCAGCTCTTGAATCTCGATGGTGCGGCCACAGGACACGTCCTCAACCCTGGAGAGTCGAGTCTTCAAGGATTCGAGCTCGTGACTCTGTGCCTCACACCGATCCTTCAGCCCCTTGATCTCCAGCTTTCCCTTGCGAAGTTCCTCAATCTTGGATTTGAGAGAGGCTTTCTTCGAAGTCAGGAGCTCTCTCAGCTCATCTCTCTCCGCGGTCAACTGATTTATTTCAGCTACAGCTTCTTTTGCTCCCGCCCTCAAGGAGAGTTTGGTTGCAACATTCATAAGTGCTGAGTTCTGCAAAAGAACAAAAGAGTTGAATTATTCTGAAGAAAGATACGATTCAAATGATCGATCAAGCAGATGCACCTACCAACAGGTTAATTCTATCGAAAGCTTCATCCAAAGTGGCACTCGGAAGGTTGATGAGTTTTCTAATCGCAGCAGTGGGGCGGTTGATATCAACGTCACCCAAGCTCCTTATTGTTGGAGTCAATCCAGCAGGCGCACCTGCAATCAAAGGGAATCAAAGTGTTAGATTATTTTCGAACTTCAAAGACAAGACATTCAAAGCAAGTTAAGTTCAAATACCTGATGTTTCGACCCTCGGCTCTTTGCCCTTCCGACGATCAGAGCCACTCTGAGGAGTCGATTTCTCCTGAATCAGGGTTGGCGCTGGTTGAGGTTGAGGAGCCCCATCGCCCACTCGACTTCCCCTCTCCAAATTAGCAGGGGGGGAAGCATTCCTGGGAGGTGAGGCTCTCTCTTCTTGCGACCCGCCTGGCTGAATGAGCCCGGCCAACATGGCCTCCACCTCGTTGAGCAGAGAGTGAGAGGGGGGAGGGGGTTGCTCAACCTCTACACCCCCACTCATTGTTGCTCCCTCAATGCGAAGAGCGTCGGGGGGGATTTGATCAAGAGGCGTGGGGTTGCTTCCAACCCCAGCACTCTTCGATAGTTTAATTTTGAAGTGCATCGGCCTCTTCAATTCGTCAAATTTGTAGGTGGGAACCACCTTTTTGCCGTCGCCTTCTGTGTCGAGAATTTCCTCCATCTGACGGGCTTTAACCTCGTCAATGGGAATAGGGATCGAGTCCTCCCCCGTTGCACCACCAGTGGGGGTGGGAGGAATTTCTTCCTCACCACCCCCATTCTCATCATCCCCACTGGAGGGGGTAGAAGACGGATCGTCCTCGCCGTCCCCGTCCTCATCTTCGCCATTGCCACTGTTGTCGTGGCTGACATTCTCAGTTTCTTCTTCTTCATTCTTCTTTTCTTCTTCTTCATCTTCATTCTTCTTGTCTTGGTCCTCATCTTCCTTAGGCTTGACGAGAGTTTTTCGCTTCTTCTTCACTGGGCCTCTTTGGAGCACCAGTTTCTCGTCCATGGTAGGTAACCGGCGCCTCGCAGTGTAGATTTTCTTCTCGGCCCGAACCTTCCGGATGACCTTGCCCGACTGAGGGTCCTCCTCGTAGTCAGAGTATAGGACTTCGTTGTCCTCATACCTGTCCTTTGATCTGTGGAGGAGATTGGCCTTGCCATATCTCACAGGACAGTTAGAAAACTGTTTCCACGACCTGGTTCCACAGGTTAGCTCGAGGAACAAGTTATCTATGGCTCCCGCCCTCTCAGAATTCCAGGCGAAGATGCCTCCAGCGCTGTACATTTTCACCGCCTCGTGCACGCTGTCTCGGGGGGTGTCGGGCACTGACATGGACGTCCAGGCGCCAGATACAGAAATAGGCCAGTCCGTGTACAACTTGTCCGAAGGGACTGTATCGGTGAGCGGGCGCAGGGGAGATACTCCAGTCAAATTATAGAAAGGGCTGTCCTTCCTGTAATTCCATCGATAATGAAAGAAGAAGTATCCGAGCTCAATCCTGGCAGGTTCACCTTCCGGGATACTGGAGTAACAGGCCCTCAAGTCCTCTTGAAAATCTGATTCCACCCGGCAGAACGCATAGATGATTCGCCAAGCATTCCCTGTGACTTGTCCCGGGCAAAGGCCAGATGTATTCAGTAATCTGGCAGCGAAGGGTGGCAGAGGCAGACGTAGACCGCAGTTCATTTGGCCGATGGTCACGATGGTTCCCATGACCTTCTCGTTGCTGGCAAAATTGGTGAAGACGGTCTTCTTGTCGATGCCGAAAGCCGTCTGGATGCTAGGGAGTGAAGGCTGCGCTCCCTTCCCTTCAGTGAAATAAGAGAGAAGTGCTTGCCACTTCTTTCTCTTCGTATCTGTGAACTCACCACCAACATTGTACATATACTCCGTCTCCTCTGTCAGGGGCATAAGAGGACCCAGAACAAACTTCACTTTGGGGATGAATTCTGGCCTTGATGGCGCTGAGGCAAAACCTACCCCTTGGTGCCTCTTGCCCAGTTGGCCAAGTTCAGCGAGAGCAGCCTTGCCTTTGCCACGGCCCCTCGGAGGAGATTGAACCTCGACAATTTCCTTCCCCTTTCTCTTCGAGGGAGCTGTACCGGACTTCTTCGAACTGCCAGATGAAGCCATTTGACCGATCGAACGAGAACAAGAACAAGAGCAGAAAATCAAGAGAACAAGGGTCTGGACTTCGAAAAATTTTGGAAGCGTGAGGCGAAATGACAGCCGGTGAAAGCTTTTGTACCCAGGGTAAAACAGGTACGCAAATCGAGAAGACACGTGTCTTCACCATATCAAATCGCGTGTTTTTGCAGGTACACGTGGCATCCATCCGTAGCAAGCGCAAAATCAGGCGAACCGTCGGACCAGACGAAACGTCGGACCTACCGGTCCACGTGAACCAACGGTCCAAGCGGGCCGCCGGTCTAAATAAACCGGACCGCCGGTTCAAATCCGCGTTCAAGCCAACCAAAGAGTCAAAAACAGGAAAGATCAAACTCCAATCAAAACTCTTCCAGAAGATCGAAGAAAGGAACAGTTATGAAACCTCTCTGAGGGCAGGTTCAAAACTTTCAACTCATCTTTATAAATTTCTACTGGATCTGGCAAAAAACCAAGGTTTTTTTGCCGATCGCTCGAACCTTGACCGGATATTTTTCACCGATCGGACAAACATGTCCGATCGGCGAAAGTTATCTGATCGGTCAAATTTCTACTGGATCTGGCAAAAAACCAAGGTTTTTTGCCGATCGCTCGAACCATGACCGGATATTTTTCACCGATCGGACAAACATGTCCGATCGGCGAAAGTTATCTGATCGGTCAAATTTCTACTGGATCTGGCAAAAAACCAAGGGTTTTTACCGATCGCTCGAACCTTGACCGGATATTTTTCACCGATCGGACAAACCTGTCCGATCGGCGAAAGTTATCTGATCGGTCAAATTTCTACTGGATCTGGCAAAAAACCAAGGGTTTTTACCGATCACTCGAACCTTGACCGGATATTTTTCACCGATCGGACAAACATGTCCGATCGGCGAAAGGTATCTGATCGGTCAAATTTCTACTGGATCTGGCAAAAAACCAGGGTTTTTACCGATCGCTCGAACCTTGACCGGATATTTTTCACCGATCGGACAAACATGTCCGATCGGCGAAAGTTATCTGATCGGTCAAATTTCTACTGGATCTGGCAAAAAACCAAGGTTTTTTGCCGATCGCTCGAACCTTGACCGGATATTTTTCACCGATCGGACAAACATGTCTGATCGGCGAAAGTTATCTGATCGGTCAAATTTCTACTGGATCTGGCAAAAACCCAAGGTTTTTTGCCGATCGCTCGAACCTTGACCGGATATTTTTCACCGATCGGACAAACATGTCCGATCGGTGAAAGTTATCTGATCGGTCAAATTTCTACTGGATCTGGCAAAAAACCAAGGTTTTTTGCCGATCGCTCGAACCTTGACCGGATATTTTTCACCGATCGGACAAACATGTCCGATCGGCGAAAGTTATCTGATCGGTCAAATTTCTATTGGATCTGGCAAAAAACCAAGGTTTTTTGTCGATCGCTCGAACCTTGACCGGATATTTTTCACCGATCGGACAAACATGTCCGATCGGCGAAAGTTATCTGATCGGTCAAATTTCTACTGGATCTGGCAAAAAACCAAGGGTTTTTACCGATCACTCGAACCTTGACCGGATATTTTTCACCGATCGGACAAACCTGTCCGATCGGCGAAAGTTATCTGATCGGTCAAATTTCTACTGGATCTGGCAAAAAACCAAGGGTTTTTACCGATCACTCGAACCTTGACCGGATATTTTTCACCGATCGGACAAACCTGTCCGATCGGCGAAAGTTATCTGATCGGTCAAATTTCTACTGGATCTGGCAAAAAACCAAGGTTTTTTGCCGATCACTCGAACCTTGACCGGATATTTTTCACCGATCGGACAAACATGTCCGATCGGCGAAAGTTATCTGATCGGTCAAATTTCTACTGGATCGGTCAAAAAACCCTGTTTTTTGACCGATCACCCGATTCTTGACCGGTTGAATTTTGCCCGATCGGTCAAAATTTGACCGATCGGTCAAAAGTGACCGATCGGTCAAAATTTAACCGATCGGTCAAATTTCAGCTGATCGGTCAAAATTACTACTGGATCGGTCAAAAAACCCTGTTTTTTGACCGATCACCCGATTCTTGACCGGTTGAATTTTGACCGATCGATCAAAATTTGACCGATCGGTCAAAATTTGACCGATCGGTCAAAATTGACCGATCGGTCCAAATTGACCGATCAGTCACTTTTTTCTCTAACATGCGACAAGTTTCTTCGTGTCCATTTTTCAAAACAGGAAGTTGCTATTTTTTGCACCAAGTCCAAGCCAACCAGAATGCACCCTAGCTAACTTGGAGGGGGTAACTGTGGGTGCAAATTTTGGCATAAATCTACCACGGGACCCACCGGCCCTGCCTGGTGGGCCCACGAGGACTACAGCGGGACCCACCGGCCCTGCCTGGTGGCCCCACGAAGACTACAGCGGGACCCACCGGCCCTGCCTGGTGGCCCCACGAGGGCTACAGCGGGACCCACCGGCCCTACCTGGTAGGCCCACGAGGACTACAGCGGGACCCACCGGCCCTGCCTGGTGACCCCACGAGGACTACCGCGGGACCCACCGGCCCTGCCTGGTGGGCCCACGAGGACTACCACGGGACCCACCGGCCCTGCCTGGTGGGCCCACAAATACCACAGCAAGACCCACCGGCCCTGCCTGGTGGGCCCCCGAAGACAACCGCGGGGCCTGCAACTTTACCTGGAGGATCCCCAGATACTGCAGCAGAAACCGCCATTCGCCACCCAGAATGCCTATAAATAGCATAGCCTTTGAATGTAAATGGATCGAATTCTCAGTTCTAAAAACCAGAGCTCTGGGATTTTTCAACTTCTGATTTACCATCTCTCTTCGATCTTCTTCTCTCTTTCGAAGAGATCAGGGAGCTTTCAGTGATACTCGGTCTGTCGAGGTCACTTCAATATAAGTGTTAGTGAATTCGGGTTGCTCCCTATAGCACGGAGATGTAGGCTTCGGCTGAACTCCGAGATCACTTCTCTTGTGTCAAAATATCTCTCTCTGTGATTGCTTTTCTGTTTATATATCAAAAAAGCAACAACTTCAACCAACCGATCGACCAACGATCTTCGACATTAACTTCGACTCCAATTGACTGGTGCTGCGAAGGTCTTCGGGTCGGCACGAAGATTTTCCCCCACAGCGGTTGGTGTGGAGTGTTCTTGTTTACATGAAGATTCTTTCGTGGAATGTCAGGGGCTTGGGGAAGTCTGGGAAGAGGAGAGCGGCTAGTTCTTTTGCGTCCATCCATGAGGTGGACATCATTTGTATCCAGGAGTCGAAGCGGGAGAACCCGACGAGCCATTTTTTCCGTTCGCTCAGCACTAGAAAGATTGCTAAGTGGGCAGCTAAGGATGCTACAGGCGCGTCAGGAGGCATTCTGATAGGCTACAGCGATGACCTTTTCCTTTTGAAGAGCACGAATGTTGGAGTCTTCTCACTGTCGCTGGTGTTACAGAATAGACTGGATGGCTTGGAGTGGATGCTGTCCTCGGTTTCTGGTCCCACGGACCACAGTAGGGGAGATGATTTTTGGACAGAGTTGTCCTTGCTCAGGACCAATTTTCAAGGACCTTGGGTCTTAGCGGGGGATTTCAATGTCACTCGAGGTGCAGGGGAGCGGCTGTGCAGTGGCGGAGACGCCTCAGCTATGAGGGCTTTCTCCCTTTTCATAAGGCACCAGGAGCTGGTAGACTTGCCGCTGACCGGGCGAACCTTCACTTGGAGCAACAAGCGGGAGGATCCCATCTTGGCTAGGTTGGATAGATTTTTGATCTCGTCGGAGTGGGATGTGCAGTTTCCAGGTTCGATTCAGACTGGTCTGGCATCCTGCGTCTCCGATCACGCTCCAATCCTCCTGGCGACCGACTCGATAGCTCCGGTCCGGCCTCCATTCAGGTTCAAGTCAATTTGGTCGATGGAGGACGGATTCAAAAGCATGCTGGCGGACTGGTGGTCTGAAGCAGGCCAAACGGAAAATTCGGCCTTGAACATGGTGAGGAAACTCAGGTTCGTTAAGAAGAAGTTGCAATACTGGAGCAAGAGCCATTTCGAGAATGTTCTAAGGCAGAAGGCTTCCATCTTGGCGGAGATTCAGGCTCTAGAGGTGAAGGGGGAGTCGGCCACCCTTTCATCTCCGGAGTCAGTCAGGCTGAAGGAACTTAACGAGAGCCTTGTGCTGGTTTTGAGGAAGGAAGAGGAGATGTGGCGGCAGCGCTCGAAGAAGCAATGGGTGAAGTCGGGGGATGCAAATACATCCTACTTCCATAGAGTCGCTAACGCCAGGAGGAGGAAGAATTTTCTGACCTCTCTGAGGCACAAGGATAGAGAGCTTTCGACCACGGCGGACATCTTAGGGGCTTCCACCTCCTTCTTCAAGTCTTCTTTCTTGGAGTCGGATGCCCCCACGGGTATTTCTTTCGACTGGGAAGGTGTGGACTTCCCGAGGCTGCCGTCCGGCTCCAGAATCGATGCAGATTTTTCTGACGACGAATTTCGGAGGGCGGTATTTCAGTCCAAGGGAGATGGAGCCCCAGGGCCGGATGGATTCCCTATGTCCTTCTATCAGGAGTACTGGGACATGCTGGCCAACGATCTCTGCCGGCTACTGCGGGACTTCTTCTCCGGAAAGGTGCGTCTTCATTGTTTGAACCACTCGTGGATAATTCTCCTTCCTAAGAAATCTTCTGCAGAATCTATTCGGGATTATAGACCGATCTCCCTCTCGAATTGTCTGTACAAGATTATTTCGAAGGTCCTCGCCAATAGGCTGGCGGACAACATATCCCTGCTTGTCTCCCCCTCCCAGACCGCTTTCATCAAGGGGCGTCTTATACTGGACAGTGTAGCAGCGGCGCATGAGGCGATTTTTCACCTTCGCGAATCTGGAGAGGAAGGAGTTTTGCTGAAGATCGATTTCGAGAGGGCTTTTGATCAAGTCAGATGGGACTTCCTGCTGGATCTTATGAGGGCTAAAGGTTTCTCTAGTGGGTGGCTGAGCTAGATTAGAGAGATTTTGAGTTCCTCGACGTTATCTTGTTTGATAAATGGGGAGCAAGGCAGGGACTTCAAGGTGTACAAGGGTTTGAAGCAGGGATGCCCGCTATCCCCCTATTTGTTCATTTTGGTTGTGGACGCCTTTGATGCCGCAGTCCGGAAGGCGAATGCCGAGGGCCTGGTTAGGGGGGTGGGCGGTCATGGTTGGACTACGTCTAATCTACACTATGTTGATGACTCCCTCTTATTCACAGTGGCATGCCCCTTCCAGATGGTCTCCCTCAAAATTCTTCTTTACGGTCTGGAGTTGACCTCAGGCCTGAAGATCAACTTCCAGAAGAGTAGTCTTTACTATATTGGCTCAGGAGATGCAGGTGGTGGGCTTGCTAGACTTCTCAACTGTAAGGTAGCCTCCCTACCTATGAAATATCTAGGTCTGCCTATCAGTGACAGAGCTCTGAGGAGGGAGGATTGGGAGCAGCTAATTCTCAAGATAGAGAGGAGGCTTGAGGGCTGGAAAGGAAGATTTCTTTCTTCGGGTGGCAGGCTGGTGCTAGTGAACTCAGTCCTTTCTTCTATCCCCTGCTATTATCTTTCTTTCTACTACCTGCCTTCGTGGGTAATTGACCGGATTGACAGGATTCGGAGATCCTTCCTTTGGCATGGGGTCGATGCTGCAGAAGGCTACAACCTCATGAGGTGGGATCAGGTTTGCCTCCCAAAGAAGATGGGTGGTCTGGGAGTTCTGGATCTTCGTAGATTTAATATTTCCATGCTGGGAAAATGGTGGTGGAGATTGCAGCAGGAAACTAGGGGTTCCTGGAGAGATGTCATATTGGCTAAGTATTTTAGGCGGTTCTCCCCTCTGCAGGTGCGGGGTCGACTATCAGGCCAGATATCCCATTTCTGGCGGGGCATTCTCAAAGTCAAGGATCTGTACATGGAGGCCACTACCCTGGTGCTAGGTGACGGGAGAGATATCAGATTCTGGCGGGATACTTGGCTGGGGGACAGACCTCTGGAGCATCTCTTCCCAGCTCTTTTCGCGATGGTCCGGAACAAAGGTGCTTCAGTCCGGTCCCAGGCTAGTAGGAGGCGAGGGTCTATTGGATGGCGCTTGAGGTTCGCTTCTCCCTTAAACCATGACGGTCAGCGTGAGCTTCGGGACCTCCATCTGATTCTCCAAGCGGCCTCGTTTCGATCGGTCAAGGATGAGGTTCGTTGGAGCGGAAATTCCTCAGGACTTTTCTCGGTTAGATCCTTCTACGATCATCTCCTTCCACGGGTGCAGAGGCACGGCCCGTCAAAGGCTATATGGAAGTCCAAGGCTCCCTTGAAGGTCCAGATTTTTTCCTTGTTGGCTTCGAGGAATAAGATTCTGACGAAGGCCAATCTGATTAGGCGTCACCACCCACAGACAACAGATGCTTCTTGCACCTTCTGCGCCTCGGAGGAGGAGACAACATCGCACCTGTTGCTTGGGTGCCCTTTCGCGAGGGTTCTATAGGATCATTTCGAGAGCATGGCAGGTCTTTCTTCGCATCCCCGGTCCCTTAGAGGGCTCTGGACTTCTTGGAGGAGAAGGAGAATTCCGGTGGCAATTCGGAAGCCATGGGACGTTTTGGCCATTGCGATACTCTGGGTTATTTGGCTCGAGCGGAATAGCAGGATTTTCTCTGGTAAGTCGGCAGGGCAGGATAATCTGCGGATTTCGGTGATCTCTTTCTTCCGCGCTTGGATAGCGCCTTGGAGGGATAAGCTTGGGGCGGAGGCTGCCATTTTTTGTAACAAACTTTTATCTTGAGTGATTAATGGTTTCTGGTTGGGGTCCGCCAAACCCTCCCTCCGTTAGGAGGGGTTCTCAAAAAAAAAAAAAAAGTTAAAGGCTTAAAAATGAAATCTGAGCCAACTCAGTGGCTCAACCATTCATGCCTCACGGTGTGATGACAAGCGATTTGAAAGACCCGTAGAACCGAACCGAACGAAACCGAACTTTTCCGGTTTGGTTTGGTTCGGTTTTTACCAAGGAATGGTTTGGTTCAGTTTCATTTTCTAGAGAACCGATCAACTTTGGTTCGGTTCCAAATTTATCAAAAAACCGAACCAACCCGAACCATGAACACCCCTAGATTTTATCCCCAAAATTGAGTTCAACCCCAATTTTAGGAAAAATAATCACAGACATTTGATTAAGCCTAATCTGGGATGTGCAGTATTGATCAACGATCAGGATTACTCTCTCTATGAGTGCGGGTGTAAGTCAAATTAGGCTAAAGGATATTTTGGGTATGTCAAGCTGGTACTTTATCCACCTTATCAAAGTTGATGACACCTCAACTCGTTCATTGCCAGCTCAGCCTGTTGTAACGCCCACCAGACGGTTCGGAGACGGAATGGGAGACACAATTTTTTTGAAAAAGTTGAACTAAAGCCAAATAAGCTCCTGACCTGGGGGTGTAACTCAAAATATCCCTAAGGGAAAGAGAAATGTGATTCATCCCGAAGGTTTGTACCGAATTCGCCGGCCCGAAAGATGTGGCAGCGTGCAACTCGTGATTGAAACACACTAGCGATTTTAAAATCTTTAACAGCACCAGTTGCACGCTGCCGCGTCTTTCAGGTCGGCGAATTCGGGACAAACCTTTGAGCTGAATAGCATTGCTCAAAGGCTGCATTCTGTAGCCAGAAAATTTCATTAAAAGAAAGGAAAGAGGGGAAAGACTTTCCTCCCAGTAGTGGGAGGAAAGAGAATCCCCTCACTTTTCCCTCGATAACACTAATATGGGGATACTTTAGGTATAAAAGTATTCTGATTCCTGTTCACTTTTCCGGCTACCAAACACGTCTAACATCACTTAAGGGGGGAGTCTGTTTGGGTGACCTGAGACTCACTTGGATAACTTGGGTTGACATCCATTGGTCCCGTGGCATAAGCTGAACCATATTTGATGAGGTCAATCTCGGGTGTAAGCAGGGATTGATGTTGCCGCACCGACGGTGGTGATGGAGTCGATATGTGGTGGAGTTATTTTGTTAAGCAGTGATGCCGGCCCAATGGACCCATTGCTTTTTTATTTTTTGGTTCATTGGAAAGGGGAGGCCAACATACCTCCGGGAGGTGCCACAGCCCGACACTAGATAGAAGAACCACCACCCGGTGGAGGGACAACAACCACGAAGGAGATAAATGAGACAAGATCCCACCACAGCCCCCACTCGTCGGCGGAGTCACACTACAGCCATCGCTTGCTGGTGGAACACTACACAAACACCACAGGTCCACAGCTGCCCCGTCGGCGGAGACCACAAACCGCCTAGCAGCGGGAAGAAAGGGGAAAGAACAAAAACAAACCCCCCAAAAACATCAAACCAAAGAAACACATTCTCAGCAACGACATTTTGGATAGGTTGAGACGCCGCCACATTCTGATCCGCTCTGATCCTGCTTGCACCATCGAATCATCTGGGAGCCGCTTCATCGCCGCAGAGAAGGGGTCTGGAAAACCCCAATTCGGAACATCCGCCGTCGATAGGCCGTGGGGCCATATCTGCCACTCCCACCGTAGATTGTTGGAGGCCGCCACCCAGAAGCCGACTGAGACCGACGAGATGGAGAGGGACGGGCTTGCGCCGCCCCGAAGAAACGAATAGAAAAACAACACCGCCACCGGATAACCCTATCTACAAGGGGAGGAAGGGGTCATCAGATCCATCCCCACATGATCAACCAACCAATTTCTCGGTCTCCCCAGAGCCACCTACCGCGCCCGAGGAGGCCTAGATGGGCGCCTTGAAATCCTAACCCTAGGGGAGAAAGAGGCGGCGCACGTGAGGTGCATCACGTTGTTGCACCTCATAGGGCGTCTTGGTTCCCAAAGTGGCCGTTTTTGGCTAACGTTCTGAAAATCGAGTTGGCTATAGGTTATTCATGGAAGCAGAGATCACCTTCTTCAATGACATGAAGATGGTCTCTGGTTTCTGGTGGTGGCCTTCTGGAAGTCGGGCTCCATGGTGCTCATGGCTAGCCCTAACCTCACCGGGTGCTGGGTCTAGCACAAATCAAAAGTGTACCAAAGGCGAACGTACGACATTCTGTTGTACTATATAGCTACTGTTGTATAGTGACAAAAGGTAACCAGTAGGTGACTTGTAAATCGACAGTAGTGACGAAGAGGGAAATAGCTAAGCTGGCTAGAGCCCTCGTCCGTCGAGCCAGAAGTTGTAGGTTCGAACCCTGTTTTACCCCGCCCGATCCTCCAACTTCCTCATGCCCGACCCATTTGGTCTTCGCTAGACGCTGTTGATCCGACACACAGGGTTTAACTGCACGGGTACCGAATCACCCTTCTTCATCGGATTTTTTTCATATTTTTATTAGCGAATTGGCCATACATATGTGACAAAGGATCCGTTTAACGTAAAGGACATCAAAAGTTAATTTTCGTATTACTTTATGTCCCTGCGCCTAAGTTCCAGCTTATGTGGTGGGATCATTACTTATCGTCTTGTGGAAATATTTATCGGTAACAGCATTAGAAACACTGATTTGGAGGCGACAAATGATAATAATGTCCCCCTGTCAAGTATTATACATACTAGAAACAGTTACAGATCCAGATCCTAAAATATTTTGCCACCTTTTTTCCCGATTTGGTGTCTAAAAAATGGCATTGTACTCTTCCCTTTTTTCCTTCAATATAGACCGGGTTTAGTTTCTTCTAAAATTTATTGAAAAAAAGAAGAAATATTTTCAAAAATATAATTTTAGAGTTATGAAAAACTTCATATTAGCAGTGGTGGGAGGATTCAAAGTATGGTATTCAGTCTTCATATATTTTTGTTGAATCAAAGGTTTTATTTTAATTCCCTTCTTTCTCTGTTCAAATCGATCTGTTGGTTTTAGCATTTATGATGGTAGATATGTTTTTTTGTTATTATTTGATTTTTAAGATTACTATTATCTGTAAATTATATTTTTTGAGTTTTTATTTTTCTATTGTAAAATTTGCTTTCTCAGGTTGGTTATCAATGGATGATCTTGTATTTTAATTTATAATAGCAAAAAGTAACAATATCCAAACATAATATAGCAACAATTGATTTTTTAAAATATTACAATTTTTTGGCCAGTTATTTCTTAGTTAACTATGAAAAAATATTAGTGTTTATCTCTCACAAAGATAAAAAGCAACTATTCAGAAGTAAAGAGTACCATTTAGTTTTGTTTGATGCCTCTTGTTTGTACGTTGTTTTTATTCAGTGCAATAGATCAAGAGTCAAAAATTGCATTCTGCACATGAATCTATTGATGTTTGACTTGTAAGGAATAACACCATGAGTGCTTTATGATAGAAATGCTCAGAGCTGATATTTTTGTCCTTGGACAGTTGGACCTGACATATGTTATTTATGGTCATTACAAGATTATGTTGGAGATTTATGTACACATGTTGAATATGGTCAGTCAGCATCTACTAGTGGAAGCTGACCGTATTAATAGTGGAAGCTGACCATATTAATATATCTATCACAATGAACCAACATTGTAGTAGAAAGATATGGACGTGGAACAGTAGGTTGCAGTTACCATTGGCTGATCCAAAGGTAGATGATGGAGGGCAAATTCTTTTTTGAAAGGTGGAGTTATTCACTAAGTCATGTTGGCTAGAAATTGGAGGGTTTATGGTGCTACTGAGTTCTGTATCAATCCAACTTACCATGTATTCGATTGAACATGGTTAGCTTCCAATTTGTCAAAAAGAGCGATCATGTTACAGCCGTCACTGCTCAATTTACTATTACTGGTTATACTTGACTTTTACATGCATCAGTTGAAGGGATAGATCATACCTTTTTCATTAAGCTAGGGTGCGTTCTTTTCATTTCCACTCACTTACATAAACAGAAAAGATTTTCATTGACTTCATGTCCTCTCCCTTGTTCTTTTGAGACAAAAGAAATTATGTGAGGAAAAGATGTTTCATTTATTCATTTTCACTCCCTATTCTTTTGGGAGGAAGGAAATTAAGTGAGTAAAAAAGAGAAAGAAAAACTATTTTATTAATTCATTTCCACCTTACATAAGGAAATGAGGTTTTCGTCCAAACTTGAGAGGAAATAAAGTAGGCCGGTTGAGAGAAAATAAAGTCTGCAAGTGGAATTAAAACGGAAAGAACAAAGAAAATGAATATGAAAACAGCAGGTGGATACATTTCCATCCTCGTTTCCGCCCAAAAGAATGCACCCTAAGAAGTTAATACTCATGCGGAGCAAGGATGACCTGTTTTGCAGACAACTTACTAAATTCTAGAGCTCAAATTTAGGTATATTGTTACGATCCTGTGCAAATTGGGGTGAGTTTTTATTTGCTCAGGTGCAAATAAAATTTTATATTTAATTAATTTCTTAAATGTGCAACCAATCGGTAGTACACATTTAAATATATGCCGTTAACTGATCTTTAAGAATTCCTCTCACCACATGAACAAATAGAAACCCACCAATTATTTACATATATGATCCACACTATATAGACAAAACACACAAATATATACAATTGACATAAACATATAAACATGCATAATTATGAATTAATGTGTTTCTTTGTATATGCATTACAACAATACATATGCAAAAAAACACTAAGCATCATCCAAACAAACCCTTAGTGACACAGATTAGACAAACAAGCTAGATGTGGTGGTCACCCACCAACTTATTTATTTTGTTTAACTATATATTAGAAAATAGCCTGCATAAGTTTCCAACTCTAGTTCTTGTAGGTGAGCCCAACAAACCAATCCCACAAACACTAAAATCCCTAAATCTGGATTTAATATACTCATTCAATCTCATCTTCCACCAACCAGTACACAGATACATTCCACAGAGAGAGAGAGAGAGAGAGAGAGAGAGAGAGAGAGTGATGTTTAGGAGATGAGGTCAATGCCTTGGAGGAGTAGGGCGTCGGCCAGGACCTTGTTTGCGGCCTCCGAAGGATGGAAGCTGTCCCAGAAGACGTAGCCGGTGGCGTTGGCGCAAGTCCCCGGCGACCTGGCGTTGCACAGCAGGGATGTCTCGATCGTCCCCGTCCCACAGCACGCTCTCCTCGCCTCGAAGAACCCTTTAAAAGACAACTTCGACTTAGAGAGAGAGAGAGAGAGAGAGAGAGAGAGAGAGAGAGAGAGAGAGGTGTTTCTTTTATCACCGCTGTTGGCTGGGTGCTTGATGAGATCGAGGAGGGGGTTGAAGATGTCGAAGACGACCAGCTTGAGCCCGCGGTGGGTCCTCTTCATGGACTGGGCGGCGTTGGTGATCTTCTTGTTGAAGGCGGCAGCGTCGTCGTTGAGTCGGGTGACGCAGTCGTTGCCGCCGCCGCCGAACAGCGTGATGGAGGCCGGCAGGCACCCTATCGGCGGTAGCGACGTCACCCCGATCCTCCTCGATCCGAGTCCGTACAGATTCTGAAAGACCAAAAAATAAAGTTTTTTCTTTAAAAAAAATTCAGTTCCTTTAAATAAGAAATCAAGTTTATTTACATTTAATGGTGCATTTACATGGTACCATCCGTTGAATTCGAAGTCAGTCTCTGTGGGCATTTATAGTAGCCTCATTCATTGATCTCAGCCAGTTAAAAGTCTCTCTCCGGGTAAGTATATTTATAGACCCCTCAGTTATTTAAGGGGGACTTAGTCAGCCGTCTCTCACAA
The DNA here is from genome assembly GCA_947650365.1 of Chamaelirium japonicum. NCBI lineage: Eukaryota > Viridiplantae > Streptophyta > Magnoliopsida > Liliales > Melanthiaceae > Chamaelirium > Chamaelirium japonicum. Next base: position 90,500,162 of record OX393550.1, read on the forward strand.
AAAGATCCTTTAAATCTAAGTTTTTTAAATGCAATGGACAAAATTATCCTCCACAACATTATAAATTTTCTTTTGAAATGACACCACCTACCCCACCCCCCGCTTCCGCCGTCCCGCCGGAACTAACCGAACCCCCCTCTCCCCCACCACCGCAGACCTAATCGAACCCCCCCCCCCCCCCCCCTCACCCGTTGCCGTCGGACCTACTGAACCCCACACCGCCGCCGAACCTAACCAAACCCCACCCCCCTCCCCCGCAACCGCCAGACCTAATCGAACCCGTCTGCCACTGCCGCCGGACCTAACCGAATTCCCCCCCCCCCCAATCTAATCTACAGGCCATGGGATGAACCATAGACCTATGATTTCTTAACCTAAAACCGAATGGTAGAGGTCACTGGGGGTCAGGGTCAAGGTTGGGATCGTCGAGGTCGAGGTTGGGGTCAGAGTCGAGCTCGTCGGGGTCGAGGTTGGGGTCATAGTCGAGCTCGTTGGGGTCGAGGTCGGGGCTGAGGTCGGGGTCATCGGAGATCTCCGGGGGTCGAGGTCGCGCCGCTGTCGCCGCTCGAGAGAGAGATGGGAGAAGGTTGGTTAGTATCGGGTTTATCATGAAAAGGCATGGAACTTAGGCAAAATAAAACTGCCTAAGGTCTTGTTCACAGGATGGATCTGTTTTCAGGGACCTTAGGCACATTAGCCCTTTATTTAATAATAGTAAATGCCCATCCCTATCGGCACGGCCATGGCGGCCTTAGGTGTACGTGATTCAATTGTTAGAGATAGAACCAATTAACCTTCCAAAAAATACTAATTAACATCAAATGATCATTAAATCTCATTGAGTATATATATATATATATATATATATATATATATATATATATATATATATATATAGGGGGTGGGGAGCCTGCACCTGAGGTATAGCAAGAACGCTGCACCTCTCGCTTGTTTACCTACCTAGAAGTTTTGGAATTTGATGAAATTTGGTGAGGGTGTTGTCTAGGGTAAGATGATCATCCTCACAAATTTTCATCAAATTCCAAAACTTCTAGGGGGGTCAAATGGTCGAAGCAAAATCTTCAGATTTTAACAGTGACTGCAGATGGCTGATTTTGCTTCGACCATTTGACCCCCCTAGAAGTTTTGGAATTTGATGAAAATTGGTGAGGATGATCACCTTACCCCAGACAACACCCTCATCAAATTTCATCAAATTCCAAAACTTCTAGGTATGCAAAACAATGTCTGAGGTGCAGCGTTCTTGCTGCACCTCAGGTCCAGCATCCCCGCCCCCATATATATATATATATATATTAGGTTTTTAATAGGATTTATGAGAATCATATTCACACATGGAGAGAGGGCTCCTTTAAATTCTCTCTGTCTTTCTCTCTTTCTCATATCGTGATCGACGGCTAGATTTATCCCGTATCTTTTTGTCCTCGTCAATATGTAATTAAATAGCCATAGCATGTTATATAGATATTAATCAATAATTACTAAGTTTTAGTTAAAATATTTAATTATTTTATATTAATATTTATTATATTTTAAAAATTAATATTAATTTAAAAGGTAATCCTATGGTACTGACTGTGGTACCTATCGAAGTTCATAGGGATCGTCGGATGGCTTTAGGGTGGATCTCAAGCGTCCAACTAGGATTCATACCATAGTCCCTAGAATAATACTCTCACCACTAGGATGTAAGGAAAATGGGAAAGATGGTTGAGATGGGTTCGATTTGGTACCAAAGTGGAACCCTAATTTAAATCATTTATAATAAATGATTAAATATCTTTAGGTGATGTGGCATGCTCTGCAGCCACTCCCTCCCCAGCCTGAAAGTTCGACTTTAGACCTTCTTATTCCAAGTCATGTGGCTAAAAATGTCTGAATTGGACCATTTCACTGACTTCGCCCACTTCCGAAGCCAGTTATGCACCGAACCAAACCCCTCATAAGGGGATTCACAGTTTAGAGCCAAAACTGAATCACATAGGTTCTTTTGCATGCCGACTGGAGCTGAATGTGATTCATGCATGGGTCTCAATTTGATTCACCGATCGAAGCTAGATGTAACAAATGATTGTGATTCATGCGAGGATTCTAAGAGAAAATGGAAATGACTTTTCCTCTTAATTAGGATGAATTAGTCCCTAACGAGGTGTGGCAATGGGTCGGGTTCAGGTCGGAACCACCCCCCACCCCTACCCATTCGAGTATGGCAAGGTTGGCCATATCCGATCCATACCCATTCTGGTATAAGGGGGCCCACACCCAAGCCATACCAATTTGGATTTTGTGTTTTGGTTTGGATTTCAAGTAGGTATAATTTTCTCTTTTTTTCTCCTACGCAATTGCTTGAGAAAAAGCCAATTAATTACAATGCAATGTTAGGAAATATGAAGTATGGTTTCTTATTATAGTGGTTTTGGTAGAGTATGTTTCGTTAGCGATACAAATTCGGTGAGAATTTTGATATATCACAATGAGTTTGGATCCCTATCATATTATTTAGGATCCGCAAGTTGGAGGGGAATCAGGTTTTGATTATTGAGGTACCAATATCCATACCTGAAAGTTAATCGGGTGGAGTTCCAATACCCATACGGCCCATACACTATCTAAACCCTATTTCGGGTACAAAATCTATACCCATACCCGAATTATCGGGTCGGGTTCGGGTTGATTTGTTTCGGTTTTCGGACTCCATTGCCACCCCAGTCCCCAAACTCGGGTCATTGCACTTGGTATGGAGACACAGTGAACTGAGTCTTGAGGTCATGACACAGTGAACAGTTGTGGTAAAACCTACCGAGAGGTCAAATGTAGAAGAGATCGAACCTGGACGAAGGAGGTGAAGGACTGGACGAGCAAGTCGGCAAACTGATCGGGGGTGTAGACTTTGTTGAGCAGCGGGTTGATGTAGTAGTTCTGCACGTAGTCGCTGCTCCCGGCGCTCAGTATGTGGATCGACCCGGCGACCACCGCCGTCGCGTTGGACCTCCCGGCGACCCCCGCCAGCTTGGACTGGTACTCCCTGTAGTACTCCATCTGCTGCGTCAGCGACACCGCACGCTGTCCACCATCCACCACATCACCATCATCATCCCAAACTGACAAACCCTAACCCTAAACATCTGAAGCGGAGGGGGAGAGAGGGAAACAGAGCACCCACATAGAGGTTCGCCGTCCTATCCAAATACCCAGAAGCGGCAGAGGCAAAGTTGGCTCCGGTGAGGAGGCCGTCCCCTGCGGCTTGCCCGCTAAGGTACGCCGGTGGGTATGAAGTGAACCCAAGATTCTCAACTGCACGAGATAAACATTTGTAAAGAGAGGGAGATCGAGGGGAGAGGGAGAGGGAGAGGGGGTTGGGGGGTTACCGATGAAGTCGGTGGCGAGCTTGCCATTGCAGAACCTCCCGGTGGGGAGCTGTTGGGCGAAGTCCCTGCCGTAAGGGGGGAAGTTGGCCTTGACGATGGTGACGAGGTTGTTGTTGTTGCCGGCGTCGACGACGGAGTCGCCGAAGATCATGACCCCCGGGACCAGGCCCTGCCCTTGGGTGGACCGCACCAGCCCAACCAGCAGCACCTGAGCCACAAGCACCAGCGTCACGGCTGCCCCCATCTCCTCCACTCTGCAAGAACCCACTCACAAACCAGAGAGAAAGAGGGAGAGAGAGAGAGACCTTGGGAAGTGGGAATGGAGGGGTGACTGATGATGGTGGGAGACAGTGAAGATTTGAGAGTGTGGTTGTGGGCATTTAAGTAGGTTTGAAGGCGAGGGCAGTACAAGGTTTTTGATTAAGTTGGGTGGTGATTTTGCAGAAGGGGCTTCTTTCTTTTTATTTTTTTTTTCCTGTTTTTGAGTGTGTGGTCCCCAGTTTCGTTTAGCAAATGGCCCCTGACTTTTGTCATAAACCCAAAATTATCCTCCAGCCTCTCTCTCCCATCTCTCTAGCTCGCAACGACCAACAGCAGAGTCGGTGGCGGCAACAGTGAGCAGCAGAGGCTGGCGTTCGATGGTTCGGTTCTGTGGTTCAGTTGAGGATCCTAGGTCTAGGGTTCAAAACATGACCTGTAGATCTTAGGATTAGGGTTAGGTTTAGGTTCGGTTCGATTCTGCGATGGCGGCGAGCAATGGAGGAGTTCAATGATTTAGTTTAGAATCCTAGGTCTAGGGTTCATCTTATGGCCTATAGATCTCAAGGTTAGGTTTAGATTCGGTTTGGTTTGGTTGCGGCGGCGAGTAGTTTCGTTGGCGACGATGGCGAGCAGTGGACTGGTTTGGTGGTTCGAAGGCATTGAAATGAAAATTTGAATTATTATGAAGAACATTTTCGTTCACAGCAATTATAAGGGCTAGAGCTTAAATGAATCTTCTTAGAAGGACTTTTCACCAACTGCATGCCCCTTTTTTAAAAAAAAAATATTAGCTAACTTTCTTTCACCAACATGATGTGGCGTGATCACATCCATCGGTTGCAACCAGCCTCAAACCATGAAGCGCAATCAGTCCCGATTGGCAGGCAAAGGAGCAGTTATGATCGGGTGCATTAATTGCATTAATTTCAGGTTGGTTAAAAGAAAGTTGGTAAACATGTTGGCTGAATGGCATTGCTCGACTTTTTTGTACATACTGATGTGGCAACCAATCACAGCGTCCCTTTGCCTGCGGGCTCGCTGAGTGCGATTCACCGGTCGGAACTGAGTACAATACACGGCTGTGATCGGGACACGTAAGTCTGTAAAACAGTAGTTGAATAGTAAGTGGTGGGTGCATGGTGGTATAAGAATAGAAACCTCTTCAATCCCAGCCGAAGGGTGGAGCATGCTTTGCACCCTGTGTAAGGGAAAAGGGGGGAGCTCCCCTTCTGTGTCATGTTGGGGAGTTTGTTAGGGTGATCTCAGGCTCAGTTGGGCTCACATCCAATGGTCTGGTGGCATAAGCTGAGCCTTCCTTGATGAGATCAATCTCGGGTGTAAGATGGGATCGATGTTGCCGCACCGACGGTGGTGATGGAATCGATATGTGGTGACATTATTTAGTTAAGCTGTGACGCCGGCCCAATGGAACCATAGCTTCATGGATCACGTTGTTGCACCTCATATGGCGTGTTTTGTTCCCCAAAGTAGCCGTTATGGCCTAACGTTCGGAAAACAGTGTTGGCTACGTACTGGTTCTACTTCTACGTACGTCGTCCACACTCCAAAAGGGTTGAGAAGGGGAGGCAATGCACTACTACCCTGTGGCTGACACCTGTCCAGAAGATGTCGGAGTTGAGGACAGGTGGCGACGGGCAATTGCTAGCCGTAGAAATAAGAGTATCTCCAACGGGCTCCTAAGTGCCTTCCCTATTCTTGGAGCTCCTACCTACCACAAAGAAAAAACTAGTGCATACTCGTGCCTGAACACACCTGAACGTCTTCAGCAACAAAATACTTTCGACTACAACGCCGATATTCATAGGGACACCCATTTCCTCGCCCATGCCGATTGGTACGAAGCGAGCTCCTTCGGCGCGACCAACTCCTCCTCCCCCTATAATCGATCAATCACAGTTGTCTCTGTTAGAACGGATTTCTCGAGATCGATCCGACGGTTTGGGACGGCCGAAATTTCAGCAAGCGGGTTTATAGTCGTTGATGCGAACAATGATCACGGGATGAACGGTCAAGTTTAGTGCAGTTTCAATGGGCCGAGATTTTAAGGGTTTAGTGCAGTTTAAATGGGCTGGGATTTGAAACCAAGGAGAGATTGTGCATTGATTTTTGAACGAATGGTTAGATATATTCGGTTCATTTTTGTCCAGTCAGCTTGTCCTAGTCAGCTTTTTTGTTCCGTTTTGTCTAATTAGCACAAAACCGACGTCCCTTGTTATATAGATAGTGCATGCCCGTGTCTGTCGGCACTGCAGTGGGTCGTCTTTGGCGGCAACACATCTCCCGATACTTCAACGGGCCGCCTTCGACTGCAACACACCTGAACGCCTTCGGCAACGAAACATTTTCGACAACACCGGCATTCATAGAGACATATTTCCTCGCCCATGCTGATTGGCACGAAACAGGCGCCTTCGGCACGACCAACTCCTCCCCCTATAATCGATCAATCACAACTATTCATGCAGGGAAAAGAGAGGAAAGGAGAAGGCTCGGGATTCTCCTTCCTCTTGTGACGCTCTTCTTCTCTCTCTTTTTCTTCTATTCTTTCTCTTTCGTGGTGAAACAACGAGAAAAGAGGGCAACAATGGCTTCGTCGATCGAACATTGCCTGAGAGACAACCAGAGATGGGGGTGGGGATCCGAAGTCCACTGGATTCGAGGAATCCATCTTTGATGAATTCCAATCCAGAAAATCCTAGATGATACTCGCAAGCAACCTCGTAATTATTTTTCATATAAGAGATGCTATTCAGCCCGAAGGTTTTCCCGATTTCGCCGGCCCAATTGACATGACAGTGTGTAACTGGTGGCTGAAACCCACTAGTGACATTGAAGTCTTTTACACCACCAGTTGCATACTGCCACATCAATCGGGCTGAGCGGAATCGGAAAAACCTTCGGGCTGAATAGCATTGCTCTTCATATAATGTTGTAGCTCGTGTGTCCTTAGCGTGGATTTTCTGTATTAACATTAATAAAGATGACTTTGGTTATTGTTTTAATTAGAATACTACTCTATTATATGATAATACTCATATAATAAAAGGACCCTAAGGAACACAGTAGGCCACTGAGGCGCATGGTGGATCCATGCTTGGGAGACCCAGTGGACCAGTTCTGTGTAGACCTAGAACTAGTTCACAGCTTAGGTGATGCTGGTCGCTTCACCGAGAACAAGTTGTTGGCAGGTAAAGGATGTGGTGAAGTCTCCACCACGGGAATGTGGGATTCCCATTCACCTGACCAAGCACGATGATCGTGTTGAACAGGAACCAAGACGGTGCACAGTTCAGTGATTCAGACACTGGTGCATAAACCGTCTTACTACTATAGATAATATGTCCTTAACCCTGAGGGACCATATTCACTGGGCCAACCAGTTGTGTGATGCTTTGATGTGCCAACGTGTGCGGCCCTTCCATAGTCCAATACCACGATACGTTGGGTTACCCGGCTGGCGCTTGAGTGACATGTAATCCCTACAGGTTATCCGACGTCCAGTGATGGATGGGTGCGTTTTGATGAGTCAATCTGTCCACACAGTTAACCCAGGCTTGGTGGTTGTCAGTATGACTGACGACGTTTCGGATGCTAAGCATAACACCGGAAGGTGTGTGGTGTTATAGATGACAAGTCATCAAACCCTAGTCAGATGATCAATCGGGATCTGACGGTGCTCCCCACCGCCCGAGTCGTATCATGGCACCAGCAATATGAGGGACTGAGGATTATCAGAGTATAGTAGAGAACAGCGTTACGAGGGAGTAACATAAGTTTAGGATCACTAGAGTTCAACTCGCGTCACACTCTGGGTGGCTACACGGGTTAATCGGATTAGGGCTGATTAACGAAACTTTCGGTGTGTCACCGGAACAGTTAATCAGGGATCCGGTTGGAGCTAGAGATCCCGAACCCTGAAGGTTCCACCCTGTCGTTGCGTATAGGAATTGTTCCCCGACCTAGTTGGATACGTTGGATGCGAAGTAGCGCGATGGAGCGCAAGCCTGGAGCCTAAGAACCTAATTCACATGTGTTACGGGCCGTAGGGATATTTTGGTAAATACAAAAATATGGCTCAGAATACATTGAATATGGATCTTAGAATGAGCGGAATAATTCCAGGAGCTCATAAGCGCTGACGGAACTCGATTCCGAGTAGCGCACCTCACTCAATCTCTCTCACAGTTTTTCACTTTTCATAAAGGGCATTTTCGTCCAGGCTTCACGATAGACATTGGAAATCCCTAAAAACCGCCCCCCCTCATCCTAATCCTATTAGGGCCGGCCCTAGCTTGCCCATGGCACTAGGAGACCGGCCCTATAAGTATAGAGGAGCGGGAGGGGCCGGCCATAAGGTCTCCCCCTCTCCAAAATCCGAACCCCCCCTTTTCTCCTCCTCCTTTGTGGTTTCGGCCAAGGAAAAGAGAGAAAGAAGAAGGGAGAAGAAAGAGGAAGGAAGGAGAAGGAAGAAGAGAGAAAGAGAAGGAAGAAATCTCACGGCTCGCCATCGTCTTCACAACGGATTCCTCCGTCGGCTCATAATCCTTGCACTCAGAGACGGGATTTCGAGGATTCCTCAATTCGCAAAGGACAATGTGCTATTCGACAATTTCTCTTACGATTCAAGTGCGGTTCTTCATCGTTCCATCATCTCCGGATCATAGATCCATAAGGTATGATGATTCTAAACATCTAACTAGATGCATGCATGTCTTCCGTAGATCGTAGTATGCCTCTAGGGTGTCCGCACATATGCTAAAATCATAGATTTGTATGTAGATTGTCTTGTAGAATTAATTGTAATGAAACATACACCGTATGATCCTCGGATCTATCTTTTGCTTCCGCTGCGACTCTGATAAGCGGATCCAAATCCAACAATTGGTATCAGAGCACGCTTTGATGTATGTTTCATGCATGAATTCGTGAAAACATCATGTGAATATATGATGGCATATGTTTTCGTCGGGGTTCGGCGTAGATCATGCATATGGATTGTGCTATGTATCGTCTTTTTGCAGGTGTCGCGCTGAATTGTAATCTGTGATTACATGCATCCGGGGGTCGGACCCCGGATTTAATTTTGCATTGATTATTATTGTGCTTGTGGATTTTAAGGCTCTAGATGGGCGAGGGTGGGGGTTGACCATCCTCGGTTCCCTGGCCATGTTTCTAGGATTGTTTTCTTTTCTTTCTAGCGAAATTGTACACGAACGAGCACTTGCTCGGAGCGTGTTAGTTTTTCGATCACATGAAGAAGAAGATGATGCTACATCCACGGTTCGGGCAACCGGTACCATGGCGTGCAAAGACCCGGCGAAAGCGTGCACGTTGGCGATGATGGGAATCATCGTCAGAGATCGTGCGGAACGAAAGAGCAGGATATCTTGGCTGTGCTATTCAGGTTCAAGGGTCGGACCTTGGACTTGATTCAGTTTGGATGTTATTTTTGTTGTTTCTCTTTATTTTGTATTTAGAGAACCCCGATGATAATGTAATTATCTATCTTGCTTGTGAGTTTGTCTCTAGAACAGGCTTAGGGTTAGTACTAAACTTATGGATTCATCGGTGTCTCTATATGGTTCTAACACGTGTGAATCCGGTGGCTAGCTAAAAGGAAAGGTGGTAACCGCCCTCGTGATAGTTCAGGTAGGCAAGTACTGTACACCGAGATAGACGTAGTATTAGATTTGTGTGATGTCGTTGTTGCTGCGCACGCGGGTCACATAAAGCTGGCCAAAAGGAGACTAGTAGGTCTTTCAGTTTACCATGGGTAATTCTGATGAAGACTGGGTCGTAAAAACCCCGTTGGCAGAAGCGGTTGCATGCTCTCACCGAGATGCTGTCTCCAATTCAAGGCCGATAGTCTCAGTGCTCGAGCCCAAGGAATTTAGATTCCTGGATGTCTCCACTTGAGGTAGTGAAGACATAGCGGCTGGAGTAAACATTATCTATTTCTAAATTCCATGAAATAGATTGTAGTAAATCCTAATTTTGCTTTGAATCATTGTTTACAGAAATCATGACCAAGCTCGACCCCCTTGCCTCCATACTTAATGATAACAAACTTACGGGACCAAACTACGAGGACTGGAAGCGTAACTTGATGCTCGTCCTAAGGGTTGGCAAACACACAATTGCCCTAAGTACCCCTCAACCGGCCATGGCGGAACCAAGTGCAACTGAGGCCCAGTTGAAGGAATAGAAAGACTGGCTAGATGCTGATGAGATGTGCAAGTGCTACATAGTGGCATCTTTGCAGACCGTCCTTCAGAAACAAGTCGAAGACATGGCCTTTGCTTCAGACATGATGCTCTACCTAAAGGAAATGCTCGAGGGTCGTAGTCGGGTAACTCGTTACCTGACCATCAAGAAATTGGTGTCCACGAAGATGGCAGAGGGGACTTTAGTTCGGGATCATATGCTGAACTTGTTTGGCTATGTGAACGACCTTGGTTCCTTCGATGTCATCTTGGATGTAAAGATCCAGACCGACATTTTCCTCGCGTCTCTGTCAGGAACGTTTGAGGGCTTCGTTACCAACTTTAACCTTAACCGGTTGGAGATGTCTAACGCAGAGCTCCTAGCGGCGCTTCAGGCGGCAGAGGACGGGATGAAGGCAGGAGCCCAATTCCTGAATGTAGAGCAAAATTCTTCTCTGAAAGCCAAAGGCAAGTTTCAGAAAATAGAGTCTAAGAAGCCCGTGAAGATGTGCCAGGTGCAGTTGCAGGTTCCTAAGTAGAATGTCCGACGAAGTCCAAAGGAAAATGTTTCCGATGCGGCAAGAAGGGGCACTGGAAGGGCGACTGCCGCACGGCTCCCAAGAAGGCTGAGACAGGTATATCTCAAATCCACATAGTGGAATCCCTTGTAGCATCCAGTTGTTCTCCAGTTTCATGGATTGTGGATTCTGGTTCCACTAACCATGCTTGCAATAATTTGCAGGGGTTCAAGGAGACAAGAAAACTGGGTGATAGAAAGATGATCCTAAGCATAGAAACTGAGGCCGTGGCAAAGGCTGAAGCAGTTGGAGATGTCGTCTTGCAGTTCCTTGATGGAAGAAGTTTATTACTTAGAGACATACTTTATGTACCGTCCTTGCGACGAAACTTAATTTTTGTTTTCTTATTGAATAATGAAGGTTTTTCAGTTTTATTTGATGCTTCTGGTGTGTCAATTAAATTGAATGGTTCCTTTGTTTGTAAAGGAAAGACACAGAATGGTCTCTATGTAATTAACTCCAATCATAAGCAGGATAACATAACTGAAACTTGTGTGATTAATTCATCTAAAAAATAAAATCCCTCAGATAATCCAACACTCCTTTGATATCTAAGGCTTGAACACATAGCCTCAGACAGGATTCACAGGTTTGTTAAGATAGGACTCTTAAGTCCAGATATTTCAAAAAACCTACCGACGTGTGAGTCTTGCTTGGAAGGCAAGATGACTAAAAGATCTTTCCGAGCCAAAGATAGCAGATCTAAGGAGGTATTAGAGTTGGTACACACTGATGTATGTGGGCCCATAATTGTCCGTGCCATAGGAGGCTTCGAGTATTTCATCACCTTCACGGATGATTACTCAAGGTTTGGATACATATACCTAATGCGGTGGAAGTCTGAATCATTTGATAAGTTCAAGGAGTTCAAAGCTGAAGTAAAAAAGCAGATGGATAAAAATATCAAGTCTCTTCGATCGGATCGGCGAATACCTATCGGATGAATTTATTGGGTACCTGCGTGAGCATGAGATTGTATCCCAGTTGACTGCACCGGGGACACCACAACAAAACGGTGTATCTGAGAGGAGAAACCGAACTTTGTTAGACATGATTCGGACTATAATGAGTTATGCAACATTGTCACCTAGTTTTTGGGGATATGACCTAGAGACGACAGCATATACTTTGAACTTTGTTACATCAAAGTCAGTACCTCTAACTCCTTAGGAGCTGTGGTTGAAACGAAAGCCAAGCCTACAGCACTTTAGGATTTGCGGTTGTCCAGCACATGTGCGGAAGGACAAGCGAGATAAGATGGAGTCAAAGACTAAGGTATGTCTGTTCGTTGGGTATCCAAAAGGGTCAAAGGGTGGTTTATTTTATGATCCTGATGATAGAAAGGTTGTCGTCTCGACGAACGCCATATTCATGGAGCAGGATTATTTAATAGACCATAAACCCACCAGTAAAGTAGTTCTTGAAGAATTACTTGGTACTGATGGGAGTACGCAGACAGAAAACATAATGGGAGCCGATACCACTAAGATAAACGATACTGTAGAATCGACTTCTATAGAACCACCGCAGCCTCGTCGCAGTGGGAGGACCACAAGTGCTCCTGATAGATACATTGGGGAAGCCTTTATGGTGGATCCAGAGTTTCAGGAGGATGATCCTCTGAACTATGACGAAGCAATGGTATCTTCTAACCATGCAGCATGGCAGGAAGCCATGGAGGCAGAACTGACATCGATGTCCCAAAACTCGGTCTGGACACTTGTAACACCACCTCACAACATTAAACCTGTTGGGTGTAAGTGGATGTACAAAATAAAAAGAGGTCCGGATGGTACCGTTGAGACTTACAAAGCTAGACTAGTCGCTAAGGGTTATACCCAGCGAGAAGGGTTCGACTATGACGAAACCCTTTCGCCAGTGGCTATGCTTAAGTCTATCCGGATCCTCTTGTCCATTACAGCCCATTATGATTGGGAGATCTGGCAAATGGACGTCAAGACCGCATTCCACAACGGGGATTTGGAAAAAGACATCTACATGTCTCAGCCTCCAGGCTTTGTCGCAAAAGGTCAGGAAAGTCTGGTGTGCAAGTTCCAAAGGTCCATTTATGGACTGAAGCAAGCATCTAGAAGTTGGAACATGCGTTTTGATCAGGTTATCAAGTCTTATGGATTTGAGCAGAACGTGGATGAACCATGTGTTTATAAAAGGAGCGATAAGACTGCAGTAGTTTTTCTAGGAGGGACTGAGGATTATCGGAGTATAGTAGAGAACAGGGTTACGAGGGAGTAACATAAGTTTAGGATCACTAGAGTTCAACTTGCGTCGCACTCTAGGTGGCTACGCAGGTTAATCGGATTAGGACTGATTAACGAAACTTTTGGTGTGTCACCGGAACAGTTAATCAGGGATCCGGTTGGAGCTAAAGATCCCGAACCCTAAAGGTTCCATCATGTCATTGCGTATAGGAATTGTTCCACGACCTAGTTGGATACGTTGGATGTGAAGTAGCGCGATGGAGCGCAAGCCCAGAGCCTAAGAACCTAATTCACATGTGTTACGGGCTGTAGGGGTATTTTGGTAAATACTGAAATATAGCTCAGAATACCTTGAATATGGATCTTAGAATGAGCGGAATAATTCCAGGAGCTCATAGGCGCTGACGGAACTCGATTCCGAGTAGCGCACCTCACTCAATCTCTCTCGCAGTTTTTCACTTTTCGTGAAGGGCATTTTCGTCCAGGCTTCACGATAGACATTGGAAATCCCTAAAAATCGTCCCCCCCTCATCCTAATCCTATTAGGGCCGACCCTAGTTTGCCCATGGCACTAGGAGACCGACCCTATAAGTATAGAGGAGGGGGAGGGGCCGGCCTTAAGGTCTCCCCCTCTCCAAAATCCGAACCCCCCTTTTCTCCTCCTCCTTTGTGGTTTCGACCAAGGAAAAGAGAGGAAGAAGAAGGGAGAAGAAAGAGGAAGTAAGGAGAAGGAAGAAGAGAGAAAGAGAAGGAGGAAATCTTACGGCTCGCCATCGTCGTCGCAACGGATTTCTCCGTCGGCTCGTAATCTTTGCATTCAGAGACGGGATTTCGAGGATTCCTCAATTCGCAAAGGACAAGGTGATATCCGACAGTTTTCCTTGCGATTCAAGTACGGTTCTTCATCGTTCCGTCATCTCCGAATCATAGATCCATAAGGTATGATGATTCTAAACATCTAACTAGATGCATGCATGTCTTCCGTAGATCGTAGTATGCCTCTAGGGTGTCCGCACATATGCTAAGATCATAGATTTGCATGTAGATTGTTTTGTAGAATTAATTGTAATGAAACATACACCGTATGATCTTCGGATCTATCTTTTGCTTCCGCTGCGACTCTGATAAGCGGATCCAAATCCAACATATAATTCATTGCATATTCTAAAAAAAAAGACCCATGTCTTTATATAATAGGCGGGATTATATCCACGATCACCCACAAGGTATGTGGGACTAAAATACAAAAAATGGTAACACGTAGCATTATCGCATTCATATTAACAACATATTCACATAAGAAATGCAATAGAGTTATTTAGATATGGAGTCCACACAGAAGATGATTTCCTGATTTCAAATGATGAAAACGCGCTGAATCGCAGATTACCGTAGTTCATGGATTATGTAATTCTTGTACAATAAAGGAAAAATCAGTATGATGTGTGTAGTCCATGGCAAACATTACCCTTCTACAAGCTTCACACTAGACCTGCACGACAAATTTAAATTTTACCAATGAGATATTTTACCTGAATTAAATCTCAGAAAGAAGAGACATGAAAAGGAAAATAAAATTGGAAACAAATGATGGTTAGATCCCACACATACCCAAAAGGACTTTGTTTGATTGCTAGCAGTTCAACGTCCAACTGCAGATTCAAGAAGACACAAGGGAACTATGTAAAACAATGGGTACTGAGAAGTTCAAATATTATTGAACAAGTAAAAAAGAGAAATCACACAAGGTCATGAGAAAACAAGCAACTTTCGAATCATTCCAGAACAAGAAAAATAAGAAAATTGGTTCAGACTTTTTAATAAAGAACTTGCAGGCCTCTGTTGCCTTGAAAAACAAGCCCAAATGAAACTATTTTGAGTCCTAGTCTCTGAGTGTCAGAGAACAAGCTCAAATGAAGCTTCAGAGAAATATACGGATAAAAGACTCCATGCTCAAGATTCATCATGCCTATCAGAATATCTATTAAAGGACAAAGGTAAAGAACTTAGCAACCCTTGATGCATTTGCTCCGTATAGGCATTAGGGCTAGCCGAGGCATATTATGTGCCCTGGGTCGAACCAATGTGTGCTATGCACACGGGGGTCGAGCTCCCCGGTGAGCTCACGGGGGTCCATGGGACAACACCACCCTACTGGTGTTGGCTTCCTCAGCACCTATAGAGATCTTATTGATAGCTTCACAATCTGGTGCAGCCCCACCTCACTGAGTATCTTCATGGATAGCCTTCCCCAGCCTTTTTCCCCGATTGCCCAGATCTCCGCAATATATTGAACAAACATGAACCTTTGACATTGGGACAAGGAACTGACCCAGGTTTGGAAGTTTGAAGGCATTCATCACAAGGGACTTCGTGTGACAAGTTTCTCTTTACTCGAGTCTATAAACGACTCCAAGAGAATAATATGAGATAATTAAGGAGAGGAGTAAGGAAGAAGGTTTGGCCCTAATGAAGATCCAGATAAGAGTGTAAGGGCAAGTGTTAAAGACAGATTCTTTACCTCATTGAAATCCGGTACATCCTCTCCATCATCAGAGATGACCAATTTTCAAAGATCATCCCCTTTTGAGAAGAACCACCCATGGCTTGATGCTGACATTGAGCTTGAGTTTGAGGCTGGTTTTGAGGCACGGAAATCGGGAGATGAGAATAATCACTAAGATGAACATGGCTTTTAGCAGGACATCTCAACATGGAATGTACCTGCTTAACAGTGGGCCTTTTGGTGACCTGGATTCTCTCAGTATCAACCTTGTTCCGAGCTATCCTCCGCTTTTGCTCCTATTTTACCTTCTTCTCTGCTCTAGGTCAATGTTAGAGAGAAGCTTTTCTCTTTGACTTTGACATCAATATGAACCTCAGTGTCTTTCTCTTATTCTTCTTCTTGTTCTTCCTTACCTTCTTCGGTAGCAAGTGAATATGAGCTTTTTCCTTGGCCTATCCTATAGTTCATCATGGCTTCTAACATTGTTGTCAAGGCAGCGCGCCTAGGCTAACTAGGCTCTCGGAGACAACTAGGCCCCAGTGTGCCCAAGCACACCTCACTAAGCGACGGCCTAGGTGCACCTAGTGCGCCTAAGCGCGCCTAGTGCGCCTAGGCTAGGCGCACACCAAGTTTTAGGCAATGATTTTTGTTTTTTTTTTTTTAAGTAAAACCCAACCCGCCCCCATCTTCTTTGTTCATTTTGTTGCTGTATACTTGTTTATACTATATGTTCATTGTGTTGTATGCATTTGATTAGAATATACTCAATTTTATGGTAGCAAGTGTTTGTTTTCTATTTGTTCCTTTTGTTGTTTACTTGTTTATACTATATATGTGTCATTGTGTTGCATGCATTACTATAATATGTTCAATTTCATGTTAGTAAGATGTTATATTACTTTCTATTACATATATATTTGCAAGTATAGACTATACATATATATCCGTGCCTGGAGAATGCCTATGCACATAAGGTCACGCCTATGGACATAAGGCCACGCCTAGGTGCGCCTAGGTGCGCCTAGGCTCCTAGGCTCCCTCCGGGCGCCTAGCCTCGCCTTGACGCCTTGACAACTATGGCTTCCACCAAATCATGGTACTCTTTCCTTTCTTTGGCAGTCATTAATGGAAGGTTCCTATTCACATTGGGGCTCGGATTGTGAAAAGTCCTTAGCGCAAGCTTCTTGGCATCTTTGCTCGTCCTCGGAGAAGTGTCATTCTCCAACGCCACCATTGGTTTCCTCTTTAAATTTTTATCAGACGATTGTTGCTTTCCAGCAAGGGTAGCTTTTTCTTGAGAGACGAGAAGTAAGCAGAAGACTGTGGATTGGACGAAAGCTTGGAGTATGTGACAAGGTTTTCTGTCATGACCCTCTTCTCGAGTATAATGGTAGTATGGAAAACTTCCTAGATCAACTTGTAGAAATTGGCATTCACCTAGCTGGGAGTGATGTTGAAGAATCTCAAGATCACACGAACCAGCATAGGCAGAGGAAGGGAAAAGCCATGGACGGAATATTCCTAGTAGAAAAACACACAACTTTTCCACTAAACCCCATTGTTCTGTGATTTCGTCTGAGTGGACTTTGTAGAGAGAAATGTGATTCTGACCGTAGTCTCCCGAATAACCCTGGGATTCATCAGAGGAGGTTTTTCTTGCAACCTTTGGCGCCATTGATGAGGTTTTGATTACTGATACAGCGACAAAAGATGGGGGAAAAGGATGAAAACCTAAAGAGTTTGAGGAGGAAGAGGAAACCAGATAATTCGAAGAAGATGAAGAGTGTGAGAGAGGAAACCTATTTAGAATTGGGAAGTCTTTATTTATTTGAATTTTGAAAAACACGAAACAGTTATCATGTCACCTCAATTCTCGAAGAAAGTGGTCGCCGCTTGCTAAGGCAACGATCGTGGAGCAACACGTGCCAAGAATTAAATGCAAAGACGTGTGAAGTCCGATTGGCAAGATACATGCAGTTATTAATAAATATATTGCCATATAGATGCTCAGAGATGATTCATCGAGCAGTGAAGGTTTTGACATGTGGATGATGTTAGGAAAGGAAGCATCGTAGCTTTTCCTCTTTTAATATTCTAAAAGAAGAAAAGGGGGGAATTGTAGACACAGGAAAATTACGGGACACGTGGCATCATCATAACCGCTGAGTTAAGGCAGAGCTTATCTTATTGATCAGGGCAATTACCCTCCTACAGCAGAAGATTCGTATGAATACAGATGATTTCATTGCCGAGGCAGATCCTGTTAGCATAATTATGAGAAGTGTATCCTGTTTTTCTATATTTATGATCGGCAAAGAGTAGAAAGGCATTTTCAATTAGATAGTATTCTTATAACAGCGGCGTCCACAGGTCCAAATTGACGTCCGAGGATCCGAGGGAAAACTCCATTGAGGCTAGAATGCCTAGTGGGGTCATCATTGCTTTAGTGTCCGAGGATAAAACATCAGCGATACTTCTGCGCTCAACGATATCCTCAGAACCTCAGCGTCCGAGGATGAAGTTCGTTGAGGCATCTGCACTCGATGGCCTCCTTGGAACTTCAACATTTGTAGATCAAAACCACTAAGGTATTAAATCTTGGTGAACAATGATGGTATGACATCATTGCATGAATCAATTATATCTGTTTCATACAAGTTAAGCAAAAATATCAATCAACGCACCACATCAGCTGAAATAGTTGTGTGATTGATTTTTGGTACGAGGTAATGATTCCTTTTCTTGCCACGTCAGCTGAGTTTGTTACTGTTGACTGATTGACCAAGATTCCTCTATAAATAGAGAACTCCCACTCGACACCAAGTAAGCGCTCGAGATCCCCAACTTCTTCCCCAAGTTTTCATGTCCTTGAGTGATCACAAACTTGTGTTAGAAGAGAAATCCGGGAGATCGATTTCCCAAAATCCTCTTTGGTGTTTTTATGCAGACCAACAACTGGATGATCAGAGTTGATTCCACCTCAGAGTTGATTCCACCTCGACAAACTTTGTGGGTGCGTCTGGAATTATAAAGCATGAAAACAGTTTGTTCGAAATCCTTGATGGCATTGTCAAAGAAGTTGGAGAGGATACTGTCGTTCAAGTACTCACTGACAATGCAACGAATTGTCAAAAATGTAGGTAAGAGCACCATAAAAAAAAATTGGTAACAACTATTGTTCCATAAATTAAGGGAATTTTCTAAAGATTTTTATTTTAGAGATTTTTTTTCCCGGTTCTCAATTTGTGACTCTTTGAAGGAGATCATCATATGAGATTATGAACCGACAAATGTGGGGCTTCAACTTGTTTTGCATCCATAAAAAAGCTCTAAAATCAATAGATGAACTATATCACTTACCTCAATTGTAGCATTTGGAGGAATCTCTTGGACACCTTTACGTCCATAAGCTAGCTCTGGAGGAACTATCAACAATCTCTGAAAAATTTTATACCAACGCAAAACAAGAATTCAGTAAACATAGAAAATATTAGACAAAAAGGAAATGTCTAAAGCCACTTGCAGGGATTGGGCAATATCAAGAACAAAAAGGATGCACTATTAAATGATACACAAAAGGGCCTTTGCATTGCTTCCATATGCCAAGCCAATGATATATTGAAGCACGTAACCTCAACGGAAATGGTGGGTGGCAAGGTTGAGGAGTTAACAACAAAAGAATAAAGGGTTAAACATAAGTAAATAACTGAAACGCCCACTTGTATCCTAAAGAAACATAGATATGATAGTCACCTTTCATCTGGACTATTGTACTAAAGATTATCTGCCTTATATGAACAGTTTGCCCCATAGTCCAACCACTTCTTATTAATAGTTCAATACTACAATTTGTTAGCGTGATACCGCATACCCAGAATCCAAACACCACCTAATGGATGTGTCATTTGCAATTTCTGAATTTCTATATTGATAACTATAATTAAAAACTTCAAAAGTAAATGGAAAAAGGTTTAGTTTATTGCCCAAAATTCTGGATTTGTTATTTTAGATTTACAGATTTGTTATTTTAGATTTTCCATCGACCATTACTTTTTTAATACCAAGATAATAGAAGACAATCAATGAATCCGTTGGTGAGACATAAGACTATTACACCTCAAAGGATCTGATGTAAATGCACCCATGGAAGGAATCCACAGGAAATAAAAACTAAAATGGATAGATGGATTGTACCTAGTGCAAATTTGATCCATGTTCCACCGGTGATTCCATATTTGAGTTTATTTCCGTACCTAGTAGTTTGAGTACAGGTTCGAGTAGTACTATCATTGTACTTGAGGTCAGTGATAATTTAGAACAATGGCTTGGATTAAGACCACTTTTCATTCACTTATAAGTCACCTATAAAAGCATGGAGTTCCGGGTTGAAGACATTAAGAATTTGATGTTCTGTTGACTATTTTCTATCAACCAGCCGTTTAAGGTCTGCCCTTGCATCAACAACCACAGTGGTTAAATATTCACTAAGGGAGGATTGTTTGGGTTTAAAGAGGATCTTTCTTCTCCAACCAATAAAAAAAAGGGCACAAACCTACTTAGATAGCCTAAAACCCCATATAAAATTAAAACCTAAAGTCCCAATTTAAATAAAAACTTTTCATTGTATAATAAATTTATTAATATTATTATACTAAAAATCAAAAAGTCTTATTTAGAGTTTTCGCCTTAGGCCTCATCTTGTTTCGAGCCGACCCTATCTAGGCTCACCCGGCTCCTCAAGGATCAAGCCTGGTGCCTCGCCTAGGCCCTACGGAACGCCCAGGCCCCTTCAGGCACAAGTGCGCCTAAGTGTGCGCATAGGGAACTCGGTTTAAAACCAATTTTTTTTTTTTCTTTTTATGTTCTTTTTAACTTTTTTTCTCCCCTCTTCCCTAAAACCCTAAGAGCCCCCCTAAATATCCTAAATTGCTTTCTTACCCAAAAGACCCTCAAAAACCATTGATTTGGTGAAAAATCAAGTTCATTCTGAAACCTAGATTTGATTCAATTCATTCTATCAAGGATCATCCCCAAACACAGTTGGAGTGCTTCTGGAAACCAAGAGTGATGTTGTTGTAACACCAATATAGGAGTTGTTGAAGCATTCATTGAAATGGTTATTCAAGTGTGTGACAGTTGTAGCCAGTCGAAGCTGCCAGTGCGAACCCCCGACCATCTCGACCATGCTGCTCTGCAGACTACCCAGTCGTTGACCAGTGTCATCCCCTCCTCTCCTCTTTGCGGCAGCTGCTGATCAATGTGTGGGCAACTGCAGGGCCAAGACAACTGACCCAGTTAGCTTAGTCGTCAAGTCCAGCAAGCACGTCAGTCCAGTCTCGCCGCTTTGCCTTGTCTCGGTCACCGTCCCCGTAGGATCTCATCGGTGTTCCCTCGCTCGCGATTCAAGCGTGCATGCAAGCTTGAACCGCTATAAAAAAACACCACCATGTGTTCGTATGTGTTAAATAACAGCATGATAATTGAAAAGAAATAATAGCTGAATGGTATGGAGGGTCGGATGTTGGCTATAGAGACAAAACTGCAAGTTAGTACAAGCATAAGAATATGCAGTTGCTTACAAGTTCCATTCTACCCATCAAAGTTATTGACAATTTTTGGTTGAAAATTTCTTGGACTTCTAAGAATCAATCTAAAATCTGGAACTTTTTTATTCAAAAAATCAGATAGAAAAATCTCTCCACTATATGTATCCAGTTAAATTGAGAATGGCCATCCCCAAGAGACAAATGAGATAAATGAATTTCAATTTTAAAGATGTCAAACCTGGCCTCCCACTCTCATTCCTTGGACTCCGAGATCTAATCCTTTAAGGACAGTTCCTCTCTCAGATTGACCAACATCAAAACCATATGGCTGTAAAGAATCAGAAAAGTCTATTAAACTGCAAACAAAAATAACTAGTAGGAATAATCTTGCTGCAGAATCTCTTGAGATGTCAGATTTTCGAAAGAGTTCACGGTAAAGCCATGACTATTCATGAAATAAATTATAAAAAATACGTCAGATTTTCGAAAGAGTCCACAGTAAAGCCATGACTATTCATGACATAAACTATAAAAGATACAACGGTTTGGTGAATAGAAACAACCTTGCAAAAAGTAGATGATTATCAATAATAAAGCAACACATTTATACTAATAAAGTAAAGCACAATATGAAGTGGTTATATGCATTAAACGAGTCTAAAGAGATACCGTTCCACCAGTAACACCAAGTCCTTGCCTGCTTGTCATAAAAGTTACTCCCTTCCATTTAGCAACATAATGTACCTACACAAAATTTTACCAGCTATGAGAAGAAGAAAAAAGAAGCTTAACAACATATATTGAAGAAAGACATAATTAAATGTTCCGAACATTTTAAAGACAAAAACAGCATATCCTCTTCTATAGCTTTTGGAATTATTAACTGTTCGATAAAAAGAGACTAGTTAAGACAAGAATCATACTGCAACACGTGATCCCTTCACAGCTTTAGGGCCTCCTCCAACCTTCAAATCGTAGTACCTATAGAAAGAATAATTAGTTTAAATATATAAAGTCTTCGAAAATCCACATTATTTGTGTTTTAAACTATTTGAAGAATGAATCATGATGGAATTCTTTTACATAGACTTACATATGTAAATGAGATTAGAGCATTGCAGCAATAAAGAAGCACACAATGATAGAACTTAGAAGCCTTATCCACATGGATCAGTTTCATAAACTTAGACAATATGAAGTTAGATTGTCTCATTTTCTAGACTTCCATATATTGTAAACTCTGATTGTTAATTTTAAATGTTAGAACTTAGCCAGGTATAATTTTCTCCCATTTGTGTAAAGTTAATTTAATCTACAAAATTCAACATTTAAAGAAGACAAGGGAATTCATCGATAATCATAAAGAATGAAATCGAGTAATGTAATTCATGATGCGTGAAATACCATCCCCCAACATGCTCTAATAATTAACCCCAAAAAATACCTAATCGCATGACTTCTGCCAGACAAAAGATTGCAAATGATGTACTAATCACATGCTTAGGAATCGAACGTGTTATATAATCTTTAAAGACTCATGTACCATGTTGTACGCATGTACCAGCAACTTTATCAAAGATATAGGGTAGCACCATATACTACCCATATCTCATTGTGTCCCAGCTTACCACCAATACTTAAAATACAACATGATTAGGGAATGTAAGTATTATATAATCTGTTAGGATTTAAGTACCATACTGTACGTTTGCACCAGCAACGAAAAACACATATTGGAAGCACTGTAGACTACCCTTATCTCACAGCTTCGCAGCTTACCAGCAATACTTACATACAAGCTAATATTGTTTGGCCCCAGGGCGAGAAAAACTCCTGACCGGCATTGAACCCATACTTTTGCTTTTTCTTGCTCCAATATTGCCTGGTGACACAATCTCCCTGGTAAATCAGTTCCTAAAGCTTCAAGTCAAAACTACCAATTCAAGGTGGAAAACATTATCGAACTTCAAATCAAAGTATGCTTTTTATTTTCAAAATCACATTATTGAAAATTTACTAAATACTTGGGGAAAGAATTATTTTCAAAAGTAGCACTTCGACAGCCACGTGGCGAGGTGGCGTTACAAAGCACCCCGCCACATCGTCTGTCAATTTTTTTCCTCAGATCTAGTAAAAGTCGACATCGTAATATTGGCTTGTAATACATGTATACTTAAACAAAAACTAAAATCTTAAAGTCAGTCGGTTTCAAATACAAATTATAAAAATGAAATAAATATATAAACTAGGTAATCTAATTGTTGGCGTTAATATAACTTGAGGTATGCACGCACGATGCGCGTGTGCAAAGAGGGAGAAGTGGGACACTAGGAAAGAGATCGTGGGTGGGGGGCTCTCGTTTAGTGCCGCTCTGAAATCTACAAAAAAGACAAACAACCATAATATCTATTATGTATAGTGCCGTTACTCTGAAATCTACAAAAAGACAAATAACCCTATTATCTATTATGTATAATACAGTTTTTAACTCAATACAGGGGTAGAGGTCAGTATTGTTCGGTTTGTGTCATCAGAACACATTCTCTTTATATAGTAAAGATAAAATTTACCCTTCTTTTCATTTGAAACCGATAATATTGAACCCAACAAAATGATTGGTTGCTTTATTATCACAAAACTTGGCAATTCAATTATTGGCGTTTATAGAAACATATAACGTAGTGGAGAAAATGCTAGGCTTTTTTGGTTTGAAATAGGTATTGTATGGAATGTGGTAATTTGTCAACTTTAATATTACACTAAACCTGTCAATTTAATGGTCATCTTTAGATTTAAAATAACTAACAATTGTAAATGGTTACTCAGTGTGGCCGACTTCACCTTCATTTTCTATAAAAACTCAAACCAAACCCTCATCCCCTCTCCCACGAGCGCATAACTCTCTCTCTCTCTCTCTCTCTCTCTCTCTCTCTCTCTCTCTCTCTCTCTCTCTCTCTCTCTCTCTCTCTCTCTCCAATACTCATTGTATCCCTCTCTCTCACACACGGTCACTCACTCACTGTGTTTGAAGGCTCCACAGCCAGAACCGAAGGCTTCAATGCTCTTGCAACTCAGTTCTTTGAAAACAAGGCAGCACAAATAGAATAGCTGACAATATTCCAAAATCTTGAGATGGTTTGTACCCCAGATCAATATTCCTTCTTATGATGAGAGACTTGTATTTGAGTGTTGTGTGCATCGATTTCAGGTTTATTTAGTTTTTTATGGGTATCAAGACTGGATGAACATGTGGTATTTGATGCTTTGTTTCAATGGGCTCTTCTCTACCAGATTGTATCTTTAGATATGGGTGCAATTGTTGTCTTCTTAAAGCTTTCTTAAGTATAGAAATGAATATCTTCCTAATGCCAAAAAGAAAAATTCACACCTATTCCATGCTTAAATTTTTACACTTTCACACACTCATCTCCCTGCTTAGATATGTTGAGCCTAAGGATTTCAAGAAATTTCAAGTGAAGAAATGCTCCTCTTAACTCTACAGGAAACAACACCACTGATTAAAGCGTGGAATACACTCCGAAGAGTTTCGTTGTTATTAAAATATGAGGGCACCCCTTGTGGGTTGTGAGTTGTGGCCCCCCTTTCCCTTGGAACTGTGATCTGACATCTTCTCATCAGTACGCTTACTTCCCATTAAAGGCAGTCAAAAGTTTACGTCCCGGCCTTTATTCCCTTGATGTCTCTTGGACTGCATAATATACAATATACCCCGGTCATAAACGGCATGAGCATCACACAGACCTCATAGCCAGGAAGCTCATGACAACATTTTGTTCTGAATAAGAAGCTCCATCTCTGACTATCTACAGTTTGTTCTGAATAAGAAGCTCCACATCTGACTATCTACGATCAAATATGAAGCATTCTCTAAGGATTTCGTACATTGGACAGGATTCGAGAAATCAAACCAATTGTTCAAGCACGCACAATTAAAAAAAGGTGAAAGAAGAAATTCAATAATGCATATTGAATATTATATAATTTCAGCAAATAAACTGATAACAAGAATTTACTTTAGGATCATTTATAGGTGGTATTAGATATATTTGTATAAATGAGTGTATATACACTATTCTTATTTATATGAGCCTCATGTAAGGCAAGTCTTGTAACTTTAATATATGGCACATTGGCCTCTAATGAGAATAGAATTAGTTCTCCCCAAACCCTAGCCTCTCTCTCTCTCTCTCTCTCTCTCTCTCTCTCTCTCTCTCTCTCTCTCTCTCTCTCTCTCTCTCGATCTCTCTCTCGAGTTGTAACATGGTATCAGAGCTCTAGGGTTTCTTCCCCGCAGTCGGCGCCCAATCTCGACGTCGTTCTCATCTTTCCCGTGGTTTCTCTCCCATCTTCCCCGTGGCATTCGAGCTCAACGATGAGCATCCCCATGCCCAACGTCAGTCTCTCTCCCCCACGACATCACACACTAGCCATCAAGTCAGAGCCCGTCGCCAGAAAGCCGCTCCACACTGGCGTACTCCCCCGCAGCATACAAGCCTAGGTTTGACGTCACCAACCAGCCAAGCCCAATCCCGACCCCGCCGGTCGTCAGGCCCGAACCCGATGTTAGGCAGTTGCTCAATGTAGCCCACTTTTGCCAGCTGCTCCACGTCACGGACCTCCTCTCCTGCCAGCCACCCGTCGTCGCTCCCTCCTCTCTTGTCAGCTGTCAAACGACACCCATCAGCTGCTTGCTCGATCCTACCCGCATGTTGCCTCCTCTCCAGCATCAATGGCCTCCTATGAATTTGACCTGCCCTCCTCTCCTCCGGCACCAGAGTCCGATCCGCCTCTCCATCCCCATCTCGGATCGCCCTTGACACCGTCTGCCGATTCCGACGCCGGCACATATCATCCGAATCGTCCTTTGCTTAGAAGGTGGTTGTGACCACCACCGTTGTTGGAGGCCATTCGAGTACTCGAGAGACTTCCTTAGTTCCTTCCCACTTCGACGGACTTCCCTCTTGCAACGCCCAATGATTGACCAGCCAGGGCCGTCACTGTCCGGAGCATCAATAGGATCGAACTTGATGGGTCATATATATATATTTATATATATATATATATATATATATATATATATATATATATATATATATGGGGAGGGATACTCTTACAAGTCACCTCTTACAAGTGCCTCTTACTAATGATCCGGGCCGTCCGTTCCGATTATGATGGAGGGCCTGGATCATCATCCCCTCTCTCTCTCTCTCTCTCTCTCTCTCTCTCTCTCTCTCTCTCTCTCTCAAACACCCGAACCCCCCCCCCTCCCCCAAACCCCGATCGGACCCCCCCCCCCTCCCCCGGCTCCGGCGGCCCACCCTCCGGCAGCCCCGCGACACCCCCTCCCCCGGCTCCGGTGGCCCACCCTCCGGCAGCCCCCGCGATTCCCTCCGGTAGCCCCGCGAGTCGCGACCCCCCCCTCCGGCAGTCCCGACCCCTTCCCCTCCGACTCCGGCTCCCTCCGGTAGCCCCGCGACCCCCCCTCCGGCAGTCCCGACCCCTTCCCCTCCGACTCCGGCTCCCTCCGGTAGCCCCGTCGCCCTGCGCCGGCAGCCCCGCTCCGGCCCGTCGCCCTGCGCCTGCCCGCCCCTCTCCGACTATATATATATATATATATATATATATATATATATATATATATATATATATATATATATATATATATATATATATATATATATATATATATATATATATATATATATATATATATATATATATATATATAGGGCTGTGTTAGGCTGCGGCGTGCGGTGCGTCCCACGCACCGCACGCCGCATCCTAACATTTCTCTCTCTCTCTTTATATATATATATATATATATATATATATATATATATATATCAAGGTGATCATCCTCACAAAAAATCATCAAATTCTAAAACCTCTAGGGGCATCAAATGTGATATTCAAAATTTCAAATGAATGGTTAAAATAGACGGCCGAAAAAAGTTTGGACTTTTTGTTGCCCCTAGGGCTTTAGAATATGTTTTTTTTTTAGTATGATCATCTTGTCATAGATAGTGCATCGTCCAAAAATTAGCAAATTCTAAAACCTATAGAGGGGTCAAACACCATTGGGGTGTAGTATTCTTAGCTACACCCAGGTACAAGCTCCCTGCCCTCATATATGGAAAAGGGAGCCTGGACCGGAGTGCAGCAAAGAATTCTACACCCCAACGGTGTTTTAGCAAGGTTTGTAAATTGTGAATTGAATCGTAAATCGTCGGGCGTTCGAATCGAATCGTAAATCGTAAAATTCACAACATTTAATTAAATAAATACAAAAAAATACAAATGACATATATAAAAAGATGATTTCATTGATTCTTTCACTTTTCATATACACATGATATTCTATAAGCGACGATGAAGTTATCGATGACGAAGTTATCGAAGAATTCTGATAAGCGACGACGAAGTTATATAAAAATATGAATTCCGATAAGCGACGACGAACTTATCGAAGAATCAAACCTTTGGGAAAAGGGGTTGGAAGAACACCATATCTTCTCTTTTGGCCTCAAATCTTGTAAAGTAATGTCATTTGTCTTCATTAGGGTTTTAAGCCTTAGAGAAACAAGTGGGGCCCACAAAACCCCAAAAAAATAGGCTTAAAATCACTTTGCAGCAACCCCAAACCCGTCCAACCCGTGAAGTCCACCTGCAGGCTTGAATCGCACGATTCACCCTGAATCGTGCGATTCACTGTTGAATCGCACGATTCAGGCTATGAATCGTGCGATTCATGTGTCCAACAATTCATGGCTGCGATTCTTATCAGGAGGAGGCCGATTCGATCTGAATCGTACGATTCACGATCTGAATCGTACGATTTTGACAACAGTGGGTTTTAGAATTTGCTAATTTTTGGAGGATGTACTATCTATGACAAGGTGATCATCCTCAAAAAAAATCAGCAAATTCTAAAACCTCTAGCGGGATCAAAAAGTCCAAACTTTTTCGGCCGTCTATTTTAACTGTTCATTTGAAATTTTGAATATCATATTTGATGCCCCTAGAGGTTTCAGAATTTGCTGATTTTTTGTGAGGATGATCACCTTGTCATAGATAGTACATCCTCCAAAAATTAGCAAATTCTAAAACCTATAGAAGGGTCAAACACCATTGGGGTGTAGCATTCTTTGCTACACTCGGGTCCAAGCTCCATTTTCCATATATATATATATATATATATATATATATATATATATATATATATATATATATATATATATATATATATATATATATATATAATCAAATCACAACAATGAAAAAGAACTATAAATGGTTATATTACTTAGAGAGGTAGTGTTTGGATAAGCTACTTCGACCAGATTCAGAATTTCTGCTTCTTAGAAATTCGAGTCTAGCATGATCATTGTCCAGTACAAAGCTAAAACTTGGATTCTCGCATAAACGAAAATCGGTAAACTACAAGAAAATCAGAAGCTGCCAGGCTCAATTTCAGATTCCACTACCGATTCTGCTTTTGTAACAACTTCATGTAGGATATCATCCAAACACGGCAAGATGTATCAGGAAGAAGGTGAACGAATCTCCGAAATTGTGAAGAATGAAGGCTAAGAGACGATTAGAGTCCTAAGCGAGCCTCCTGATTTGAACGGTATCAAAACAAGCCAAGAAACCAAGAGTGGCAAGTTCAATGTCAAGAAATAAGGTAACTGAGATTCGAGAAATGATTTGTAATGGCTCTGGTGGTACTACACAGACCTGCCAGAAATATTATGTAGCATATCTATTGTCCAATAATGACTTGGTTGACGGACGGCATCGGGATCACCTTAGACCCCAAATGAAAGCCTCAAATCAATTTGAGTTTCAGGAGGGTCGGAGAAGATCAGTAGTAACTTGGTTGGGGTTGAAGGTAGGGCTCTCCTTAGACCCCAAATGAAAGCCTCAGATCAATCTGGGTTTCAGGAGGGTCAGAGAAGATCACTAGTAACTTTGTTGGGGGTTGAAGGCAGCAAAGTGACACTTACCGTTCGCAGCACAATAACCAACAAGTTATTGCTCATGGTATAATAACAGCATGTGAAATTAATGGAATAAGAACAGGACGTGTGAGGTTCTCTTGGAAGTCATTCCAAGAGTCACGTGAAGGTCTGGAACACTAGTCCCTGAATTTACATCATGATAACTTCGAGGTAAGAGTAGAGAAAATTTTTCATTTGGGCAACATGCCCAAATACGTATGAAATAGGTATGGTCACCAAATGGTGAGAATACCACAACATAATATAATATAAAGGATATAGTTATACATGTAGAGACCATACATGATTCAATGATGCATATACAATACACCTTACACTGCTGAATAACTTGTATGTTTACGAATGATACATATTGTGTAAGACTGAAATAAAATGATCCACCAAATAATTTCAGGAAGAAAAGGTTAATATCTTTTTAGATTCTAAAACTAACTTCTTGACTTATTGAACAGAGCGTTTCATGAAAATATCCAGAAACCTCAAGGACAAAAAACACTCCCTTACTTTATTAAATGAATACTAGCTAAAAATAGACTGAATCATCTAGAAGTAAGAAAAGTTGAGCTTCTTTCATTGAGTGTAAAAGGATAGAAGCATCACAACCATGATTATCAAATACTAAAAACAATTGATACTAGAATACATCTTTGAATCAGCTATCACCAGACACATTTGATGAAAAGTAAATAATCATTTCCTCTATCATGGGTTATGTTAACCAACTTTTAACTTAGAAAAATGGTAAAATAAAAAAGATAAATATAGTACTTCTGGCATCATTATATGATTGTCAAGTTATCAAAAGTGTAAGCCTACAATAGTTACAAGATAAATGTAGTATGACTATCAAGTTCATTAAGTTGAGGGGATTTACTAACTTCAGACCATTTGGTAGGGTGGTGAAATCACTCTCTGGTACCTTAGCCCCTCTAAGCTGCAAAACGAGGAACAGGTAGCTTTAAGGAGTAAATTATTGTTAGTTGCAGATAAAATAGTTTCTTGGATTAACAATTTTCTTACAGCTCTTCTACTTGTGGAAACAGCATACGCTATGTCACAAATGTTGAGGCCTGAAGCTGAAGAAGTGTAGAAAATCAGGAGGATGTGTGGTCATTCGCAATGCAAATTGATTTGAGATAACCGAGTAAAAGCATTAATATTTATCAATTTTTGAAAAAAAAAATATCCACACCCCACCCCATGTACATACCCTACCCCGCCCCACCCCATGTACATAAGGCAAATATTTAAGCAAAATCATTTTGAGGACTATGTAATAGGAAAGGAATTAAGATGCTCACATTATTGAGATGTACTGGATAGCAATCAAGGAGTCTTGCTCCTTAATAAAGGCTCATATAGAGGGATCATTGAGTTTAATACCGATATAAGACACAAGGTCAGGAACCAATCAAGATCAGTAACTACTGCACATTATCCCTAGTAATAAAGTATATTGATATTTGTTGATACATAAGTCTGTAATGCATAATGACTTTAATCGACACAGTCAAACCCATATTAAGAAATCATGTTGGGTTAATATCATTTTTGTTAAGGGTAGTTATATCTATAGCTATGGGATATACTTGTACAATTTACAAATTACACAGAGGATGGATCAATTTGGGTCTCTAAGAGGGTATGGGCTATTAATGGTCATGCACATCACCTTGATTCTCATGAGAGTTCTAGGGTTCAGCCCTGGACCCCCAGCCGCAACCTCACGACCTCGCTTTGCATGGGTCATGGAGTGGGTCAAACCAGAAAAATGATCGGGACCAATGAATCCAACAGCATAACCGATTATGATAGGTTTTATGCATGTCAATCCAACAAAGGGCAATGTGCGCTTGCTATAGTGAAGTTAAGAGGGACTGTACACATTTGGTAACAACAGCAGCGAGAGAAGTTCATGATGTCATAGAATTCTCTAGATGGATTATACGCAATCTCGAACGATTTAGCAAGGAGATTGGATGTAGTATAAGATTATATAGATGTGTGTTGTCTTATCTGAAAACCAAAACAGGTTTCTACGAGACTCTAGACATTTTAATTAAGGTGGTTACATAAATGAGGCAGGACATATAGGATGAGTCACTACCTTCTTTGGATTAGCTTGTCAAATCATTCTTAGCAAATATTAATGTCTGACAAGGGAGGAAGTAGGAACACACGACATACGGAAGAACACATACATCTTTCTACTGGAGTGCTAACATCACCTTGAAATAAAAAAAGAAGCAGCTTTTGGGATCAAGATGTTCTTCGTCTCCCAAGGCCTAATTCGAAAGGGTTGGATTCTCCTCAACTAACAGTAATTGATGTATTTAGAATTAGAATCAATAAGGATGCGCTGAAGGGGATAAGAGGGTGAGGGCTACAAACGGATCTCACATCATCCTTGGTTTAGAAGTATTTTTCTTTTATTTTAGTAAGAGTGTGTGAGTTATTGCCTAAATTAATGTGGTGGGGATGGGGGTACTTGCGAAATTCCAACGAAGGGTTAGGATCATATTAGAATAAGATAAAGGGCGATATGGCATACTTAACTGTGCATGCCACATCAACGTTTAACAATCTAGAAAAGAGAGGGGCGGTCACTTAATAATGGGAGGAACCCTGCAGGTGGGAATTTTCCATGGACACTGCAACATTTCTCTCCACTCTCATGATCTTCCTTCCCCCTCTCCTATGGATTCTCCTCAACTAAAAAGTTTGTGAATTTATATCCAGACTACATCAGGTTAGAAGCAAGAGGGGGGAATAAATAATAGAATATATAGATGGGTCGGGTTACATGTACAGTTGGGTCGGGTTGTATGGTCATACATGTACATATATATTGGGCTTGAGTCCCTCAATAGAGAGCATTCTATTCCTCTCCAAACCCTAGCCGTCTGGTATCAGAGCTCTAGGGTTCTCCTGCGCGGCGACGTCGACGACGGTCTTCCCCCTCCGGCAACACATCCCTCCTTCCTTCACCCGATCAGCCACCGGCCCCCCTTCCGCCACCCCCCGGCCCCCCTTCCGCCGCCCTACAGCCCCCCCCCCCCCCCCCTCCTTCCGCCGCCCCCCTCTCCTCCCGCCCCCGGCCCCCCCTTCCGCCGCCCTACAGCCCCCGGCCCCCCTTCTGCAACCCGACCCATCTATATACATTAACAGAAGGAAAAAATAAAAAGAGACTGAATAAGAGGCCATTTTCTTTTGTCTTCTTCTCCAAAAGCAAAAGTTCCATTAGTACAGCTTCCTTACTAATAAAAAAATCAAACCACCTAAAAAACCTAGCCGTCACACCCATATATGCACCAAGTTTCCAGAAGGACCCCTAGTAGGATTTCAATTGAGATAAGAGATGCCATTGGTTACCTAGAGCCTCTCTTCTCTCACAAAATTCTTGGTCCATGAGGAAATATGACTGCAAGGCCTCCCAGACTTCTTTTCTATCATGCCACCCATAGGTGGACCTCACAACATAGTAGAGATATGATATGGCATTCTTTGTTATCCTAGCCGGCTAGCTTTTCATCAAATCAAATCTCAACCATCCATAGAAACTAAAATTACCTATTTAGTGTTGAAATAAAAAATTTTAAAAAAATACAGCTCCTTCATCATTGAAGGTTAGATCTTTGCTCTCACGGGGCACAATTTTCACTCGTCACCTCATGCACACTAGGTCACTTGCAACTTAGATTAGACAATTATATGTGAACAAAATCATAATAATAACTAATTGTCAATTAGTCACTAACTTATAACAGTGTGGATGAGATGTTCTCACCCCACACAAACAATCATCAACATCATCACTGCTCCACTCCTGCCTCATGCCCAGTTTAGTGGACTACTAGTTAAGGATACGAGTGGATTTCATAAATTGGTTAGTCCCAAAACAGAAAGAAAAATGGATGGTTGACCATGTGGTATGCTTCTCTCTCTCTCTCTCTCTCTCTCTCTCTCTCTCACACACACACACACACACTCACACAGCCTAGGGTTTTGTTACAATTAGGAGTGTCATTATATCTTCTTCTTGCAAGGAATTAGCTTGGGCATTCAAGTTGTTGGCCATGTCTCAGGATTTTAAAAGTAGCAATGATGGATACTAATCTAAAACATTATGAGGTCACCACATTGATTTGATCAACATAGAATTAGAACTGATAATTGGGTCGAGCTAGCCCAATACCCGCTTGCTCGACCCAAAAAGTTTGGGTTTGAGCTTTATTTAGGCTTGGGATGGGCGGAGTTTGGATATGATTTCAGACTCGAACTAGAGTTCAGGCTGATCTCGGGCCATATTAAGCTCGGCTTGTTCTAGGCCCGAATCTGATGTACTGAGAACCATATAATATTTTACTCTCTCTCTCTCTCTCTCTCTCTCTCTCTCTCTCTCTCTCTCTCTCTCTCTCTCTCTCTCTCTCTCTCTCTCTCTATATATATATATATATATATATATATATATATATATATATATATATATATATATATATATATATATAGTACAGTGGCTTGTGGTATGGGATATATGCATTTATAATTTGTTATCTGTGTTCTAAAGCATGCTCCGTATTTTGTAGGAATTGACTTGTGGTATAGGATATCTCAATGACTGATGATACAGACGAAGATGATTTCAACCTTATATCTGATATTGCTACTTGCTAGTCTAGCTTGGTGGGATTAAGGCTTTCCATTCTTGCAGTTGTCATTTCAAAATTTTGATACTTTATGCTTATGATATACTGCTGATTATCACTAGCTTCTCCTAAGATTTCATGTTTTGTTATTGATATGAAATCTTTTCAAACTAAGAGCATTAATCAGATTAGGTACCTGTGAGTCTGTGAGCATTTTTGGAACTTCTTTGCCTCGGTTTATGGATTGTTGGATCGGTTGGAACCTTCGACAACTTAGTCGTCGCTATATGTTTATCTTCTTTAACTTTATTGAATATAATAGTAAACTCATCTATTAACGAATAGCCCCACATCGGTGAGGGAGGCACCCATCACCCGCTTAATATACCCGCTGCAGACCTCCCCTTAAGACCCGAGTTTTGGGGTGTGAGGGTATCTAACACGGTATCAGAGCAGACCCATCTCCTGCTCCTGCTTCAGGTACTCCCATCGATTATGCCTTGCGACGCGTGCTCTACGTGGGAGGATCCTTGCCACACGTGCTCGTCATGAGGGGGAGTGTTAACGGATAGTCCCACATCGGTGAGGAAGGCACCCATCACCCGTTTAATATACCCGTTGTAGACTCCCCTTATAACCCGGGTTTTGGGGCGTGACTCGTGAGGGTATCTAACACCATCATCTGATCTAACACAGATTAAACCCGACCAATCCGCCCATTTTTTGGCAAATTGGGCAACCTGACATGGGCCAGCATGGGTTGGGCTTCCACGGGTTCCATGGGCAAAATGGATTGAGGTATGTGTAGGTCGGGGTTGGCATGGGCAGACCCTTCAACCCGCCCAAGTCCCACCCCTAATATCTATGGCTGATAGAAAACCTGTAATGAATAAAACTTTGCATAAACATGTATTCACCTTACTCATTAATGAAATATTATGTTAAAGGAGTATAGTGATTATCTCATTTACGTATGACCATTTTTTTCCACCTTAAAATCCCAACAATTGAGAAGAAACGCAATCCGAAAACCTGCTGCGATGAAGAGACCGACGAACCATCTCCTCCCATCGAGCGGAGGAGCACCCGAAGAAACAATCCGTGAATCTGCCGGGCGGCCGGCGGATAGGTTCTCGGAGCAGCAACACGGCAAAGACGGCGACTTCCGCTTCCTAAGGGGTCCCTTCACTGCGAATTCGATGGGGTTTAGGTAGAATCATAGAGAGAGGTAACGGAGATGCAGAGGAAAGAAAGGAGGGAAATGGGTTTCCTACTAGAGGAGGGGATCAGGCTGAGGCGGTAAAGGGAGCTGAGCGGGGAGCTGAGCCGCCCCTGCTGCTGACCGAATCGGAGAAGGGGGAGCTCCATGGCTCCGAAGGGAGTGAAGGGAGGGGGGGAGGAGAAGTGTGGCAGTTTGGAATGGCCGAGGAATTCCCCCTCTTTTATTCGGCTTCCTTTCGTCCTCTGACTATGTCATCCACTCTTTGGCAGCTGGCGCCAAGATGGACGGTTCAAATCACTTTGCCCCCGTCCGGTAACCTGAAGGAGATGATTCGGTGACCGGAGGCGTTGGTATGGCGGTCGACGATGGTTCGGCGGTAGTCCGATGGTGATTAGCGGGGGGACCAAGACCAAACGGCAGTGGTGCGACGATCGACGATGGTGGTCTGGTGGTGGTCCAACGACCGACAATGGTGGTCCGGTGATTGCATTGAGATCGCAAGCAATTGGCACCCGTATTTTGTTAGCATACAGTAAAAAAATATATTTATGTATTGGCACCGCCAATAATCCCAAAGTGCTCTTGTCCCTTACCACCAGCCATCCAAGGCCCCGAAACAACGCCTCTCGCTGCCGTCTCCTCCCCGACACCCATTTCCCTCGCCGTTGTCCCCTCCCAATCGTCCCATCCTCCTCCGCCGCCCTCCTTCCTCCTCCTCGTCCTCCTCCTCCTTTCTCCTTCCTCCCTCATTCCCCCTCCTTTTTCTTCATCCTCCTTCCTCCTCCATCTCCCTCGCACTAAAACCCTAGTCTTGTGTCAATGGCTTCCTGCCGATAATGTCGGCAAAGCGGCCGCCAACATTTCCTTATAGATGTTGACATGCTCCAGCCAGTATCGACACGGTAATGTCGGCAGGCAATTGTCGGTACGAGATTAGAGTTTAAAGTGCAAGGGAGATGAAGGAGGAAGCAGGGAGTGTTGGGTTTTTATCCTGTTAAAAGCCTAACCCGAAGTAGTGCGCATGACGGATTCATCTGGGATCTCGGCAGGTTCGCCCGAGCGCCCTGGGTGCTGGCAAGCAGACGAAACACAAGAAAAAATTTGCCGGTGTACTGGAAGGTTCGCTCGGGCGAATCAGGTGTGGAGTCTGCGAGCAAGAGTTCTGGAGAATTCGCCCGATTGAATCGGGGGTTGGACATGCGATCAGAGGCCAACGAGGAGTACTAATTTTGTACGACTTCTCTCCTATAGAGGAGGAGTTGTGTGGCTCTAGGGTTTGGGGCATACAACAAAATGACAGCTACAATGATGGAGAGAGAGAGAGAGAGAGAGAGAGAGAGAGAGAGAGAGAGAGAGAGAGAGAGAGAGAGAGAGAGAGAGAGAGAGAGAGAAGAAGAAGAAAAGAAGTGGAAGGAAGAAAGAAGAGAGAGAAAGGAGAGGTCCTTCTCTTGTCAGACATCTATCTTAGCTTCTCGGCCCATCTTCGGGTTCCTTGACGAGTACTTGAATCTCGATATTTTTCGGTAATCTCTGGTGTACTTCCATATGGTGATTGTTCTGAGAGCCGTGAGAGATACATGGTATTGAGTGCAATTTCCGACAAATAGTAAACTCGAGTATTATAATCTCTGGTAGAGAAATCATAAATCCTTGATTGTTGGTATTTCTCTTGTTTGTGCTTGTGTGTGCATCATCTTCTATGGTTGTGCAGTCCCCGAAAACTCTGATCTCAAACCTCGTGGCATGCTTCCGGAAAGATTTGGTGCATCGGATCTTGATCGTCGGGTATATGTCCCCCAATTGGAAGGTAGAGAAGGAGAAGGAAAGGAGTCCGGTAGAGAGAAGCGTCAAAAAGGGGGGCGGCGGGAAGGGAACGACAGCAGAGGTGGGAGGGCATAAGGACAACATCGAGGAAGATGAAGATGAGGGGCAGGTTGATTGGAGGTAATGGAAGAGGGCATTTTGAATATTAAAATAATTTAACTTGAGCAGTGCCAAGCTTAAAGTGATCGGTGTAGATAGAATGTCCCTTTTGTTTGGTATCTTTTTAGACTTTCTTTTGAAAAAATAAAGAAAAAAAATTGCTTAACGACACTTTTTTGTAATTTTTTAGCCACCCTGACATGGCACCTGATCACAACCATTTGTTTGCCTGCTGGTCGAGCCGAGTGCTTCCATCATGCATAACTAGCGTATGTCTTTAGCATCTACAATAAAATATTCATGCACAATATATGTACTAATTGAAAACTATAGAAGAATAATAGTTTAGAATGAGAACTACTTAATAAAGAGCCTATGAGATAAAAAAAGAATAGGTGTTGATCACTTCTAAAAAATCTTTTAACCATACTTTTTATACTTGAGGCTCAAATATCGAGACTTCTTTCAATATTTATGAAATCAATAGAAACACGAATTAATGTCCCATGTAATTTTATTCTATATTGTACAACTCTCTAAATCAAAATTATTATTCAATCCGCCGCAATAAATTTGGCCATATTGAAATGAATATAAATAGACACATAGAAGTCTCTACCAACGAGACCATCGACAATGAAATTTTCCATCTAATTGCAATGCTCGAGGACTTAGTGATCAGTCCCTATAACAAGCTTCAACTTGCAATAAGGACATGAACAAGTCGTGAACAAGGAAAAAACCATTTGGATTGAATATAAAAAGGGTACGGTTGGGATGCACCTATCGTGATTGTGTGTAAAAATACTCTTTGTGAACATGCACAGTAGGGGAACAGTACAGTGGGACTAATGCTAACGCCATACATTAGCCGTCATTAACCTTAAACGGAACTTCTACTAAGGACTAATTTCCTCAAAAAAATACACCCCAAGTTTGCTAAACCCATGAGCCACTAACCTAATATAAAAAAGGGACACCCCATGCTTGCTAGACCCATGAACAACCAAGTATGCTAAACCAGGGGTTAGAAGAGTTGGTAAGCAACTGATGCTTGGGTGAGAAAGCTGTGGGTTCAATCCCCCCTCGATTTACTCAGAATTGTATAGGGAAACTTTCGAGTGGGTCGGTGCTCATTTTCGGAGGGACTAGTCCGTACCGAAATGGATCCCATTGCCCAAAAGATTTCAAGTCACCTGCGGATCTAATAATCATAAAATATAATATAATTATAAATAACTGGCAACCAGCCACCAAACTCTAATGAAGGAAAACTTTGTCAACAACTAATTCCCAAAATCTCAATAGTTACTCAGTCCCAGCTTTATGATTTAGCGGCTTTACATTTCTTACGTTCAGAAATATATAAATATGATACTTCACTTATTTCAAAAAGGTCGTTGTAGTATAGTGGTAAGTATTCCTGCCTGTCACGCAGGTGGCCCGGGTTCGATCCCCGGCAACGGCGACTTTTTAATTTTTTGGTAGGTTGATTATTTTAACTTTGCCCCCCAATTTTTGCCTTGAATTAGACTTTACCCCCCATGTTTTC
This sequence comes from Chamaelirium japonicum, assembly GCA_947650365.1. NCBI lineage: Eukaryota > Viridiplantae > Streptophyta > Magnoliopsida > Liliales > Melanthiaceae > Chamaelirium > Chamaelirium japonicum. Next base: position 90,538,270 of record OX393550.1, read on the forward strand.
ATTAATTAGACTTTACCCCGCAAAAGTAACTGTTCCGTCAGCTCACCATCTAATTAATGAAAAGTAACTGTTAGTTTTTGGGGGGGTAAACTCTAATTAATGAAAATGTGGGGGGTAAAGTCTAATTCAAGATTAAATTTGGGGGGGAAAGTCAAAATAACCCTTATTTTAAGTAAGTAATATCCCTGCCGGTCACAAAGGTGACCCGCGTTCGATCCCCAGCAAGCGGCTGATTCTTTTTTATTTTCCTACGCAAAAAACAATGTTTGATTATCCTACCAAGGGCACCCCATATAACATTAATTTTTTCTCTCGCCGACTCGTTGATGCTACTGTGCAGACTATCCTCATTGGTCTACTGCAAGTAGGCGATGCTGCCGACTCACGTTTATGTCACCGCCAGCGTCTCCATCCTCCTTCGTTTCTATTGAAACCTAACCCACCATGAAGATATATCGGTGGCTACAAGACGACATTATCAGTGGCTTCGAACCAGCATTTTGATGTCAATGTCTGTGGGGACCACAAAAGGAGGAGGAAGGAGGAGACGACAATGGACTGGAGACCATTAGTGGTCGTGGTGGGTTGTTGTGTTTAATCAGAAATGGGACCGATCGGAAGATAGGAGGCAATAAGATAAATAAGGTATTTCCATAAGTTGGTGGCACTTATCAATTTTGTGGGTCCAAATAACAACAGCTCACCTTCAAAATGTGCAAGGTGGGGAAAAAAAATGCTATTCAGCCCGAAGGTCCTCTCGCTCAGCTCGATTGA